>JAOPTO010000808.1:0-231808 GCA_033822845.1 Tetrapedia diversipes
CATTAAATGTAATTATTAATTATTGTATATATAACAATTAAATAAAGTTATGTGTTTTGCTCTATACTGCATCTTGTATAATGCTTCATGTTTTAGGTAGAAATATAGTTTACAGAATTATATTTGTAATAAAATATATGTTTTCAGCGCATTAAATAAATATGACTGCGTGTACCACCGGTAGTACACGTGGCACGGAACGTGTTAATCAGTGCACGTTCCGCGAATGTTTATTCCGATTGCATGTTTTTACTAGTGTCTTTTCTTCAGTTGATACACATTTTCACGAATGTTTTTTTTTTTTAATTAGTGCATGTTATCACACATCTTTTTTTCATGCATGCTTTCGCGCATGTCTTTTTCGATTAATGCATGTTTTCGCGAATTTTTTTTCTGATTAATTCATGCTTTACTAGAACCCATTAATGAACGTAAATTCATGTTATTTTTAATTAATGCATGCTTTTACGAACATTTTTCTTTTAAATAATGCATGTTTGCGCGAATGTCTTTTTCAATGAATGCACACTTTCGTAAACGTGTTTTCTTTATTAATGCATGTTTTCACAATATTTTTGTTCGATTAACTCATGTTTTCATGCATGTCTTCAGATAATTTTTAAAAATTAATTCCAAAATTTTAACATGTTTTTTTTCTGCACAAAGTCTACATCTCCTGCCGATTTTAAGCTGTCCAAGGTAATATAGAATGTTTTGCGACCGGTAAGTCAAATGCTTTATGATTCCTCCAGTCCCCGATCATATCGTAGAACGAATTGTTCAAAACGACACAGGAATGGGTTGTATCTTTTATTATTATTGCGAGCATAATGATCACGAGTATTTTATTATTCGTATACAGTGATACATTCATTTGTTAGGACTTTCTTGTATCTCGTATTTGCATAAATTTATTATATACATTTTTCTGTCATATAGGTTAATAATTTTACACGTTATTCAATATTATTATTTGTATTAGAATTTTATATTATCTCATAATAACCTTTCAAAAAAAATTTTCACAGCATGTTCAGACTTATGTAATATAAATAAGAAAGTATTTCGCAACGAGCAGGCAAGTAGCATCGAAGCAATACCAGTTGAACATCACCTGTTCATTATTTTCAATTTTTATACTCAATGCTTCGATAACTCTACCACTCGAAGGTTGTTGATCACGTTCATTCAGAGCCTGGAAAAGTATTTCATGTAGTTAATAGGAGTCTACTTTATATTAAAATATTATAATAAAGTATGATCTGCATGTATATGAATTATTTAATATACATATATTAATATCTTAATCATATTAATATGTAAGCGCATTTTAACGAAATAGTTTATTCGATTCGATGAAATTTTGAACTAGTTTTTAACAATAGTGTTTTACTGAGATTAAAAATATTAATGCTTGATTTCAAAATATTCTCTTTTCCAAATTTTACCCACCTTTGAATACTTGCCTGTTCCCCTTCCATCTCTTCATCCTAATAATAAAATAAATGATATAAGTGAAATAAATAAAGTGAATAAAACAAATAAAATCCTTCCTTGTATTTAATTATTCTCTCCTTTGAAAAAAGCCTTAGATCGTTAGCTATGTTACTAATTACATGTTTAACTGTGATTCTTAACCATGAAGACACAACTTAGCATCACTGTGTAGTCATTGCCGTTACCTACCATGTTGCTCCATTTGCCTGCTCCCAGGCGTACAATAGGCGGTTTCTTTAGTTGTTTATAACTGATAAACAAAGTGTCAAACGCAATATTGTTACTCTTGATTTTCATCTTAGAATGTTGCATAGTATTACCCATTCAATTTTCAACCCGGTTCGTTTCGAAGTGGGTTAAAATATGGGCCCATCATGCGTAAAAAGTTAAACAAAAGGTGGGACCAATTTTAATTTACTTAATCTCAAAGAGTTAAAACACTTCTGATCTCATTCAAGATTATTGCATTCAATACCTAACGTAGAACGTGCTATTACAAGTCGCATAAATAAAAGTTTACAAATTAAACATATAAAGTCATTAATCAATCACTTTTCCATTGGCTTTTCCATTTCTCACATCTTCTAATCGGTAGTAATACATGTTGAATAAGATTTTGGTCAATTTGTTGCAATAACCGAAATCTCATAAAAATTTTGATGCAGTAGAAGTACAGTGTTTTCAAAACAGGAAGCGATTACCGTTTAAACGATTACCAACGTTTTAAGACTCCATTTTTCGAATTCTTGAGTAATTGTTAAAGTATTGAGAATATTGTTGTAAGCAATCTATGTGATAAACGTGTTTCTTTAAGAAATTAGTAATTGTAAATAAAATCCTAACGGAATTCACATAAGAGAAAAATATGGGGCAAAAATAAAAAGAGAAATAAGCATAAAGCTTCATAGATAACTGCTGGAAATATATCTTCTTATCATGAAGATTTGATCAGTTCATGAAAATCGAAATAGTACAACCACCTACCGGCGAAAGAGTGGTATTACTCGTCCATGTACAGAATATGGTGTAAAGGATTCACATTTAAATTTCTCAATTTATTTGGAAATATTTTTGAACTTTTCGTATGTCAAATTAAAGCAGAGGTCCTCACGAATAATATTTATTCCATTTTTCTCAAATTTTCTGCCTAATATAGTGATTAAAAGCATTAATTACAAATTATTCCCATTTCGGTCAGTATGGAGCCATCTAGCGGTATCTAAAAGTTCCATATCTTATCTTTGTTAGAATCCACACTTCCCTCTCGTGTCAATTTTGTTACGATATTCACTATATTAACCGAAATTACAATTCGCATGGTACTCTTAGTCATTGCTAGATGACACCACAATGTCAGAATTAGAATTTATTTTAAATAAACGCTTGTAATTATCAAACAATACCGAAAATTAAAATAAGATTAAATATAGATTAATTGTGAGGGCATTTTCTTTAATGTGAGGTGCGAAAAATTCTGAAATATCATCTATAAACAAAAAATTTTTATGTAAATTGTATACAGTCAATGAGTATCATCCTTTCACCGCTTGGTGGTTATAGTGTTTCGATATTGTAACGCGGGTGATAATCTCGGTGGTTAATCTCTACTTTACCGACAGAAATGGTGAAGGGTGTTTTGATGGCGACAGCCATTTACGTAAAATATTTAATATAAATAACAATACAAGGACAATAAGAACAAAAATAACAAATAGCAGTAACAAGAAATAAACAGGATCTGTACACGATACAGATCTAAAGGTTCGATAAAATAAATATTAAATAATTATTATAATTGCTTCTCAAGACAGGGTGCAATGCTAAGAGACGTGCCAGTTGAAAAGGTGGCGATCAAAACGCATATCCGCTAGAATGCATTTCCGTTTTGTCACGTTAGTCCAACCGGAAGAGCACTTTTCGGCGGGACGGCTGAGCGGAAGTAGACACAACGTCCATAAACCGCTTAAATTTTCAAGTCATAAATAAATGCATTTCCAACAGTTATCTATGACATTTTATGCTTGTTTCCTGTTTTATAAGCCCCATACTTACCTCTTATGTAAATTATGTTAGAACTTTAATGATAATAAATGATTTATTAACACTAGGTTTACGGGACCCGTCAATTTAACGGGTTTTGGAATTCATGAGTAAAATTTTCCAAAATAATTACTATTAAGCTGAGTTTTATTGATAGAGCGATGCAAATATATCCAAAGCTATTTCCTTCTCAGTTCTGCAATTTCAAATTCTTTATCATTCATTTTCATTCGTTTAAATATTAGAAATAGATATACAAGAGATATCCGTAAATCTAGTGTTAAATAAACACGTTTGCCGCATAAATTTCGTATGACGATACTTGAACAATTGCTTGAAAATTCGAAAAAAAAAGTTTTTATGACGTTTGTTTGTACACGATAAATTATTAAAATAGATAATTCAAAAATATCATGCTGTAACATAGGTAATTGAAAACAAGCTGAACCGACTAAGTCCGAAGGTGTAAGCTTTGTGGAAGTAGATGTACAGAAAAGCAACATGAAAATCTATGCAAAATAAAAACATAACTTAATAGAAACTATAAGATTTTTATAGGTATTATAACTTTGAATAAGTTCGATCAATTTTAAAGGTTTGTTAGTAACGTAAAAGTGACTGAAGGAATGATTATACGGAGAAGTAGAGCTTTGTAAAAAGAAATAATGGCTGATGGTGATGTAACGACAGTTCTCTTTAATTTTTAAAAGTATAAGGAATATACAGATTCGGTTCCAAAACCAAATAAAAGTTTCGCTTTAACGATACAGAATTGTCTGAAAGTGTTTTAGAATTTAATATTTACTATTCCGTAAAAAACGTCATGGTCTTCATGCGATGTATCTGCATAGATACAAAATTGGATATTATAAAAAATCTGATATGCATAAAGAGAAGTTAGCATACTCAAAAAAATATAATAACAAAGATCAGCTACTTTGTTTAATATTTATTTCGCGTTAGATCTAATCTTACAGAATGTGAATATGAAGTGACTAATTGTGAGATGATATTTTACATTTTTGGTTCGTTTCTTATGTTGGCGTCGGCATTAACGCAACTTCTTCGGGAGTATCCTTAGAATTTGTTGTAAATTTCGAAACTATTTCTGACTCTTTTTTACCGTCATTTATCGTCGTTAATGTTGCATGTTCTATCATGTTTTCTAACATCTTATTTCTTGTTTCTTCTGATCTGTTTGCCAAAAGATTATCTGTAAAATATATAACAAACACATTTACAGAAAAAAAGTATAATAAATTTTAAAAATGGAAAACGAAGTAATTAAAATATGAACGGTAATATAACGTATACCATGAAAGATAGAAGGTATTTTGTCCTCTTCGTCAATGAAATAAAAATATTTGTTATTTGCAAAAGTTTCAATACTGTTAACTATTTCTGAAGAAACGTTTAAGAACCATAATTTCTTTTTCTCAGAATTAATATTTGATGTTGTCAACTCTATACCCTATAAGGAGAAAACAAAATCTTTCCATAAAATCCGTATAAGCCGAAAACGCTAAATTTTATCATCTTCATTACCTTTATCGCAGTGTAATCCATATTCTGTATCCTTTCGCAGTCGACAATAAACGGTACATTATCTTCATCATATTTGCGAATTATTTCCATTACCTTATCACAAAAGTAATTTGCAGCAGGATAAAGGAGCCCAGTATCTGGTTTTAGTATTATGTATTTGTTTCCAAATTGGGTCTAAAAATATAATTTTTCTATTTCATTTATATATACATTTAAATCTAACAAAATGAAACTCCTTATTAAATTTTATTTAATAAAATAGGTTCTGTTTTATTAATTTCCTCGATATCTAAGAATTTTTTAAAAATTTTATATGAAAATTATTTTGCTAAAGTTCTGCTCTAAGAAATTTATACAATATAAATTTCGTTATCATTTTTTGTTATATTTTATAAAATATGAATATACATTTAATACATCTTGTGATACTAATTTAAAAATATATATGTAATTAGCCAAATAATCGAGAAGAATAATAGCAATAATTCAAAAAAACTTTGGATTGCTTCTATTTTTTAATTTAATCGTAAGACTTTAACTAAAAATGATACTTTTCATATTTTAACAAGAAATCCAAATATCGAAATTTCCGAGACACTACAGCATAATGTTTTTGCTTGATTAGTATCATATACGCACTCATATGTATACAGGGATATAATAATACCTTTTACCTTACACTGAATCACTTCGATTTGTGGTCTAGCAGGAGATCGAAGGAAGAAAATTAAACTAAGCAAAGCACCAACTAAAAGTCCTAATTCAACACCAAACATAATACTAACAAAGAATGTTAATATTGCCGCAATGGCATCCTTTTCTGTAATAAAAAAAAGAATTAGTGAAAAGTAAGTTAATATGAAAGACTGATTAAAATGAGTGATAGAAAAAGTTATAAAGGAATGTAATGTGATGTGAATATAAGTGATATTCTTAACCCTTTGCGCTCGAGAGGTGACTGTTAATTACCAAATGATAGCTTCGCAAATTTTCAGACTTCAGTTAGTTAGTTCATCAGTCAGCCTCAGAAGTTAAATAGTTATATATGTAAATGTTAGTATATCACTTAGCTAAACAAAATGACGTTTAATATAGGCGAATTTTAGTGAATAATTCGAATTTAAACATTTTTGAAGTTAGTATTATTAGACGACTAACGGTCATCTTTTCGAGTGCAAAGGGTTAACACTTGATTTACGGACATTTCTTATACAGGGTGTTCGGACAGCCCTGGGCTTAAATTGAAAGAGTAACTCCCTGAGACATTCTAAGACGAAAATCAAGAGTAACGATTTTGTGTTTGAGGCTTTGTTTACGAGTTATAACTAGTTAAAAAAATCGGTTAGTCCGGACCGTTCGAACGCCTGAGAGCGAGACTCTCTCCACTGTGGACTCAGCGACGTTACCGACCGAGTTGCCTCGGTTACCCGCTCTCAAGAGTCGAATGGTCCGGATTAAACGATATCTTTAACTAGTTATAACTCGTAAACAAAGCCTCAAACGCAAAATCGTTACTCTTGATTTTCGTCTTAGAATGTCTTAGGGAGTTACTCTTTCAATTTAAGCCCAGGGCTGTCCGAACACCCTGTATAGTACGTGACGAAATGATAGCACGATTTTCAGTGTTTCTCGAATAACTTCAAAACGGTACATCTCGGTAAAAAAGCATGATATAATTACAAGTCAAATTTGACTTTACAGGGAAAAGGCAACACCTACTATATAATGCTGTCTCACAAAAATGTTGAAAAAAATTACTGGTTGTGGAATATCAACGTAGATATAGCAAAAATCAATACTTTTTATCCATTTATCTCATAAATTTAACGTCACAGGCTACTTTTGCGGCCAAATTCGAATTCAACAGGTGAAAATTCATAAGAAATCGTTGTTATCTCAGACAACGAAACTTTATTGATCTTTTCTTTTTATATTTATATAATATCATTTTGTTGCATCTATTTTTAACATAAAAAGATTAAATTTACAGTAAAAAATATACTTATGGTTAATCTTCGTCTACATTATTAAGGAAGGGAATTTTTATACATTACGTTAGACTGAAAAAACACTATGGCGTGCTATTATTTTGTCGCATACTGTACCTTTTTGGTTATACGGAAACATGATTACTATATTAGTTAAAATTGTCACTTAAAAAAGACATATAGGGGCTGAAAACGTGAGGAAATGACGAAAGATCAATATATGTATACAGGGAAAAAAAGAGGATGAGAAAACTAGAAAATAGGAAGAAAGAAGGAGAGAAGATAAAAATCTGGAAGAAAGTTAAGAAGACAAGAACGCAGACAGAGATGTGGACGTTCGTTAACAAAGAGGGAAGGAACAAAAAAACCGGGAAGACAAATAACAAAAGAAAAATGATTTTGTCACTTTATAAAGAAACCAGGAGTTAAACAAAAAACGATAGGAACGAAAAGAGAAGAGTGCAAAGTGAATGAAGACGAAGAAGAAATCACAAACGAGGAAATTGAAAGACAATTAACACTTAACCAACCAAATGAGGAAATCTCCCATTTTTTTCTTCAACAAATCTCTACCACTGATTCTATTTACTTTTGTTATTAGTTAGTCTTGAATCGATGTTAAATTTATTAAAAATTGTACTTTGGAAGAGCAGAAGATGCATTTAATAAACTATAAATAATAGTAGTTCAAGACTAACTAATAACGAAAGTAAATAGAATCAATGGCAGAGAAAAGAATAGATCTCCCCTTTCGCTTGGCTAAGTGTTAAAGAGGCTGTAGGACATTGCGTCGCCAAAAAATAGGGCCTTTTAACCGAAGGAACCTGGTCGCGGAGTAGAGAGGGCTATGTTGCCCTCTAAGATGATGACCATAGTCGACGGTCCCGACACTTACTCCGAAACCGCGAGAATAGACAGGTTCCCTGTTATAGTCAGCTTTTGTGATTCTTACACGTTAGTCTAATAATAGGTTGGAGAAAAAGAAATCCATTATTTTTACGTGAACTTCAAGACTTTATGTTGAGGGGTTATGTGAAAAAGAACTTAAATAACGAAAAATGAACTATATATTTATTAATGAAGTATATCGGTGATCTATAAGACTGGCGCACAATACAAATAGCAATGGATTAACTAAAAGCGGCGACAGCGCAAACACTTTATACCTGGCTACCCCCTAAACCATTTCAGTATGGAGAGTTTTCAGGTAGAAATAAGTTTCCTATACCTCAACACTTTATTTAATACGTTTCGGATTGTCCGATTTGGCTCAAAGATGCACCGTTTTGTTCTATAATTTATTGCCATTTTAAGGGTAGCTTCATAATGCCTCTCTCATAGAAGTTTTGGTCCCTATTCGCGAGAAACTCTAGTAATTGATTTTCGCAATCTTCTTTTGATGCCAATTCCTTATCATTAAGAAAGCTTTGCAATGCAAGAAAAAGATGGTAATCGCTTGGTGCCAGGTCCGAACTATATGGTGGATGCATCAAAACTTTTCAACCAAACTCCCGGAGTTTCTGACGAGTCACTATAAACGTGTGTGGCCTGGCGTTGTTCTGATGAAACACGACACCTCTTCTGTTGGCCAATTCTGGCCGTTTCTGGTCAATCGCTAGCCTCAAACGGTCCAGTTGTTGACAGTAAAGATCCGAATTTAGTGTTTGGCTATATGGAAGCAATTTATAATAAATGATTCCTTTTAAGTCCCACTAAATTCACAACAGAACCTTCCTGGCCGTTAGTTCTGGTTTAGCCAACGTTTGAGCTTTGACCGCGATCGTTTTCGCACAATGTTGTCATATGTAACCTATTTTTCATTACCAGTCACCATCCGTTTAAGAAATGGGTCGATTTCATTCCGTTTGGCCAAGGCTTCGCAGATGGAAATTCGATCCATCATGTTTTTTGGTGTTAATTGGTGTAGCACCCAAACATCGAACTTCTTTTTGAATCCAGCTTTGTGCAAATGGTTTAAAACTGTTTTATGATCGATCTTTAACTCCTGGGCGATGCTACGAATACTAACATGCCGGTCAACTTCGATTATCTCTGTGATTTTATCGATATTTTTGACAACGAGCCTACCTGTGCAGGGTGCATGTTTAATATCAAAAATACCTGAACGGAATCGACGAAACCAAAATTACACGTAATTAGCTGTTACAGTATCGGAACCATAAACACCATTCATAATTTCAGCCTCCTAGCTTGTATTTTCGCCTTTATCAAAGGAAAACTGTAAAATGTATCGAATTTTCTCTTTATTGACTTCCATCTTTAACACCCTGTAACTTACAACTGAATGGACCAAACAAAAAACAGCAAAAGAATTTTTTTAGTGCGAAATGTCACCTTGACAACGAGCATAAATCTGAAATTGTTTGATCGATACTTTACGAGATATCGATCAACACAGTCATCTACTGGAAAAATAATGGATTTCTTTTTCCCCAACCTAATATAACAAGTATAGTTTACGTTTCTAATATGAAAAGACTTATACAAAATTATATTAGTTACTCTAATAACATTAGACCAATTACAGTTTACATATTTTTAGATATATATATATTTACAAGATGCCGGATATATCCGGCGCTTATCCACACAGGTCATCATATGGATGCCGGATATATCAGGCGCTCGAAGCGAAAGGGTTAAACAGGAACGGTTTCAGTCAGGATACTTATAAGCATGTGAGCGACAACGTATTTTGGATGGTCGCTGAAAGTGCCTAGACCGTAATTTAGGCTATTGACTGGGTATTTGGTGTGCCTGGCAAGAAAGCATGTTACGAAGTATGAATGCAACCCCAAGGCGCCACTTGACGACTAGTGTCCCGGAGACACGTAGCCATCGGACGTCGATGAATGTATTGTATACAAGGTGTTCGGACGAAGCTAGGAGAAAGTTGAAGGGGTAACTCTATGCGACATTCTAAGACGAAAATCAAGAGTAACAATATTGCGTTTGACGCTTTGTTTATTAGTTATAAGCAGCTAAAATAACGGGCTATTTTACCCCTGTGAGCAGGCAAATGGGTTACATAGTAAGTAACGTTAATAACTACATAGTGATTAGTATATTAGGCGTAGGAAAGCCTAAACGTAGCGAGCAACCCAACGTTGCGTCGCCAAAAGGATAGGACCTTTGTCCTGAAGGATCTGGGGATCTTCACGACTGGGGAAGGCTATGTAGCCTTTGGAAAGAGAACTGTGGTGAACCTCACAACACTTACCCCAAAACCGCGAGCAGGAAAACGCCTCCCTCTCTCTTTTTTTAACGCGATTCTAATAAGCAAAAGTACAGTATGTGAAAGTGAAGAAGTCGAGATACAATAGGTGTAATGTGAACAGTATAAAAGGAAATAAAGTGAACCGAACATTGATCGTGAGAGTGGGGTATAGTATTAGGTGTGCAAATTAATTCGGTGCCTTTTTCGTGCGGAACCCACCTTTCTAATTTTTGAATTTTTCCTAACTGAAGTAAACATTGCGACAAGTATTGCTGGGTAACACCCGCAACGCAAACCCTTGCTTAGTTTTTTCAAACGCTTTTCAAAAGTTTTCTTAAAATTTCTTGCCTGTCCTGGACGTGCTTGTCCGATAGATTAAAATGTACGTTTCGAAAGCTTTGAAACCACTCTTTGCACGTTTTATACGTCCCAGCGTCACTACCGAAGGCGGAACAAACCATTTCTTTAGCTCCAGAAGCATTTTTCTTCGATTCAAAGCAAAAAGAATGCAGTGCCTCAAACACTCCTTGTCGGACACCAAATTGTTTACTGTTATTAGGTGAAATTATGCCGAGTTGTCGATGATTGTCTTAATGTTCTTTAGAGTATAATGTTGTTACTTTCAATTCATCATAGGGTAGAAAAGGTATTTTAATTTGAATAAAAGTTACTAAGCGTTAAATGCAAAGGTACCGAATTAATTTGCACACCTAATAACATGTAAGAATACAGCTGGTAGCGGTTAAATGAAAAAAATGAGATACTTAGGGAAATATTTAGCGGAAGAATGGAAGAAGATAAAGAGAATCAAGCACAGTCTGAAACAAGTTGTAGAAGAAAGAAATTAAGAGAGAATAATAAATAGTTGAGGGATATAGAAAGAAAAACATAGGAAAAGAAAGAATGTAATAAAAAAGAGTGAAAGAAGCGTTGAAGAATGTGCGTTTAAAGAAATATTGTAAGCAAAATCCATTTCTGAAGGTCCAAAATTAATGAATATTGTTATTATTATTAAGATTAACACTTACTGCATCTTTTCCATAGTAACTTTATTATTTTCAAGTCAATCATGAATACCACCGCGCTCATTAACACCGCTGCAAGGGTGGATCGTGGAATATAATAAAAAGATGGCGTTAAGAAGCTCAATGCCAATAACGACATAATTCCTGCAACGTGGTTAAACAACAAATGTATAGTTACAATTATGTTATTCAAGCATGAGAAATATATCATATACGAAGCAAAGTCAGAAAATAAAAAAATTCTATGATTTTTCAATTAAGTCAGATTATACATGTTACAGTTGATTACAACTTCCAAAACTCTGTTATGTACAATATTTACAATTAGATGGATAAATTTTTACATTCAGTGACAGACATATACATATTTATGAACACTCCTTAACAATAAATTTTATTGTTAGTAGTATTACATAGGAAAGATGTAAATTATAATAATTTTTGTTACGATTTTCTAATGGCATACATATATGTTTCAAAAATAAAAAAATAATTTTGAATTAATTCAAACTTAAAAGAAGGAAGACGACAATTAGAGTGTATTTTATGTTTCGTCTTGCGGACACATACATACGAACAATATATATTCGGACTCGTAATAGTTTCTTTAACAATCGAAGTTAGATTAAATAATGTTTTAATTAGTAGCAAGTCTAATACTTTATCGATTTGCGTTTTGCTTTAATGACTTCTGCACATCGACTTGGCCGAAATTTTATTAAACGAATGCATCGATCTATGGAAATCGACTTCCAGATGTCCTCCACTAATTCATAAAATTGATTCATATCTTTTGATTTTCTGTATTTCATTTTTTGATTTACGTCAATCCAAAACATCTCGATCGCATTTAAGTCCGGACTTTGTGCCTACCATTTCAATATACGAATCTTTTCTTTTTTAAAGATTACTTTATAATTTTTGCTGTATATTTGGGATCATTATCGGCTTGATAAATCCAATCTTGTGACGTTTTATCTTCAACATATAGTGACAAGATATTCTGAACAATGTTTAAATAAACAAATCTGTTCATTACTTCTTTGATACAATAGATAGGATCAGTACAATTCATAATAAAGTTTCACAGAAGTACGGATTCACCACAACCTTTGACAGTTGATTTAACCCTTTGTACTCGAGAGGTGACTGTTAGTCGTCTAATGATACTAACTTCAAAAATTTCCAAATTCTAAATATTTACTAAGAATCAGCTATATTAAACATCATTTAGTTTAGTTAAGCGATATATTAAAATTTACCTTATATGACTATTTAATCTCTGAGTCTGACTAATAAACAAACTAACTAACATATTTTTATATATTTAACATATTTTATATTTGATAGAGTATCGATCATAGCCGTCGATATCGATAGTTAGTAAGGTGTTTTTGTTTTATTTTGTTTTCCCTTTCTCTACCAAAAATATGTGACCGAAGTTAGTCAGCAAAGAGCTCGCGACGCGTACGAACGTTAGAATGTAATTATATCTATTAAGATCATTTAAATATTAATAAACAGTAAAATATATATATCGTCTAGTGGTTTATTTCAGCAGCCTTTTCTTCACCCCATAAAACCTAACAATATTCTTCCCCAATTCAGCGTCTAACGTACGTTTTGCCATCAGATCCGAGAAGATTAAATTGGCTGTCGTCAGTAAATACAACTTTAGATCATTGCTCCTCTGTTCAGTTATGCTCTTTCGCGAAGTGTACTCTGGCACGTCGATTTTTTTCCGATATTAACCCTTTGCACTCCGAATTATTTTTTAATTTTGTTACCAATAACTCTCTAATATTTTAGGCGCTTTATTTTAAATTTACTTCAAAGTACAATTCCTTGAGTGGTACACTTTTCTTTTTATTAATTATATTAACACTTAGCCGACCGAATGGGGAGATCTCCCATTGTTTCCTTGACAAAGCAGTGTCATTGATTCTATTTAATTTTTTGTTATTAGTTGGTCCTTAGCTGATGTTGAATTTATTAAAAATTGTATTTTGGAATATTTATGAACAGTACTAGTTCAGAACTAACTAATAACGAAAGCAAATAGAATAAATTGCAGCGCTCTGTTAAGGACAAAATGGGAGATCTCCCCATTCGGTCGGTAAAGTGTTAACACTATTCTTACCGACACTTTACATATTCCTATCACGACATTCCCACGTAAGACAGACTAGAAATTTTTCTCAGAAAGTGAACAATGAAAAAAGAAGTGAATATTGAAAAATGTATTATACGTATATCTGAGAAAAAGTCTAAAGTTTAAAGGCGATTTAATTACATTGTATGTATGAAATTCTAATCGAAATTTTAAAAACGGTCATTTGACTTAATATTAATAATAATTTTGATTTAATATTAATCCTGTAATTAATGGATATCAATTAATCTTGTAATAATTGCAAATATGGCTCCTATGGATAAAACATAATGAAAATGTCCTACTACATAATAAGTATCGTGTAAAATAACGTCGATAGATGAATTAGATAATATAATTCCAGTTAATCCACCTATAGTAAATAAAATAATAAATTCTAAAGTTCAAAGAATCGAATTATTAAAATTTAATTTTGAACTATAATAAGTAGCTAATCATCTAAAAACTTTAATTCCTGTAGGAATAGCAATAATTGTAGTAGCTGAAGTAAAGTAGACTCGTGTATCAACATCTAACCCTAATGTAAATATATGATGAGCTCAAACAATAAATCCTAAAAATCCAATTCCTAATATTGCATAAATTATTCCTAAATTTCCAAATGTTTCTTTTTTTTCTCTTTCATTTATAATTACTTGAGAAATTAAGCCAAATCCTGGTAAAATTAAGATATAAACTTCTGGGTGGCCAAAAAATCAAAATAAAAGTTCATATAAAACAGAACCTCCTCCTCCTGTGGGATCAAAAAAAGATGTATTGGTAGGAATAGTGTTAAATATAGCTCTCGAGCTTTGTTGTAACATATATTTGTTTAATTTCGTTGACTCTTTAGTCTGAAACTTTTGTCCGCTACTATATTTAAAATGGCACTTTAAAAATGTCGAGTGTGACACGACATAGGAATTACTGTGACAAAAACTGACGTGAAGTCACACTCGACAAAGGAGTGCAAATGGTTAATGGTTAGTGCTGTGCCACTTTTCTCATTAAATTCAATCACATAAACGACGTCGCGCAGTTCTTACACTTATTTCGTTATTCAGATGTAGTAATATTTCTCTATGGATGTCCACAGCGGTTTTAACACTTCATCGACCGCGAGCCTGTTAACCCTTTGCGCTCGAGAGATAATGCTTGGTCGTCTAACAATATTAACTTCAAAGATTTTCAAGCGCAAAATATTTATTAAGATTCGCTTATATGAAACTTCATTTATTTAATTAAATCGTATTCTAAATTTACATATATGACTGTTTAACCTTCGGGTCTGATTAACACGTGATTCGGCTGAGTTTCTTGCTGGGCCCAAATCCGATTACATAGAAAACTGGGGTGAAAAAATATAAAACAGCAAAAATGTTAACCTTTTATTTTTATTTTATGTATTTTAATTTAATTTATATGTATTATACTTCAATGCTTATTCCGTTGATTTCCTTTCAAAATTCCAATTAAAATCTTATTTAACTTTAAGAAAAAGAGCGTCACCCAAATATGGATGACGTAGCGACGAACATGTTAATAAGCAAACTAACTAAAATCTGAAAATTTTCGAAACTATTATTTGGCGACTAACAGTCGCCTCTAGAGCTCAAAGGGTTAACATATAGCTAACCACACGGTGCTATACTTAACCGGACACTGTCCATCGCGTATTAAGAATTTATTAAAAATTGTACTTTGCAAAAGCAGAAAATGTATTTGACGAACTGTGAACAACACTAATCCAAGACTAACTAATAACAAAAGTAAACAACGAGTAAAAATGAACTAATAGCAAAAGTAAAAATGGCAGTGCCCTTGTTGTGGAAAAAATTATAGATCTCCCCATTCGGTTGGCTAAATGTTAAAACAGTATAAAGAAATAAATGTTATAGTTTTGCATCCGAGAGTGTATTCCATTTTTCCGTATCCCTGCACCTATTTTGTGTCACTAAATTCTGGCTGTTTTCTTTTTTCGTCTTGCTCAAGTACTGTGGAAGCCCTACCGTTGTTATATACTTGTACAATTCACTGTATCGGGTTTTCTGAACCTTGTACTGTATTTGTCTTCTCAATTTCTCGACTATTGCCTTGGCATCTTTCCCTTCCCTTCTTTCCTGCTCCAACCCCAACATACTCAATTCCTTTCTATGTATTTTTCCACTTTTTATCCCTTAAAATCAATGAAACTAAACCATCGCACATCACATTCACATTAAGAAAAGGTCAAAGTCCTCCGATAAAATTCAACAATGTAACAATAAAATATCTAGGTCTACATCTTGACAGGAAATTCAACTGGAAGTAACGTATTGTAACCAAAAGGAAACAAATAGACCTGAAACTCAAGAAAATGAAATGGCTTATTGGTCGCCGATCTAAATTGTCACTGGACAACAAAATTGCTGTCGTTTTATCCGAGAGTATATTCCATTTTTCCGTATCCCTGTACCTGTTTTATGTCGCCAACTACTGACTGTTTTCTTTTTTCGCCTTGTTCAAATACTCTGGGAGCCCTACCATTGTTATATACTTGTACCATTCACTGTATCGGGATTTCTGAATCTTGTACTGTATTTGACTTCTCAATTCCTGGACTATTGCCTTGGTATCTTTCCCTTCCCTTCTTTCCTGCTCCAACCCCAATATACTCCATTCCTTTTATGTATTCTTCTTTTTCTTCCCCACTTTTTATCCTTTGTTTCTCTCCCTCCTTCTGTTTCAAACGTTCCTTTACTAGTTGTCTTTCTATCCCTTTCCTTACTTTCGCTTCAAACATTAAGTCTCTATCTCCCGTTACCACCCTTACTTCTGTTCTTTTCAATTCTTTCGAAACGATGTATTTAAAGCCACACGTCTCGTTTGAAATTAATTTTCTGTAATTATCCTAATACTTTCGAACAACAGTACGCATACCTACATTATTTTGCGCAATCAGTTTAACCCTCTGCCTTATGAATCAAGCGAGGATTGTGTGTGCCATTTTCGATGAAAACTTCTCTCATGCAGGTCGTAACTATTGGGTTGTTCGGAAAGTAATTTCGTTTTTTCCTAACACAGGGCTCAATTGTATTTTTTCATAGTCAACTTCACATTTAAGCCGCATGGTCATTATATATTTCGACAGTATATATAGCAAGGCTTGCTTGTGAAAAGTTTCGATTGATTCTACCCAGTAGTTTTTGATTGGTGCCCTATCAAATATGGAAAGTAAAAAGCAACATTTTCGGTATTTTTCACTTTTCTACTATCGAAAAGGTAAAAATACTGTTCAAGCAAGGAAAAAATTATCCGTTGTGTATGGAGAAGATGTATTGACAGAACCCCAGTGCCAGAACTGGTTTACAAAATTTCGATCCGTCAATTTTGATGTTGAAGATGCACCACGTTCTGGAAGGCCAGTTGAGGCTGACGAAGACACAATAAAGGCATTAACTGATGCAAATCGGCGAATAACAACTCGTAAAATCGCTAAGAGATTAAATTGATCGAATTCGACCGTTCATGATCATTTGAAACGGTTAGGTTTAATCTCAAAGCTCGACATATCATAAAAAAAGACAACCTAATAGGAGCAATTTCATCATAGGCAAGTTTGTGAGCAAACCAGTGAACATGAATAGTACTGCATTTACCATTTAATAAAACCACAGAATTTGCTAATTATATTTCATTGCTTTTTCTATTAAAGAAATGTATTAATTTTTTTATTTCATATAATATTCTTATGGTTATATAACAGGAAAAGCAAAAATTTTCAGTCGTTTAAATACGGAATAACATGACTGACACGAGCTTTTCACTTTCTGCCAAAAAAGGTCATCATGTGTCTGATTCGAGGTTCTCATTTTAGGCACAAAAGTAGGATCACGTCTCCCACGCGTTGTTTTAACCCCTTGACGTACAAATAAAACGAAATTTGATGCGTCCGAAAAATACCATTTAATTTGACTGAACTGAACAGTTATGTACAAGCTTAGAAATCGAAAATTTTATTTCGAAATTTGTCTTGCTACATAACATTTAATCAGATCGATGTGTAATGTTAATGGACAATAATTAAGTAATATTATAAAATAATAAATTAATAGTTTAAATAATATACTTCACAAAGACAGTTCTTGACGTCTCCCAGACGTCAAAGGCTACAATGGCACATGAAATGAATGACGTCTCCCAGACGTCATTTTATGTCAAAGGGTTAAGGCAAAGTGTGAAAACAATCGCTTTCGAGGAGTTGATACATCAAAAGGTGTGTTCGATTATGGGTTTTACGAGATCTTGATTTACGAGGAATATTTTCTGTAGTTTTATGTTGATCAATTTGCTACACGACATTATGACAAGCTCTGAAAGGTATTCTTAACACTATTCCTACCACGACCGGTCAAATGACCGTTTTTAAAATTTCGATTACAATTTCATAGATACAACGTAATTGAATCGCCTTTAAACTTTAGACTTTTTCTCAAATACACGTATAATACATTTTTCAATATTCACTTCTTTTTGCATTGTTTATTTTTTTGAGAAAAATTTGTAGTCTGTCTTACGTGGGAATGTCGCGGTAGGGATAGGTATATGTGAAGTGTCGGTAGGAATAGTGTTAACTTGTTGGGAAATATTTCTACATGTCAATCCTTGTTTTCTAAAGAATCGGACTCGATGTCGTTCTGATGTTGTATTTTTACCTAAGTTTTCACGATAACTCAATTATTAAAGTTCTAATTCTTTACCACTTGCTGTCTAAACGTACAGATAAACCAGTAAAGATTGATTGCTGCCCTAAAAAACTCAAGAAAAGTATTGTACACATGACCTATAATAGTGTTTGTAAGTATGTGTCCGCATCAATGTCATGCTGTCACGACAAAATATTATCTACCGTCTATAATAACGAAACCATATAATCGATACAAGAGAGAATAATAGTATATGCCTCAAGCATATAAAAAATAAATTGAACTGAATGGTAAAAATTATTTATGATCTGTTTCAGTTAATAAAACTGTACTCGTTACCGTGTTCATAAGGATGAGTAGTGGACAAAAGTTTAAGACGACAGGACTTATGCAAAACATAGTTTTATGGTATGCAAATATTGTTCATAAACTTATTTTTATCGTCATTATGGTAGAACACTATTTATTGATTAACACAAAATACGATTTTTATTTATCGTGCGATTTTTCTTATTAATTAATTAATTTGTTTTCTTTGACCCTTTAGTCTTAAACTTTTGTCATCTACTGTATGTCCGCCACTGTAAGTCTCCTTTTATGGGTCAATAATTTATTTACATTAAGTGCTTAATTGTTTAATCATATTGATTTTACCTATATAAAGGTGAAACTGATTAAAATTGAGATTTAAAGTTAATGTTTAAATAAGTTAAATAAGTTATACAATGGAATAGGAAACAGAAATCAAATCCAAGTAATACAACAATTTTTTAAAACGTTTAATTCTTTTCAAAAATAAATAATTTAATTTATTCGATAAAGGTAAATATGGTATAAAAGTGACTCCCTATACTCAACTTTGTTCGTACACTTTTTTCGAAATTCTTCATTACCTTGCTGTATTAAACGTGTTAAGAAGTGGACTAGATTTATTAAAAGTTAGTAATAAAAAAAATTATTGTATACAGTGAATCACACAAGTGGATCAGATTATACCTATTCCAAGTTCAATTACAAACAGAACACGGAAAAAAAGAAGAAAGGGTTGTAGAGCAAAAAACTGAGTAACATAAGATCTATTTCTCTATAATAAGTACAGATTTGACATAATTTTCTTTATACTAATTATAATTGTATATCTATAATTTTAATATTTTATAATGGTAAAATGAATATAAATAATTGTAAATATTTCCTCATTTCTGCGTGAAAAAGCTAAAAATTTTATTGTAATCTCCGTAAAAAATGTGATATTATATTTGAAAAATATTACAACATAATTAAATTATATAATAAATAAGAACAGTAAAATAAAAATAATTACCCAATCCTTAATCCAATAATATTTGTAAAAGAAACGAATGTTTATGCAAAGGTAAAGAAACATAGTATACAAATTAAAATTTACGTAAACTACTGTTTAAAAATTTCAAGGTTTTGAGTACCCCATTCTGAATTCTTTATTTATATTCTCAGTTTCAGCAGTACACCCTTTAATATTTTTGATGTATAATTCATTTGTTAGGGACTTCAGAATCTTTTTTTATTCAACATTGAATACCGATGCAAACTGTATTCTTTCAAGAAATGTTGACGTCACTAAGATTCCTTAGTTTTTCCCATCCTAAGGTTAACACGTAAAGCATATAAATTTTATAAAAAATTAAAAATATCTTTCAAAAGATTGAATTTTTTAACACTTATAACGCTTTCATTCAACAGTATGAGTTCTATTTTAAGAAGAAGTGTACTCATATATGTGTATATATTTTTAATAAATTATTGTATTTATAAATAGAGCAGAGTTATAGAGAAATAGATCTTATACCGCTCAATTTTGTTCTATTTCTAACCAAATTCGAAATACACATAACTCAACCCAATTGGAAGACGTAATATGCATAAACTGACCCAGACCGTGAAGCCCTTAACCCTTTGCATTCCGAATTATTTTTCAATTTTATTGCCAATAATTCCCTAACAATTTAGGTGCTTTATTTGAAATTTACTTGAAAATACAATTCCTTGAATGGTACTTATTTTTTTTTTATTAATTATATTAAAAATAACTCTCAAGCTTTGTTTGTACTTATATTTATTTAATTTCATTGTTTCTTTCGTCTTAAACTTTTGTCGGCTACTGTATTTAAAACGGCACTTTAAAAATGTCGAGTGCGACTTGACGTAGGAGTTATTGTGATAAAAACTGACGTCAAGTCACACTTGACGAAGAAGCGTAAAGGGTTAAAGTCTTGATATGTACATTTCGTGTGAATAATGTGACAAAATTTAATTTCGTAAATATTCTCTTATATTTCCGCTTTCCTTCGTAATTGTGCAAGCTATTTATTTTGTTGCTTCAAAATGAAAATATTACCGACATAAATGCCAGCCATAGGCGTACGCACGCCGCTGGCGGAAATCACGGCACTTCTGGTGAACGCGCCCGCAGTTGGCATCGACGAAACAAAACTTCCGAATATATTGCACAAACCGAGCGTTAACATTTCTTGCGTCGCGTTTATGCTGCTGCCGCTGGCTAAAAATACAACACTCGTCGTGTTTACTTTATTAATGCGTAAAAGTGTGAGAAAATTAGAGACCTGCATTCAAAACTCGTGAATCGTTCAAGATACTTTATCTTGAATACGTTATTTCGAAATAATCTCCAATCTGATTGCTTGCTAACAATGAAAATCGAAATCTAAAACCGAAAGTATTTCAAATCAACATCGACGAATTCAAAAACGTAATGCGTATTTGGAGATGCTCCAGTAAATCTGTTTTCTGGCCGAAAATAAGATTTACAATATCGTATTATTGTTATATATTCGCTTTTCATATTTAGTATCTTGTTGTCCACAAATTAATTGTGTAAAGTGTTTCATAAATGTAATTCAAGTATTTTAGACGATAAGTTTAAACTTAGCCTCACAATAAATACCCAGAAAGGAGGTTTATAGATAATAGTAAATTGAAAATATAAAATTAAATTTACAAGACGAACGTTCATTTTTTGAGAAGTATAAGTTCGAACATTTTTTCAGTATAAAATTCCTATCTTAATTTTTCATACTAATTATGGGGGACCGGAAAGCAATGTCGTTTCTATCATTCCATCTCTAGATATTTTTCTCAAAAACCAACTGATTTTTATCGATCCAGTATTGAAAATTTACACGCTAGATGGCAAAAGGTTGTTGATAATGAGGGTGATTATATCATTGATTAAAAATAAAAACTCGGTAAAAATTTATGTGTTTGAATTCAATGTAAGAAAACGACATTACTTTCTGGTCCTCCTTAATACTTATATACAGTGGCTCCAAAAAGTATTCGTACACTGTGTTACAAATAAATTCATTTAATCTTATAGTTCTGATTTCAATGAAAGTTTTTAATAAAATTTTGTAAATATGTGGAATGTGATAGTATGTTTATGGATTAGTTTTTTCTTTTATTAAAATACCACTTTAAGGAGGTGAAAACAACGTTAATGATTTCAATAGTTTTCCTCGTATTTTAAATATAATTTTGTAATGGTATGCGATAAAGCAAAACCTTTCGAATAAAAGATGTTCCATTTTTAATCCACTATCACTCAGCCATAGAAAAAGATTCCAGAGAAACTTGTATTCAAAGCATGAAGAATCACTAAAACTTTGAGGATAACTTTTAACCGCTCAAAAAGAATTCCTGTCGAGAAAAAAAATTGCTCCATGTATAACCCATTATGCTTTATACACATGCAAACTTTCATTGAAATCAGAATTTCAGGATTAGGTGAATTTCCTTGAAATGTAGTGTACGAATACTTTTTAGAGCCACTGTATATATGTATAACACAATACTATCCTGTATTGAAAATTGAAGAATTAATCAATAATGAAATGATAAAAGTAATAACTGATTGTTTAATGATAATAAATAGTGCTATCAGCAGAAACTTTCGTATATTAAGAGTTCTACGTAATCAAAATAGGATTAGTTAGCTAGATGTGTACCTTGAACTCAATATCTTCAAAAATAGATTATCATATTAAATAGTTTCAGTTCACATTTTCGATTCGTTTTATATATAAAATTAATACTTTTCCAATTATACTATTTGTTGTAGAATATCCAGTATCCATACACATAATATAAACTGTGTAAGTAAGAAAGTGTATGTATTAAAATTTCAATAGGTATACAAATTATGCATGTTATAATGTTGAATTAAAAACAATTAAGAAACCAAAAATATTGATATTTTATTCTGGTCTATCAGAACAATGCGTTCAAAGTTGTCATACTTTTGTTTTGGTTACGTTTCCCATAAGTACATAAACTATCAAAGTTCTTGGGCTATAAGAAAAGATAAAAATCTAAAACCATTCAAACCGCGCCTGGAATTTTCCAGCAACCGAAAAGCTTAATATTAAGACCATAATATCATAGGTTTAAGTACGTGTCAGAATTTAAATATATTCTTGTTTAATCGTTTAATTTTCTTGTATATATACTAAAAGTGCGGGATGACATGCGTAGTTATTTTTTTTGGAAAATAATAAAAACGGCAATAATTAACTCTAATTGTTGTATAAAAAGTAATTTTTAGCAAATAAAAATTTTTAGATTTATCTCTTCATATTATAGTCATTTTCAGATAAAGTAGAATTTAATATGGTGCGTTTTGTAATTATCAGTGTAACAGTTATCTTAAAAAAATGAAAATAATTTTTAATTCTTATATTATCATGGGCCGTAATTGAATGATATTAACCCTTTGCACTCGAGAGGTGACCGTTAGTCGTTTAATGATACTAACTTCAAAAATTATCAAATTCGAAATATTTACTATGATTCACGTATATTAAACTTCATTTAGTTTAGTTAAGTCGTATATTAAAATTTACATATATGATTATTTAACGTCCGGGTCTGAACTAACGTCTGAAAATTGGCGAAACTATCATATGCTAGGATTACGATGTCCCATGAGAGGGGACAGCCGAGTGCAAAGGGTTAATACAAACTGAAATTAATATGAACACAACTGCTTTCATTATAGTAACAAACAGCAGCGCGATAGCGCTTCGCCTCACTCACAATCAAACGGTTAAGTTCTATTTCTTGAAAAGCTATAGTATACATATAAGCATATTTTACAAAAAATTCGTATAAAGTTTGTCAGAAAAATATGAATATTGTATAGATAAAAGGGTACTACAACAAACTAAATGTTATTTTAAGAAACATACTGTTTAAATATACAAATGAAATATTTTCATTTTTAATTACTTGTATTTAATTTACTTGTAAATACAGTACCGAAAATGAATTAAACAAAATTAAATTTTCATAAATTACGAATGGAAGAAATGGAATTTTATATATGTATAATGGATATACATACAGTTTTATATTACATATTAAACGAATCGCAAATTCAAAATTAAGTTTTATATCATTTTGTAAAAGAAGCATTGTAGAAATCAAACTTTTGAAGTTATTATGATTTGATTATAAAATTTATCAACTGTTCTTCATAGAAACTGAATTCGTTTTGCTGACCTGCACTATCATAGCATATAATTTTGTCTATAAAATACGGACTGATTGTATTTAATGCAATATAATAAAAATCAAAAAACAATGAAACTTTCTCATTTCTAATCTTTTTTCAAATATTTCGATATTTCCTTAAAAAATCAGACTAAAATAGATGCTGCAAACAAAATGACAACTATATTTAGGTCAAAATAATATAATATGTATACAATCGAACATCTATAACTCGAAAACCTCCATGAGACAACAGAATTATTTATTCCCTTCGAGTCTGCCCTTTCAATCTTTATATAAAACTTTTTTTAACTCGAATTATTTGTCACATGTCCAGAATCATTAATTTAATGATGTACTTTGAATACAAGTCTCTAAATTTGCAATATTTATAATTTTTACCAAATGCTTTAGCAATGGCTACATTCGCCAACACTGCTACAAGAGGCAACACAATTATTCCCGATTTATAATGAGAACACATGTCCCAAAATGTATAAGTTTGGTTTCCAACTTGTGATGAGAACGGGGGCAAAGACAGCGAAGGAAGCCCCGACTCTATTCTTCCTTTTAAGTAGACAGAAGAATATGTCGATTAGTATCTTCTTGTAGAACGTATGGTAACAAAAAGTTAACTAAGTAAAAGAAAAAAGAAACATATGTATGTAAACCTGAAAGAATAAACATTGACGTTCCCCCTTTTTCAAAATAAAAAGCTATCGTGGAAGTAATCAGGATCACTAAAGCGTTGCGACAGATGGAAAGAAACCACAAGCATTTCTTCAGGTACCTTTTTTTCGTGCTTTTTCTCGCTTGACGGTCATCTTTCCCGGAACACCAATCGATGTCTTTTAATTGCTAAATAAAAATGTTTAATCATATCGGATGTCACCTAATTATTTCTACTTAACCCTTAGCCGACCGAGTGGGGAGATCTCCCATTTTTTCCTTGACAAAGCAGTGCCATTGATTCTATTTACTTTTGTTATTAGCTGGTCCTAAGCTGATGTTGAATTTATTAAAAATTGAATTTTGGAAAATTTATGAACAGCACTAGTTCAAGACTAACTAATAACAAAAGCAAATAGAATCAATTGCAGCGCTCTGTTGAGGACAAAATGGGAGATCTCCCTGTTCGGTCGGCTAAGTGTTAACACTAGAACTACCGACAATTAAAGCGTACTTATTTGCATGGAAGAGATTAACTTGAAAATTACGCGAAGAGATAGTGTGAATACGTAGAAAACAAATCTTTATTTACACCTTCTGCAGAAAATCATAATAAATTTTGGAAGTTTTACCATAATGAACTTATAAAGTTGTTATGAATAATCACAAATTGGTCATTTTGATTGTTTTGGTAATTCTAGTGTTAATAATTAACCAATTATTTCAAAGCAACTTACACGGAAGAATAAAAGGAACGCTATACTGCAAAGTCCGAGGATAAAATCCGGTATTCGTATATTTTGGAAGTTTTGAAATATCTTTGTGAAATTGTCAATGATATTGTGGGCTTTAAACTTTAACCCTAGGAGTCCTTGCAACTGCGACACGATTATAATAATCGAAGTGGCCGAAGTGAAACCTGATGTAACAGGCATCGATATGAAGTCTACCAAGAAGCCTACAGGAAGAATTTTACCGTTTAAGATATATTGTCAACTAAATGTAATTTATAAGTAAGAACTTTATTTGTTTATAAATTTATATATACATTGCCGATCTATAATTTATATATAAATTATTACAATATTTAAATACACTCTCAGATGCAAACAAGCTGAAACACTTAGAAAAGAAATGCCCAATATCACATATTATGG
This sequence comes from Tetrapedia diversipes, assembly GCA_033822845.1. Classification (NCBI taxonomy): domain Eukaryota; kingdom Metazoa; phylum Arthropoda; class Insecta; order Hymenoptera; family Apidae; genus Tetrapedia; species Tetrapedia diversipes. Next base: position 25,544 of record JAOPTO010000808.1, read on the forward strand.
TATAACAGAAGAAACGAATAAATATTTATACTAATAATGTTAATATATAAAGAATATACAGGGTACTTCCTTGCGTTATAATTATCCTTATTAAATTCTTTCTAGATTTTGGAATACTACTAAGTTTTAGTGAGCTGTTTTGAATAGTTCCTCATAACTCATTTCTTTAGATAATTGTTAATTTAATTTTAAAATTAATCGTATCATGAGGTTCCGTGAGGAGAAAATGTTGTGAGAAATTAAGAGAGAGAATTTTATGTTGTTGGAGTGAAGAGTGTAAAGTGTCAGAATTGGAGACAAGATAAAAAGAAAAAGGAAAGTGCACGAAGATGGGAGAAGGTGTGGGAGGTAAAAGAGAATAATTGGAAAGACGGTTTAATAAATTGTAAGTGAACAAGAGGTTAAAAAGGTGAGCTGAGACAAGGAGTAGAGGTGGAGGAATGGGGCAATAAGCAGGGCCTCTGGAAGATTGGAAGAAAGATAAGAAGGAGAAAGGAAAAAGTGGATAGGTAATCGGGTTGGTAAGGCAGGAAAGATAAGCAAGGAGAAACAGTAAAGTGAAAGGAAGAGATTGAAAGGAAAAAAATAAGAGTAAGAGGAAGAGCAGCAGAAGCTAATTTGGATAGGTAGCGTAAGGGTATCAGTGGGAGAGAGGGGGAGCAGAGCGGAAGAAAGAAAAAAGAAGGAGAAAGGAAGAACAATGGAGAGTCATGAAGTAAAAGAGAAGAAAGGGGAAGGAGAGAATCGATAGAAGTTGAAGAATTGAAGGAGCTTATAGTAGAAAAGTTTTAAACGGTGGAGGAGTTGCGAGACAGAGATGAGAAAGAAGGTGTTTGAAATCCTGGGGAGGAGCTGAGGAAGGCTAAGGGTGTAAAAAAATTGGAAAGGAAATGAGAAATAGAATGAAAAAATTAGAGGAGAGAAAAAGTCTAATTCTGGAGAGGAATAAAGGAAAAGGAAAAGGAAAAATCAAGGAGTGAAGGGGAGGAATTCAAGAATAGGATAAAGGGGATGGAAAAATGGAGAGAGGAAAGAGAAAGGGAGAAAAGGAAAAGAAATATTATAATTAAAGGACTGATTAAGCAAGGTGAAAGGAGGGAGGTGATGACAAGGAAGATGTTGGAAAAAGTTGGTGTAAAAGCCGAAATTGAAGAAGTGACAACTATGGGCAGGCAGGGAAATCAGATCAGGGAAAAATTAGGAAAGATGGAACAGAAAGTAAATAATATGAAGAATAAAGGTAAACTGAAAGGAGGAAAAACGTAGATAGAGGATAATTTCACAAGTGCAGAAAGGAATACGCAGTGGAAACAGAGAGAGAAAGCTGAAGAGGAAGGAAGATAGGGTAGCAAGATAAAGATAGGATATGGGAAGATGTTGATAGATGAATAATGGTGGAAATGGGATGAGGGAAAGGAGAATTGTACGGTGAGGGGAAGGAAGAAACACAGCAAACGATGAAAAAAGAGGGGAGGGATTGGAAAAGCAGGGAGCAGAGAAAGAACGGGGAGAGGAAGCAGGGACATGGGAAGAGGTGAACGGCAGAGTGAACGCAGGAGGAAGAGGTAAGCAAAAGAAGAGTGGGATGTGATGATTCTAATGGAAACTTGGTTAGAGGGCAAAGGGTGGAAAAGAATTACCAGCAGGTTACCAGAAGAGTTTACATGGAGGAGACAAGAACCAATAAGGAAGGGCAAGAAAGGTAGAGAAATGGAAGGAATGTTAGTGAAAGTAAGAGACAGCATAATAAAGAAGAGGGAAATAATTATGGAGTAAAGAGAGGGAATAGCGATAGTAAGAGTGAAGATACTAGGAGAAACATGGAGAATAGGGAGAATAACCAAGGAAGCGTGGAGTGGACAAAATAAAGGAGTGAATGAAAGAGAGAGAGTCAGAAGAGAATATAAGAATAGGAGGAAATCTCAATGTTAAAACAGGAAATCTGGGTGGAAGAATAAAATGGTGGGAGGAAGAAGGAAAGGAATAGAAGGAAAGCCATCCAAGGACAGGAAAACAAATAAGGAGGAAGTTAAATTGGTGAAATGGATGGAGGAGATGGGGATGAAGTTTCTTAGATGGAAACATCAGAGACGATGAGGAAGGGGAATTTACGAACTCGTGGCCCAATGGAGATTCGCTAATAGACTACTTAATGACGGACGAGGAGGGAAGGAAGCGATTAGAGTACATGAATGTTGAGAACAAAATAGATTCGAACCACTTCCCGTTGTTGGTTAAAGTAAGAGGTAGAAGAGGGGGAAAGGAGGAAATAGAGGTAGGCAAAGTGAAAAGTATTACATGGACAAAACAAACGATGTAGGAATTTGGAAGGAAAGCAGAGAATGCAGGAAGTTTAGTGGGGAGAGAGGAGGTAAGCTTGCAAGGAGAAGGTGGAAGAGGGTTTAGTGAAAATAAAGCAGGCGATGTAAGGAGTGGAGAAAGGCGAAAGAAGAGGGCGGTGGAATGAAAAGTGCAAGGAAATGAAGGCGGAATTGAGAAGAAATTTGAAAAAATGGAAGAAAGGACTGGGAGAGAGGGAGACGTATAAAAAAGTAAAAAGAGAATATAAGGAGTTATACAATAGAAGAAGGGATGATGAAAGGGAAAAAATAATACAAGAAGTAGAAAGTGCAAGGAACGAAGGAGAGGTATTGAAAGTAAATAATGGAGGAAGGAAATGTAAAGAGGAGATGAAAAGGGAGAGTACGGTCGACGAATGGAGAGTACATCTTATGAGAGTGTTGGGTGGAGTGGAGGAAAGAGTGAAAGGAATGGGAATGAAAAGGACGAGGTGGAGGAAATGGTTGTTGAGAGGAAAATAAGGAAATAAGGAAGGCAGTGGAAAAAAGTAAGGAAGGAAATGCGATTGGATAGAATAGGATCTGGAGGGGGTGACAAAGTGAAGAAGCGAAGAAGTGAAGAAGTGGGTAGGGAACAGTTGTAAAGAGGTGTGGAAACATAAAGAATGGCTGGAAAGATGGAAGGAAAGGGTAATTGTGCCGATCAAGAAGAAGATATAGGAAGCAGAGCGGAAGAGTGTGGAGAGGTAACAATTATATATTCTCTGTATAAGATATACGCGAATATTATAACAGAAAGACTGAAGAAAAAAATAGAAAGACCCTGAGTAAAGGTAAAGTAGGTTTTAAAAAGAGACTGGGAACGATGGATAACGTATATGTGTTAAATTATTTAGTGAAATTTAGTGAATAAATACCTTGGACACGGAAAGAGGATTATGGTTTTTTGTGAACCTAAGGGTAGCATTTGATTCGGTCGATAGAGAAAGATTGTAAGCTATAATGAGGAAGAGGAATATAAGCGAAAAGCTAGTGGAAAGGATAAGGAAGGTGTATAGAGAAACAAAGAGTAAGGTAAAAGCAAGCAGACAGGTGGAAGTAATATTTTGGACGGCAAGGAGTATAAGGCAGGGTTGCCCAACGAGTCCGCAACTTTTCAATACCTTCATAGCAAATTTGAATTACATCAAAAAGGGGCAGAAAGGAGGAGTGCAGGTGAATGGAGAGAGGATGTACAGCTTATCATATGCGAACGATGTGACTACACTGCCGGAAAAATAGGAGAATATGGAAAAGGTGATGAAAAGACTAGAGAGATACATAAAGGAAAAGAATTTAACGTTGAATATAGAAAAATCGAAGATTATGAAATTGAAACTGGAGAGGGAGGGAGATAAAAAAGATGCAGTGGAAATGAAGACATGAGAGTATAGAGGGAGTCAAGGAGCTTATTTACTTGGGGTACAAAATGAGGCGAGGGACAAGTGAGGGAAAGAGCGAAAAAGGCGGAAGCAGCGTTGAGGCAGGTATGAGGTTCGAGGGAGAGGCATTTTTGGAGAATATAGAAGGAAGAAATGTGGTTATATCACAAATTGATCTGTCCAATTTTGAGCTATGGAGCAGAAATATGGGGATGGCAGAAGAGGGCAGAGATGTAGAGAGTGCAGGAGAGATACTTAATATGGACGCTGAGAGTAGAATGGAACATGCCAAGGTATATATAATGAGGAAGGAGATACAACGAAAGAAAATGGGGAGCAGAACAGGAGTTAGAACGTGGAATTTCGAGGAAAGGCTAAGAAAAGGAGAAAACTGACAAGAGGAGGGAAGGAGGAGAGACATGAGAGAGAATGGAGCGGAGAGAGAACAAGATATTTAAAGAAATGGAGGGTCGAAGGTATGGATGGGGAAGAAAGGGGAGAGAGGGGGGATAGTGAGAAAGGAACTGGAGAAAAGGGAGAAACGGAAGCAGAAGGAAGAAAGATGGCAGAAGATCGAGAGCTCGAGGTACAACAAATGGTACAAGATTATAAAAGAGAAAGGTTCCAGGTATAAAGCGATAAGATGTTATACGAGACCGGAGTATTTAACGAAAAGGAGCTGTAACGAAAACCAAAGACTAATAGCTAGAGATAGATGCGGGAATATGGAGGAGTATAATACTTGTTAAATAATGAAAATAGGAAATGTAGATTATGCGAGAGAGAATACAGAACGTTAAAGCACTTATTACAGGAATGCGAGCGAATCGACAGATTGTGGAGGAAAGAATGTGTGAAGGGGTTGTCAAATGGTTAAGGGAAATAGAGAAACGAATAGGGAGGAAAGAGGAAAAGGGAGAGACGAATGTATAATGAAGGGTGAATGTGACGAACTAATTTGTAAGTTAAGACAACGGAAGATGTGAGTATGCAGAAATTATGTAAACCAAGTCCATATTTGAGCCTGAAGGCTAAAATTAATAAATATCTATCTTTATTTTCTATCTATAAAGGAAGAAGGCCTTCATAAATATTTGAAGTCGGGGGCAGGGAGGGGGGGCAAGATAAAAACAAGGATAGCGAGGTTTAGGCTGGGAAACGAAACGCGAGAAGGAAAATATTTGTTGAGAGAATGGGGAAGATTATGTAGATTATGTGAAGGACACAAATCTTGGAAGCACATACGGGAAGTACATATGTGGGAGGGCGGGCGAGGAAACAGAAGAATGGTAAGGAAATGCGAGAAGAATTCTGGGAACCGAGGGAGGAAGAGAGAGTTGGATAGAGTATGTGGTGAAGTAGAAAAGGGATACAGGAGGAGAAGGAGGAAAGAAGTGAGATATGAGGAGGAGGAATTGGGGTGCAATTAAAAAATTCAAAAAGACATGTGAAAGTGCCAAAGAAAGTTATATTTAAGTATTGAACTTTAGAATTAGGGTTAGAAATAAGTTAGTTAGGATAAAATTAGTGCAACGTAAAGATAAATTGTATGTAATGGTGTAGGAGAGAAAAGAGATAAGAATGTTAATATAATTATGTGGTTGTTTGCGGATATGGAACCAATTGTAATCCTGAAAGGAAAACAATAAAGAAATTATTATAATTAATTGAATCATCAGCGATATAACGTTCACAGATTGCAAAATAATATTTTATACTACCCTGCTATTAATGCCATTTATTATATAAAATAAAGTATTAAATATAATAAAAATGTAATGAGATAAATTTTAGAAGATAGTAAAATACTTTTAATAACAGAATTGGACAAAAAATAGACGAGCATTTCATTGCATTTGCATGTGAACATGTATCTTAATATTATTAAAGTTGAAAGGAATTTCTATGATTAAAAATAATTTTATTGATACAAGCCTAAACGTAACAAGCCCATTAGTAATTCTACGCATCCCGCGATGAAACTAAAAAGCACAACAAAATCCACTGGCATGTTCCTGGTATATTCCAGAGTTAGAAGTGACATTAAAGATGAAGGACCAATCGATACCTCTTTAATTGTACCAAAAAAAAGGTAGATAAAACTGCCCGTTAAACATGAATAAAGGCCATACTGTAAAGAAATTAAATAGTTAATATTTATGTTGGTTAGTCAATACAGGTAATCTTTGTATGCCATTGAAGTTTGTACCTTATTATGTAGAAATCGTAATGAACAAAATTTTGTAAAATGGAATCAAAAATCGAAATTTCTTTCCAGAGAAAAAGGTCTCTTTCCAAGAAATGATAGTGTAAAAGTAAAAGTAAAAATAATATAAATAAAAATTCTATCTAAAAATATTTTAAATAATCTAATCCTTCAAATTAAGATTTAAAAAAAAATAGTCAACAAATACTGGTCTGTAAAGGAAGTCGAGCCAAAAAATAAAACGGTGAGATAACATAAAATATCGTTTTATATTATAATAGTTACACACTAGTAGCAGTGCTATCTAATAGCTATCTACAAGAGATTAAACAAAACATAAAGAAGCGATTATCATCTTTTAGATTACTTTTTAGTGAATTAATATATTTACAGATTATATTAAACATTTTTATATTTTATACTAAAAATTATTATTTTTAACATCAGATGAGGCATGCTTCATGTTGTATGTGTTATTTCTTTAACTTATCATTCAGATAACAAGAAAGTGTGTTAAATTAGCTTTCTTGCAACATATTGACAACCATTGTAATCTTTGAATTGTACATAAAATTCTTACAGTTCACTATCAATGAATAAAGTGAAATTATTCCTCCACTAGAAAAGTTTAATCTTCATTGTATTAATATTTAATTTTTTTCGCTGACTTTTTAATCTTTCCAATTTCATTTTTTGTGTACATTAGGTCTACTTTAACTTTTTTTTCAATTTTGAATGTTTTGCAATTAAAGTTCTTCTTTTTTAACTTTTTCACAAACAAACTATAACATACTTTTTATAAACCTATATCCGATAAAAATATTTGATTTTCTTTGATTTATTTCTTTTGTTTTATTTTTCACTTTACTATCCACATTTTACACAAAAGCTGCAGATATTTTATAGAATTATAAAATAACATAGATTTTATATTAAGGACTTTACACAAAAAGAGATATATAATACATTATGATAAAAAACATCTATTGTTTCTGATATTTTTATTGTTAAATCTTAAATGTTTTATTTCTCCTCGATTTTTTTGCTTCTAAATCTATTTTCTCTAATAACTTTTAGATTGTAATACCTATATCTTACTACATCTCATAGTAATTCAATTTAAGGATACGAAACTATAAGTTTTGAAAGAAATATCAAACATAATACTATTATATAAATATTGTATATAAATTTTGTTTAAGAAATAATTTGTTGGTAAATTGTTTCATAATTTCGAAGTTTATTCTTCCGTTTATTTAATTACTTACTTTAAGATACACGTTGCATAAAATAAAACTTTAGTCTCCGCGAGAAATTTTATAAAAACTTGAATTTTTTCATTCTAACAATAAAAGACGGACAGTCTAAAATTATAATAATCATTGAAATTTTTAATACTAAAAACGTAAACACCTTTTAGTTGTAATTATATTCTATGTAATAAACAAATTTGCAAGTTTCTCGTAAAGTTAAAGAAGATACGTGAGAATATCTAATTAATAAAAAATAATCGAACAATCAACACGTAGAGGAAATAATAATTTAATATAAAATAAATTTCGTGAAAGCAAGATCATCGAGTTGTTACCATGATCACTATAAAAAAATGAGAAAAATAAACAAGAAACTGTCAGATCGGATCAAATACCTGAGCTGTGAGGCCTGTTAGTGCAGCGTACGCGATACTTTGCGGAATCAAAGTTAATCCCAATGAAAATCCAGCCACGACATCCGAAACAGCATCCAAACGAGAGTATTTTGGAAACCAACTTAATATTGTTATGTACTGAGTAATCGAACATTTCCATTTATCCTTTTTATTTTTATGCAATGTCTGTTTCTCTAACGGGAAAGGTTCGTTTACGTTCACAGACATTGTTTGGGAAAATCGAATATATTAAAGTATATACCCTATACTAATCGTTCACGCCAATTAAATTGATTTGCTTGATCACTTCACAACCACACGGAAATCGAATTCGAGAGAAGGAAAAGGAGCAGTTGACTTGAAAGAACCGTGTTACGCACTAATCATGCAAGTTACGGTACTATGTTGATACACCGCGAACATAAATGCTCTCCTATCCTCCTATCAGCATATTTTCATCACTTCTAAATTGTTATCATTTAATGTGTCTCCTGCTAAATCTTAAAGCAAACATTTGGCGCCAGTAAAAGAGAGTTGAATCACTTAATGTATTATGATTATTAAACTACGCTTGTTTCACGTGAGATTGTTGTTGATATTTGATCGTAAAAACCATTAACCAAGGATGAAATCGTAAGGTCAAGACCAGTCCTAAATCGTAGAGTCACGTGTAATATACTCACTGTCTCTATCTTTAACTTCAACGGCTTTCAGGCCGACGCGAGGCAGGTGTGTATCGCGCTAGTTCACCCACACGCTTACGCAAATTTGCCTGGAAATTAACAGCAGAAATCTCAGTAATCGGGGAAAAGTGGTGCAGTGCCAACGTTTTATTGCGCTGCTACATCAAGGTTTCGTTGCATGAATTAAGATGTTCCCGGTATTCTCATTATAACGAATTTATTTTCTATATCGGTAGACTGTTCTACGTTAATTTAATATTGTTACGGTCAGTTATACAACTTTTACAATAAGATCTATTGCTCTGTTGCATTTTAATAGAGTGTAAAAATTGCTGTTTAGTTAATGTTCCTGTAATAAGGTGTACATTACAATATTTAAATTATTCCCCTAAATTTAAATGTATATCTTTCTCTGAAAATTACCTTACTATATAATACATAGCGTACGTGATATATAAGTATAGTTATTTTCAAAGTAAAAAATGACAAAGATACCATTTTACTAAATTTTAGGTAAGAATAAACATTAAAATTTTTAACATTTTATAAAATAATTGTTTCATTTTTTTAATAGAATTCGATTAAATAGTAGACATGTGTCGCAAGTTGCTTTTGAAACTGAAATTTACTAGCGTACGCGTTATTGAATATGTTGACAGAAAGTTGGCCCGTAAACTTCATAGAAAACGAGCAGCGAAATAAAAATCGCAAGTAAACATGTTGAAACATTTCTCTCGAATAGAACTGTCAACTATAACAAATGCATTCATATACAAGCCTAACTCGTTTACCATCCATCTCATCTCTTGCGTTATACTAACAGCACAATTTTATTTAATATGTATATAATATTTGTAATAAATCAGTAATATTACTTACCCAATACTAGAAATCATAATGTTACCATGTTATTAATTGCTTGTTGACTGGCTGTTGCTTTTCAAAATATTGTATTTTATTTTACAATTTGTGGTCCAATCTTCCCAGGATGGGAAAAGTATTAAAAACATCAATAATGGCAATATAATTTTAATACTAATAATAATAATAATAATAACAATATTCAATGACAACAATAATTAATAATAATAATAATATACTATATGCAAATAATATTAATAAAATCTCTATGTAAAAATCCAATTATTACATAATTTATGTAATTCCTGATCGCGTTGTGTATTGGCATTTAAAAATGTTGCGATTGTATCAGACAGCGTTAGATTAACGCAACTTTCTGTTGACCTGATCAATTTGTTCATCGATCCTCTCGGATGTTCCGCGAAACTTGTTTGGTTCTGGTCCAATCATTTGTATAAGTTGTGGTACATCTTGGCCACTGATCTGTGTGAAACGTGCCAATGACTTCATGCAGGCGAACAACTGTTCCTCAGCAGGGCTGCCATTGAAATATTGCAACAATGCCATTGTCAATTCCACAGCGACATCATCGAACACCTATACATTTCGCAAGATAAAAAACAATTAGAATGAAATCACGATTGTTTGATTATGGATCTGCCAAACACCTGTTAATGAAAATGATGAACACGAAAAAACCATTTCCTCACTCTTTAAATAAATATCGAATGGAATTCTTTGTTCGATTACTGGTGCACAATATAAAATTAAATCAACGACGGCTACATAGGGTGATAATGAAGGTAAGCTTATTTAAGACATATTATTCATACTAAGAAACGCGTACTTGCGCAATTCACAGAAGTGCAACTGTAATTCGTGGTAGATAACTTACCGTAATGTACGGTTAAATTATATGTATATGTATGTATTCAGACAAGTACCTTAGAAATGCTGCCTTTTGGTAAAAGTCGCCGTAGATTTTTGCTTTTGTTCATTTTCTGAAAAAACAGTATCCGGTCTCTCGATAGATATCCATTAATTCCAACTGCATCACAGCATTGTACACATGTATACAAATACAAACGAGCAACGAGAAGTACATTTATATATTTGCTGAATCATCACTATTTATAATAACAGATCATTTTTAGAAAGATTTCGTTGCTCGTCCGTGAATCGGTTACCAAGTTTGATAGACGGTTAAGAACCTCGTTTCAAATGTACAAATATAGCTAATTTATTAATAAAGACAGCACTTCTATTCGCGAAAATAGTAAAAGCGTCACCTTCACTTGTTACATTGCTTAAAATTGAAAGTAAAAGCATTTGTTAAGTAAAATTGCAAGTAACGCACTTTTGATCTTAGAATTGCGCAGTCATTTCCATTTTTCTTTCCTTTTCTGTATATTAAAGTAAAATGCGTTACATAGTTGTTTGTGTAAGTGAAAACAAAAGCAAACGAAATAGGAAATTGTTAATTGGATAGGAAAGATACAGACCACAGTTTTTACCTCCTTGCAGGCAAGGTTGTGAATAATAGCAGCACCACGAATTTGCAAGTCGATTGAATTTGAAAGCAACGAATGCACCGCGACTTTGGTCGTCACTCGTATGTTACTAATATTTTGAGTTTGATGTTGCCATTCCGATATATACAGTAACCATTCCGAACTACTAAGATTTTCGAACATATTTGCCAACTACAATACATAATTAAAAATTAAGAAGTTATTAACTTTATCGGTGCATATTCAATTCTGATTTGCTTACAAATTGTGCAAGAGGAAGTTGTTCCTCCTGTGGATGACGATCAATATCGAAAGCATAATTCATAATTATATGCTCCCTTCTATCCTGGTGTAGTAAAAGAATTACATCATCCTTTAATGCAGCAACAGAAAGTATGTTCAATAATTTCACTCTTGCATCGCTTGTCAAAGTTTTATCATATAAAATTCGCCCTAAATACATTGACATTCACTCGTAAATACTGTTTCCACAAATATTATCGTCATTTGTCGACTCACCTACGAAATTTAAGAAGTTATCACCCAGCGCCCAAGAACCCTCATTCTCTAAAACGTACTGTCGAAGCTCATCCATGCACACTCGTTCCTCTTCGTTCAATTTCCCTTCCAATAGCTTTGTTAACGCTTGATAATCTTCTTTGATATCTATTAAATCCTTAAACACTATAGGAGGATCTCGATGACGTTTCTTTTCTTCCAGTTCTTTCTTTTCATCTTCCTCCATTTGCATAACTCTATCCGATGGTAATAACTCTGTATTCTCACCGTTCGCAGCCTCCATTTCGCTCACGTTTGCTGTGCCTAAATTTACATTAAAATAATAAATAAATAGAATTAAATCAATAGAAACATTCGTATTCTATTATATAAAATCAATATACTTTCACTCTCCGCCATGTGTGAACAATTACTTGGTCCGGTACTATTGCTGTCACTTGTACCGCTATCCTTATTTCCTTTTTGCTTTTTTTCCTTCTTCTTCTTCTTTTTCTTCCTGTCTTTCTTCGCGAGTTTCTCGTTAATTTCGTTTCTCCTTTCTTCTAGCGCGATCGAGTTTAATCTATCACAATATTTATATCATAGCATTATATTAGTAATAAAAAAGGGAATGAAATGAAACATAAACAGTGCGTTTACCTTGCTTCTTCAATAGCCTCGTTCAAAAGCTGAAATTCTGGTGAAACCTCTCTGTGATTTCTTGTTTCAAGGAATGTTTGACCAACTATAAATGCTTCGCTTAAGTTGCTGGACAAACCTTCTATAAGTCCTCTAACTCCTTGTCCAATTGGTCTAAACAAACATCAAAGGAATCAAAGAAATATTTAACAAACGCCCAAGCGCTTTTTCTTTTCAATACATTTCTTATATTCTTACGTTTGAAGTATTTCTTCTGGTAAATCGAGTATGTATTTTGGAATACCTTTGCCTACCAGGAAATTACTAACTTCTTCTGAGAAACAATTGCAGTTATGTTTGAAGAGGTTGTACGCGCCAGGGCTGTAATTAAAATGCAATAATTTCAAAAGACTGTATGGAAAGAATAAATTATAAAGATACAAATGTATACATATAGTGCCATAGTGTGTTAAAATATCCAGTTAGAAAAATTGTTAATAAGTATTTTTTAACGAATACAAAAAAAAAACATTTTTTAAGTATTATTTTGCCATTTACTGGATTATTACATTTTATTATGTAGCACTTTATTTGTATTAAACAATCTACTCAAGTTGATTAAAATGAAAAGAATTGTAATTATTTGCAATTTATTTTTTCATAAATAAAAACAAAATTCAAATTGTAAAGAGTTACAATCAATACGGTCGTTGACCAATTTTAAAAACAACTCACGCAAACGTAGACGTTCCCAAGCCGTTGATGTATTCGAAGAAGATAGAGTAAGGCAGGTAAGTCTCGCCAATTTTTTCTACTTTGAGCGGTTCCCCTAACACTGTGCCACCCTGAAACAAAAAAATTGAACACTCAAAAATGCGTCAATGTCAATTTTGCATCAGCTGCTATAGAGGTGTGTTTCTACCCCCCTCTTAGTGTAAACGCACACGTAATTTTAGAAGCACAAAAAACTTGCGCTTCCCTGTAAGAAATGCTTAAAATAACTGCCCACCGCTAGTGTACCGTTGTTGCATTCTACAGCGCAATCGACATGTATTTCCAACGAAAAACAAGAAAAAAAGGGAGCGAAGGCATTTAAAAAAAAAAAGTGAACAGGAAGTATGTTATCCCTTTAAAAAATTCGATGAATTAATAATTCAACTAATGAAACTTAAAAAAATTATCAAATGCTAACAAACGAATACCATCGTTAAAACTAATTAAATTAATTTGAATGACGCACGTTGCTATATTGGAAAGAAATGTTTCAAAGTCACTTGTTAAAATTACCAAAAATGTATAATAATAGTCGAATGACGAATAATCACTGCAAACAGCACACGGAGTTTCGTTTCTTTGAAAATACATGAAAACCTTTGCACCTACTTCAGCGAAAGAATAACAAACGCGGTTGCGTTCTATAGAATGTTGGAAACAGAAGATCAAGAAGCATAGGATCGATGAGCACGGCGGGCCGTTCCTCCTTTCTCGTCAAAGAACCACTCGGATACGAACTGGCGTCGCGACGCTCCGAGATTCGACGCCACGCAGCCGGCAAACGTAACTCAAGATAAACGATAGCCGAGTTCGCATGGCAGCGCGCACGCTCTTCGTCGACGCCGGTTTCGGTTTACTTTTTCGATGACGTACTTATGCACATCAAACAACACCTGCCAGCTGATCGTTCACACTTCAGTATCGGTTACGTTGATGTTAACGACAGTCGAACAGTCGTTCATTCACTGGGTAGCAAACGACAGGGTGAACGATGCGAACGAGCCGGCTTTGCACATGGTCGCACGCGATCGAGCCGAGGAAAACAATTGCGATCGAAAATCAAGGTGCTTCGATAGAAGTTTCAATTGTTAATTCTTATACGTTACCCGGCACAAAAACGGAGTCAAATTTTAATACAAGAAATTTAATCCGAATCCATTTAGCTTGAAACCATTTCAAGCTATTATTAAATACAAACCGTCTGGATTCGAAGTTTTTGCAAAATGATATTCCTCTTTCTATGAGACAATGAGCGTTACACGACCGTGGGAAAGTTTACGGGATTCACCGTTAGCCCTTGCGAACAGAGACTTACCGATAGAACTTTCGCTTTCGTAGAATCTAGATAATAGACCATAGAATGGAAAGAGCCATGAGAAAGAGAGTGAAGTAAAACGGGGATTATTTTTAGATTCAACCGGACCAAATTTAGTACCCACTCCGTGTCTAGCGTATCGTATGGCCAGCATGACTCGCCACTGCGATTAGTGCGTGGTCCGATCGGTCACCATTTTGATGACAAAGATGCATTTCTTTCGCGACTACAATTCTTTCTCCAGCTAATTTTCTGATCATACGTTGGTCTTGAAACTGGTCATGTATTATTTTCGCACACGTGAACGTTTACTGACATCCGATAATAACTACAAATTCGATGACTTTTTTTAAATAATTTTGCAACGTAACTTGAAGATACTTACAGGTCGAGAACTTTGAATTCCAGATGGACCGAAGAAGTACTCCCTTCCGTACGCGACGATTGCTGTATGCCATATTCCCTCTACATGTTGATCTATGTATGAATAATAATATTCTCTATTAATATAGATTTATTCGTACAATTAAATACCAGTATATTTCGTTTAAGGAATAAATGAATTTTGCTTTGATAATTTATGCGAATAGTTTAAAAAATATTAAGTGCGTTAGAAATTTTATATTGTAAATGTCTGAAATCATTAAGATGTTAAGAATTAATGCTGTAATATATTTCGGATTAACGATTGCTAGTGAACTTTCTTTAAGCTAAGCTCAAGATTATTAATCTTATCCTGAAAGTTCTCATGTTCCTTAGATATTTAGTGACCCTAAACTTTTGCTGATACGTGTCCAAAGAATGCATCAGGTGTGTAGAAATACTTTGATTTTGTTCCTTATTGTGAACTGGAGAAAATTAGGATATAAATTTATTAACAATTGCTCAATGTATTAGGTGTGTAAATTAATTCGGTGCCTTTTTCGTACAGAACCTACCTGCTTAACTTTTGAATTTTTTTTAACTGAAGTAAACGTTGCCATAAGCATTGATGGATAACACCAATAGTTTTTTTCAAACCTTTTTTCAAAGGTTTTCTTTAAATTTCTTGCCTGTCCTGGACGTGCTTGTCCGATAAATTAGAATCTCCATTTTGAAATTTTTGAAACCACTTTTTGCACGTTTTATACGTCACAACATCATTACCCGACGCGGGACAAACCATTTCTTAGCTTCGGAAGCATTTTTCTTCGGTACAAAAACAAAAAGAATGCAGTGCCTGAAATACTTCTTGTCAAATGCCATATTGTTTATTGCGATTAGGTGAAATCATACCGCGTTAATTGTTTTAATGTTCTTTAAAGTATAATGTTGCTACTTTCAAATTACTACAGGGCGGGGAAGGTATTTTAATTTGAATAGAAGTTACAAATGCGTTAAATGCAAAGGCACCGAATTAATTTGCACACCTAATAATAAATTATTTTCATAATATATATACGTTACCTACTAAAAATATTACCTGATAATACTTCTGCACCTTTTACAAAATTTTTAATAATTATTTTATTTATAAAAGAAAAACTTTACTTTTTGAAAATTTTGCAATTTTTCAAAACTATATCACAGTCAGGAATTGAAAAGCGCGTACAAAATATTAAGTAAACTGCGGAACCTTTAAAGTAAAAATGATCTTTAAAACTTATAATTGATTAAAGTACTACACATAAATGAAAAATATCAAAAAACGCTCTGAAAATTGTTCAAGAATAAGAAATACTTATGGAAGTGTGAAAGTTGATGGTGTATAATTTTATACCCTATTTCCTTCTTTGTTCAAAATTATAAGGATGATTCTTATATCTTCATTCCAATACAGTTTTAGAAAAACTGCTTATCAGAGTAAGCAAAAACAGCTTCTTATGCTAAACTTAATTGAAGCTTTGATTCAATCCTTATCCATTATAGTTTCAATGAAAATCTTCAACAACCTTAGCGATAAAACCTATATAATTAAAAGGTGGACAGGTTTTGGCATTGATACGATCAAGTGAACTCGAAGATCGCAATAAATATTTTTGTACAAGGACCGACGAATTCTTCAAGTAAAACGATAATGTACAATTTCAGCTTTCTTGGACGAGATTCGAGCTCATAACGTCGACTCGGGTCTCCTTCGACCTAGTTTCTGATCGCGGGAATAGCTAAGCACATCCGCGATTTTCTTATTGTAACGCGTTTCTGGGAGGGTCGCCATAGTGAAATAACCGCGAGAAATAGCTGCTTCGGGCACTCGGCTCATCAGTTTACCACTTTCAGAGATTATGCAACATTACACGGATATTATGTGATTTTCGACAATTTTTCACTAACCTTAGAGAAATTCAAATATTAAACATCTACATATTAAATGTATTTAGAATTAAGCTTGTTCATTTGAAATTATTGCATAACGTTTACATATCTTGTAACCTGAATGTAATTTGTTTAAAATAACTATTTCATAATTTGGTGATTTACAAAAATAAATAGTGGTGGTAATAAATAAAAGAAATGTTCAGTTATTTCGGTATTTGCAAAACAAAGTGTTAAAATTGATAAAAATATTCAAGAACAAATGGAAAATTTTTGTTTTAATATGTACTTTTTAACGAACTACGTTATTGCTATTATTATTTTGTTTTTCCTGGTTTCTATTTCATTGCTTCGATAGTGTAAAGATGACAAACAAGATTACAGTTTTTTCAATTCTGACTTCCAATTTCATTTCTATGACTCATCTTTAAGTGGGTATACTTTGCGTGGGCAAAAGTGCAAGCCATGTATTTATTTGTTTGTAAAGAGTATTGCATGCAGTGTGAAATACCAAGCTCGCGAACAATTACAAGTAGTAAGCCTGCTGAAAATAGATCTACAAGCACGACGATTGATCATGAGTGGCGAACGAACCTTGGATACATGACGTAAACGCTACGCGGAGACACGTGTGCTTGCGATTTATTTTACAACGTTTCTATGGAATTTCGTTAAGACCGGGTCCTTTCTCTTCTCCCTCTACTTCGGTATTATATCGTACTACGGCACGTATTCAAATTTTCTATAAATATATGGACAACATAACTTTCCGTTCCATTTTGTTTTCCATAAATAACTTCCATCTAAAGATAGATACAGATTTTGTAAGGGGTTGTAAAAGAATTCTTCGTATACTTAAATATAAACCTAATTTTCATTATCATGATTGCAGCTACTGTGTTTACTGAAAAGGTAATGAAGAATCGATATGTGTAAAAATTTAAAAACTGTCAAAATGTTGCACGCAAATGTACTACCAACGCTTTATTTAGTATTCCAAATTTAGAATAAATTAAAATCACACGGAACAACAAGTCTCAATGACAAGTATACCTATGCCAAGTTACCATCGCCCTAGAGTTCGTTTTATTTCTGCGATTATCTTGCTTTAATTGTTTCAATTCCGAGAATCGCATGGCGCGCCCGCTTTTAACTCACCATGGCAGGAATCTAATCGTAAATTCCATAAGTGACTCAAACGGATTCATAAATAAATATATATATATAATTATCATATATACATATATATTTATCAAACGGTTTTAATTAACTATTTGTTGACAATCCTTAATAATAATCAAAATTTTTCATTTTACGTGCATCCCTGATTAAATACTTTAATCTTTAAATAATTAAATCTTTATCAAAATTTACAAATATTATTATTTAATTAAAATTGAAACAGCTGTTATACAAAATAACAAAACATGTATTATGTTGATAACGAGAATCAAAATATGAATATTATGAAAAAATATATATTTTACACTTACAACACTATGAATAAACAAGACATCATACATTTCGGACCGCTTATTAATTGTTTGATGCTATAATACTCATATTATAAGTAGCCCCATAATTAATATATAACATTCCATAATTATTCATTGTTAGTTTTCCAAACAATATATTCATTTATAGTTAATGCTTTGAAGACATCATTAGTTATTAAAAATTCAAACTTAACATTTCAGTGATAACGGAAGCGTATTTTTCAGAAATAGAGAATTAGGTTTTATATACGTTGTTTTCATCTTCATCATTCATCATTTAAAAATACCCAGTTGTCGCTGATTATTTCGTATGCATGTACTACTAGAAGACGTAGAAATGTATTTTTAAATAATGAACGATGTTTAGGTGATACAAACGAAACCACTAATTCACATTTCTTCCGATTAGAAGTATTCATTTTATTATATTTTTTCGTCAAAAAATATGCATTGATTTTCTAGTTATATTTTTATATTTTACCTATAAGAAACCTAGACATCATGGAGGCGATACCCTTTGAAAGGTCATAGATATATAATTCCACAGTTGTCTTCACATCTTCAGCATTTTCCATCTTGTCTAACTGTAACAAATAACAAATAGATATCTAACACTGAAATAGAATTTCAGTAAACAATACAAATATTCAGAAGTTAAAAATATAGATTAATTAGTATCATTTAACAGATGACTGATTAATTCATATTTCCCGCATAAACTTTTTTACTGCTGATAAGTGTATTATAAGATCAGACAATGCAAGTACTATCAAGACAAAAAAATGAAAGTCAAATGTATTGTTCTGATTGGTTACCTCGAGCAATCAAAAATTTTAATTTAAATTGATCTTCTGGCTTTCATCAAAGTCAAAACTCGTAATCACAACAAATTCACGTAAAATGTAGAACTTCAAGTATTAGTTAAATTTATCTTACGTATAGCGAAGAATTTTCCAACGCACCTCCTTATGTCCGCCTTGATGGATATAACGAGTAGAGTACGTAAATACACCGGTTGCCCTGCACAACTGAACTCGTTTGCTTTGACTCGAATCCTTCTGAAAACTTTACACGAACCTAGCTGTGGAAAGAAACCACGACAGCAAACAGATAATTAATGATTGAAATTTTTAAAAAAAGAACACAATAAATAATACAAAATGACTTCTACGTAAAATTAATCGATCGATCGATTACAATACACTGATTAAATATCACAGATGATCGAGACACTACTTCGAACTCATGGTTCGAGATTTGACTGTCGCATCTCATAGATGTTAGAACTTGCATTGTGGCTAACACTTTTCTTATCGCGCATCAGATGGAGCGCATAGTATACGCGAGATCAATACACCTAACTACCGGTTAAAGATATAAGACTCCCTAAATTTAATAACAAATTGATGTAACAATACTAAACCTACAACAGTCAATTTATGATCATATTATACACGATCATTTGTTATTTTACAATTCCATGTTTTAAAAAATATGGTTATTATCGCGTTACTGCAGCTTCAAAATTGTTATAAAAAAATATTTTTCAAACATGACGATTAGTAGATTCCAATATATTTATTATCATTTTAAATAATCGAAAACCATTTATTGAAATAAAATATTTAGATGCTATGTCGAAAAATATGAAAAATACACATTTATTTTTTTCCGGAAGCTTAAATATTTCTTTATTTAATACATTTATATTCTACGATGTAAAGTAAAAGTAAATCATAAACTTACAATTAAAGAAAATCACCGCTTCAATAACAGATTCAATACATCATATCATCGTGAGAATGAATCAGCAATACGTAAGAACAAATCATCAATACATTCAAATTTAGTTACGCGTTTTTACAAACGTGTTCTTTCATGACGCAATAAACAAAACGCTGTCAAATCTGATACTAATTGAATACAAATATGATACATGTATATACTACTCAAAATTATCTGAATGTTTTCCATACAAGTTTTCCATAAATATATATATACCCATATCATTTCAAAAAAACATAAATTTAAAACTATAAATACCCAAAACTAAACTAAAAATAAGCTACAGTAGGATGAACTTTAACAAATAATAAAGTAAGTAGAAACAGTAAAAATCGGTTAAAAATTGCATACTTACCTTCCTGTTTTCATAGATGAGGATCTACCAACAGGTGGATTGATTATTAGGGTACACAAACAAGAGATGACAGGTAACTGATCGATTGAAGAAATAAAAGGTAAAATAATTTGACATTAATACGTCAAAATGATAAGTGATAATCAGTATTGGAGAATAATATAGCACGTGTGCGATGTCTCTTACTGGATGGCTACTAGCTAGCAAATGCAACTGATCGTACTCAAATCTCCGCCGAAGTCAGGGACCAGTACGGAGACAGCGCGGTAGTCGTTCTTGCCAGGAAGAAACGGTAAAGAGGTAAGAGGGTCATCGCGCGAACGCAGCGCCTGCCTACCGGCATCATGGCCAATAACACAATACATTAGTTACGCGAAACTCATTCAGAACGATGTGATCTACTGATGGATTATAGTATAAGTTCTTGCTTTATCATTATATTACCTAATTTTATCATTCTTTATAAAAAAAATGGATATCTTTAACAGATAAAAAGATTAGAAATCGACAAATTAAGCTATGAATGGTAATAATTACTTTCATAAAATTAGATCATCCTATCATAACAAATAAGCTAATATTAGCGAGCATTTCGCAAATTTTGTTATCATTCTGAACGCATTAAAGATTTTATTTGTAATATGTATAGAGTAATATCATGACTTCAGAAATCAAGTGGCTTTCTTCCAATTAAGAATACATTTGTTGGTAACATCACAGCGTCACAAACCGCTTTCATTAACATAAAAAATTTCAACTCCTGAGTAGAACACGCTAACAGACATTTAGGCTCAATGCAAATCAGCGATTCTTTGCCGCACTATTGTATTTCTATCTTTGTTATTTTCAATTGTAAAAACATACAATTGTGCGTCAAAATATCACTCGTTTGTATCAGATTTTAACTGTATTCAATTATCCTGATTTATGTTTACTTTTAACAAACATTAGTGTTACATATTTTGTTTGTATTGAAATCAAATATATTATAAAAAAAACTAGATAATGGTCAAAATGATCTTATCTAGAGTTCTAGAGTTAAAAAAACATATTAGATTTACTTACTCCCTTTTTAGCAAAAATCAATATTGATTTAATAATTTTATTTAATTGCATTTTTAGATAACATAATTATTGTTAATAAATGAATATTAATACTGTTTTTACATGTTTGTAAGATCTGTTATTATTTTCTAAACAATAAAATTTATACACATTCTAATATAAATATGTAAAAAAATTACTGCAATGGCAATTCATCACTTGCTATATAGATAACATATTCTTTTACCTTATAGCAATATAATACTGATATTTTGTAACGTTTTATTTTTTTAAATAACTTGTACTATAAAATAATTTATAATGAATACTATGTGCTATTTTATGTACTACAAAATAATTCAAAATAAATAATTTACAATTTCAAGTTAAGATATAACTCTAATATATACAAATTTTATATTACAATAAAATTCTTAAATACAATCATTTATTGTTTTCAACTGGCTTGCATTACAAATAACATTACGTTTTGGATAACATTATTTTAAAATTATTACTTTTGATCTCAATAACTTAATAAGAACAAATAAAAATACATTAAGGAAAACAATGTTTCCCAAAATGTTAAATATGTATAAGTATTACTACAGGTAACATTTTATAAAAGCACATGTGAATCTAGAGTAAAATACAGTAAAACTCTAATAATTCAACATTTAGTGATTCTATGTTTTACGTGAATGTATATTTTTATATGCATTAATAAATTACTTTGTTATATTAACCTGATTGTTCTTTAAATTATTTTCCTCATTTTTATTGTATTGTAAATTATAGTGTAATAAGTTGGTATATCTGATAATTTGACATTATAGAAGTCCCAAGTATGCCGCATTATAAAAAATTGCACTATACAATATTTTATTATTTTTTTTTTAATATAACTTTAAGTCAATAAATTAAGCATATAAAGAGTTACAAAACAGTCTCAAAAAGAATTTAATAAAAAATGGGAAAGTATACATAATGATTTTATTCCTTACTTAATAACTAATATATTATCCTTTCTTCTTTATCATAAATTTCAAATGATTAGATATTAAATACAATAATTTATTTATAATTTATAGACTTATCATTTACTATTCCTCTAAAATGCTTTCTTTAATTTCTCTTTTTATTGTAATATGATCTGTAAGTTAAGAAATTCAAAATTTAATTTTACATTAACTTTTTACCACACTATAATTTATTTATTACATTCATTTGATATTAAGATATCATCCCATAAGATATGTATCCCGAAATACATTATTTTCAAATACGTTATTCTATCTCTTATTTGATTAATTTTGCTTACATAAATTTCATCTCTCAACTTCTTAAATGTATCCAATATTCCTAAATTTTCTGAAATTGTTTAAATATGTTTTGTAAAATATGCCCTGCGTTAAATGACTTTTTTAATAATGTAGCTGTTTGCAAGGAAGTAGTTTTAGGTCCCTCTTTTTATTTTTATTTTTATTTTTATTTATCAATAAGCTCTAAATAAGTACTAATTAAGCTTTTTCTTTGTTAAGATATCTAATTATACTTTTTACAATAAAACAAATAAATGATAAAGTAATTTTTATTAATAATTCTTTGTATAGTTGATTAAATTCTTTCATATTAATATTTGTTTACAATAAATATGTGTTTAATACAACCTTTAGTACAACTTTCAGAAATTGCTTTTTGTATCTTATCTTTCACAGTCCTTTTTTTACCAAATTTATTTATTTATTTACTAATTATAAAAAATGTACTATTTAAATTATTTAAATTAAAAAAAACGTTCTAAATATGTAATATTAAACTTTACAATAACAAATTTCTTGAAGTATACCAGTTTGATTTCATTTAAATCTTAATTGCTATAAATAAAAAAATGTGCTAACTCCATACTAGGCTTTATGCTTTAGTAGATTAATATTTATAGTATGCTAAAAGAAATGACTGAAAGAAAACTTACCCCAATCTTAATTTAATATCTTTAGAGGATTTTTGCTTTCTAATTCCTAAGCACAAAGTATCATCAACATAGATTATATGATTTAAAATAATTGAAGATCACTATAGCAATTATCGTCATCTACTGGCTAAATGTAAAATTATGTCAATGTTTTGAATGCAGTTTTATTTAGAACTACATTTCAGAAATAAATAAAATAAAACGTGTTATATTATGTCACATTTATATGCCACTCAATAATAATATGTTACATGTGCTAACATTTTTTATCAGCATCGTATTCATTACTGGTTTTACTAATTATCGTTAAATTTTATAGTATCTCTTTCGTTGTCAGATTTTTAAGATATAGTACAAGCGTTTTCACCAAAATATTGAATTGATGTTACATCCTACTAAATTTTGTTACTATATTATAGCAGTAAAAATGTAGTAAGCTTGTACCAACTGATTTGACTTTGTACCAAACTGTTTACAAAAGCATATTCAAGCTTTGTAATAAGCTTAATCTCTTTTATATAAATTTCATCAAAGTGAAAGGACAATACAAACGGTTTTGTAGTCAAACCTCATAAAGATTTGGTACTAAATTAGTGCCGAATTGCAACCAATAGTATTGACATTCCAGAACTGACATCAATCTGGTAATAAAAAAAACATACTATATTCGAAAATTTGATAACAGGTACTTATGACCTGCACGGTACTAAGTCCTTTAATTTTTATGGATTTCATTTTAAAAATTAAAAAATTTTTTATTTTAAAAGTTGGTCGTTGAATTAATATAAAATATATATTATTGGAATGTAATGTGATTCATGCATGTCAAAAAGAAAAAACAAATATGATATTAATCTGACATCAAACCTCAACAGAATTGACACCAAAATCATATGTATCTGCAATATACATATTATACATACATATAAATATCGTTTTACATCGATTCTGACGCCAAATCTGTTACCAAGCTTTGCTACAGTTTTGTAATCAATTTAGTGTCCCTTATACTTCAAAATTTAATAAGGTTTTGATCTAAACGTTGCTACATGCCTTGATGTATGCTTACTACCAATATGACATTAAAGCTTGATATGGTAATGAGACATTAATTTGATAATATGATAAAAAAGTGTATAGCAAGTATTTTCAAAATCAGGCAACAAATACCCTATGACTGGTTGGGTTCAATTCAAAATTTTTAAGAAACTACACATATATTATTTTGTATACAACATTATGCATTTACACCAACTCATATTTTAACCTTATAAGTTTACAGTTTTATTTAATCAAACAGGTTTTAATAAATATCTACTTTCTTTTGCAATGTATATATGCTTCATTGCACTTAAAATTTTTAAATAATTTTATCAATGAAATTAAAATACAGATTCAAAAAATTTATTACACACGTATATCTTCTTTCTCAGGAATTTTTTTTTATAAAAACTCTGACGTCCTCATAATGATTCAATTAATACATTTTTGTATTAATATTTATTATTAACAATTATATACTTTTCTCCTAGATATTATTTACTATATGAAAGTTTACATTAAAAACAATTTCTTATAAAATGTATAAATTATATCACAGATTATAGTTTAACTTTAAGTTTTAAATAAAGCTATAATTTATTTGAAATGTGAATGATATTCTCATAAATACACATTTTTTATTTGAGAATTAATGGCATAACCTTTAAGTTTTCCAACGTTCTTATTTTATCAACTTTCATTTTAAATAACAAATAATAATAACTCCAAATGACCATTGAAGATTTTCTGTGAAATATAATACCTGTGTAATACCTACATTTATTTGTATTAGAAGTTATAAATGTACACAAGAAAATAACTATACATGCAATTAAAAAATTATAGTTAATATATTGAGATTATTTTTCTTATTAATCATTATATAATATATGGATACATTTGTTTATCATTAAAATCAATATAGGGTAAAAGCATCTTAAATATTAACAAAGTTAAAACTGTAAAGACTTAGTAAGTAAATAATATTTATATTCTACAAAGTTAAAACAAAATAGATTTAAGAAGCTTATCATTTAATAAGTGCACATAAATATGTAAACTTTTTTATTATAGTTATGAATATTACAAAATTGAGTTCAGAACGTTCAAAAATTCATTATTCTTCAAATCTATTATTTTATTTAATAACAATATTACTTTTTGGTTTCCCATTTTATAACTTATAAAATGATTTCTTAATAATTATTTTTTTGCCTTGATTTTAATTGCTGTTTTAAAATGAAATTAAAAATAAAATAATATATGCCTTAATTACAATCGAAGATGACCACTTAATAATTGGTTGCCACCGCCACCGTGGCCATGACCGGATATCAATTTACGATCAGTTCAACAACCTGTGTCGCTATTCTATGATTCCTGTCTTATAGTTCAGCCATTTAAAATGAAATAGCAAAAATAAAGATTATGTATTGCATAATGCCACCTATATTGCATGTGTTCTTTGACATTCAAAAGAAATCCTTTTAAGTGAAAGTGCTGAAAAATAAATACAAGAGGGCCAATACTATAACACGAAACAGTTCGAATATCAAGAAAAGATTACTCAGCAAATACGGGGTAATTCAAAAAGTCTAGAAGACGTGTTCATTTATTCCAACGTTATAAAGTTAGAGGTATACAAAAACAGGAAAAACAGATTACAGTATCTAGCTACCGAATTCATCTTTATATAGATTAAAAGTTAATAACTGGTATTGTTCGTGCTCATCTGTGGGGGAAAAAGGTGCTTTGAAAACGTATAATAATTTTGTTAAATACAAACTTACCTAATCTGAATTTGTAGCTCATACTTGTTGATCTGTTGTCTGCAAACAATAAAAAGGTAATGCGTAGTCGCTAAAATTATACTGAAGTTTGCTGGTGAGCAGCGATAAAGAGTGAAGTTCGCTTGTCAATATTAAATCGGGAATTTTATACGTTGTCTTCAGTTGTGTAGTAAAGAATTTCAAAGAGAAAAACAATAAAAAGGAAAACAAAAGTAAATGAAAAACACCATACTTAACAGTATTTTTGTAATATTGATGAAATCATGTAAAGAGGTTAGGATACTAAACGTTGACTCAACAATTTTCTTACGTTTACTAGGGATTTTGTCAATACTGTGTTACGAGTAAGTAAGCCAAACAGGGGTTGAACAGCTGATGCTTCATCGACACCGGCGAAATGTCAAAGTCTAGACAAATTGTAAGTTACTTGCTGTTAACCTTTACTAAACAATGTATATAGTTTATTTAAACAAAATTATATAGTGTTTCATTTAAAAAATATATTATTTTTTTCAAAAATCGAGAAAATTTGCATTTCATGCAGTGACATTGATGTAACTTACCAAAAGTTCCCAGATACGAATTCAATTGGGTTTTCCTCATTTGTTTATATTTTATTATATTTTTTAAATCTGTAGTGTTAATATTTTATAATACAATATTATAATATTAAAAATCCAATTTAATAGATGACTTTTCCATCTATTATGATAATGTTTGTGTTTTATGAATGAATCATTTATTCATTATTTAATTTTTTATATGACTATGTTGAACTGTATTTATAAATGTATTGAACTAATTATATACTATTTTTTTTACACTCATTTATATAATTTATTTACATACTTCTTGTGATAAAAATTTCCATACATTTTAATATCAATGAAAATAAGATTCATCGCATTAGTATAAACTAAATTCTATGTGTTTATGTATTAAAAATATTAGCTTTAAATGTAAAATATTGTTACAAAAAATACTTTTTTATAATTTTTATTACACAGTTATCTTTAATATCTTTTATATATTTGAAGTATGTATTTATAAGTCTTTAATTATATGTATTTATTTATAGACCTTACGAGTGCAGTGTTCAGAGGGGACACAACGTATAGATGTAGATCTTTCTGATACAATTTCTCAGCTGTTTGAAAAGGTTTGTTTTTTTGATCACTATAAAATACTTGCTTATAATTATATGAATATTTATCAATTTTCAAAAATTTTAGATTTCTAAAGCCTTTGATCTGAACACTACTGGATTTTTACTCTATAGAGAACGAAATCATAAAAATGAACTTCCACTTTCCCATAGCAAAACAGTTTTTGGAGTTGGTCTTTCTCATGGCGATATGTTATATTTGATTCCTCAAACTAATACACAATTGTGGAGTGTTCCCTCAACTAGCACTGCCAACATCGATACTTCTCAAGGTTTTAATTATACATTTTATATAATTTTTTTTGTTATTTCAGTTTAATACTATTTTAATTTTATTTATTACTGAAAGCATATTAATTTCTTTTATTGCTAGGACCAATGGATGTGACAGAAACTACAAACCATAGTAGTAATGCTTCTCGATCTGTATCAAATGCAGTTGAAGATGTTGATGAACAGTTATGGAAAATTGATGGTAAAATACAAAGAAAGCGTGATGAAAAACTGTAAGTGTATATAAATAATTTTTATAGTAAACTAAATTATAAATATTAAATTTATTAATTTATTTAATAGATGTAGACATGGTGCAAATGGGTGTTGTGTTCATTGCACTCCTTTAGAACCTTTTGATGAAGTTTACCTTAAGGAACAAAATATAAAACATTTGTCTTTTCATTCATATCTCAAGAAACTTACAGCTGGTGTTGATAGGTATGTTAAGCTTTATATTATATTATATGTTTTAAGTACAACTTTTATATCTCTTATAGAGGGAAATTTATACAATTAGAAGATATAAGCTGCCGTATAAAGACTGGTTGTAAAGATCATCCACCTTGGCCACGAGGTATCTGTAGTAAATGTCAACCAAGTTCCATTACCTTAAATCGCCAAACTTATCGTCATGTGGACAACGTCATGTTTGAAAATTCAAGTTTAGTTGAACGTTTCCTCAATTATTGGCGTAGCACCGGTCATCAACGTATTGGATTTTTATACGGAAGATATGAAATAAATACAGACGTACCATTAGGAATTAGAGCTGTTGTTGCAGCTATATATGAGCCACCACAGGTAGCAACATAATTAATATTAAAATTATCATACATATAAATATTCTTGTGGTACAAACAGTCATAATTATTTTAGGAAAGTACAAAAAATTATATACGGCTTTTACCAGACGAAAAAGAAGCTGTAGTTGACGAATTGGCTCATTTACTTAATTTAAAGAGAGTTGGATGGATTTTTACTGACCTTATAGCCGATGATATCAAGAAAGGAACGGTAAATTTTTACTCGTATATCTGTTACTCATATATTCATAAATCAAAATTCTGAATTAATAACATTAATTTAACTTTTCAGGTAAAACACGTTCGAAATATAGAAAGTCACTTTTTATCTGCTCAAGAATGTATTATGGCTGGATATTTCCAAAATAAATATCCAAATCCCTGTCGTTTTTCTCCTAGTAATTATTTTGGTTCGAAGTTTGTTACAGTTTGTGTTACTGGTAAGTTAATGTACCACATCATTAGTAAAACTATTTCATTATAATGTATCATACACATACTTTGTACTTACATATTTATTACAGGTGATGAAAAAAATCAAATTCATATGGAAGGTTATCAAGTATCTAATCAATGCATGGCATTGGTACGGGATGGTTGCTTGGTTCCTACCAAAGATGCTCCAGAATTGGGCTATGTAATTGAATCAACAGATAAGCAGTATGTTCCAGATGTCTTCTATAAGGTGAGTATGTTAATTTCATTTGAATCTATTTGTTTACTTTCTTACTTCAAATTAAGATGGCAATGCAGTTTTGGATGTGATTATGAATTTTCGTATCGTGATAAGAATATCACGTTATTGAATTACATCTTATGTGTTAATAGTGTTAAGGAAGGTAAAGGTATGCATAAAGTATACGCAGATGAAAGAGAAACAGTTTATAACTCAAAATCGATTGATTAAAAGTACATTTAAATTGGGCAACGAACTTCATTTCGTACATGTATAATGAAATAATAAAAGTGTTTAAGCAAGTGCACTACGGATATGCGCTTCCGTAGCCGTAAACAAAATTACCTCAATTTTTGTATGTAGTGATGATTACGCCTTAACTTAAAAGAAATGAATGGGGGAATAGAAAAAGAAAAGGAGGTGGAGGAAAGAGAAAAAAAATAAAGATGGAAAGAAAAAAACGAAAGAAAAAACTTATCGAAAAATTATAGCCGCTCAACCGTTTAATTTGAACGCGAGGGGCAAGGTAAACCGTCGGTTATTAGAATCGATATTACAAGCTATACGTTTTTACCTCCACGTTCATAAAAATATATGTAGTGTGTATATATATATTATATATATATACGCGCGCGCGTGGATATTTTGTGTATACAGGTGGGCTTCTAGTTCACTCGCTTCGGTAAACACATGAACTTACACGTATTTAGATTCGAAACTAACGTTTTTCGGTTATTTTTTTCGCAATGACCGAAACGAGAGAAATTTTATTCGAACTCGATCACCCTTCGATCGTCGTACGTATTACGCAGTGTCATTTAACTCTAACGGCGATTCTTAAATTCATCGTGATACAATGACATTTTTGACATTTCATTGCGCAACACGATGAATTAGCTAATTAACAAGTGTTAAAACTTTCAAGTTCAACATCGAATGAGGCTTTCTTCAAAAAAGGCATTCGCGACGTCGAGGGCGTGCAATTTCCTACAAATATATGAGTGCGCTTTTTGTTTATACGCGCCGATTTACAGAACACTTCCGACGCGTTGTTTCGCACGCTGGTACATGATAGTATGATACATAACGATCTGATTTTTCCGAGGACTCAGACGCAATATAACGCATTACATTATCGTAGTACTTCGATATACAGTATCGAGGAATGATTCGTTAATAATATATATTCGCTCATTACGTTCGTTTCTCTGATCAGACACGAGGCTTACAATCTACATAGTAGTAGTTAGGCCTTGCATACATTTTTATGTTGAGATCTAATATTAAATACATTTAATTTATGATGGTCTACCAGACCATTAGCAAAGAGCAAAAAGGGAGAAGTACCATTGAGTCGTTCGATGGGAACCGCAATTTTCCCCAACTCATATCATCGCGTAGTTACTTGCTCCCTTTTAGCTCCTTTTTTTCGACTTTGAAAAAAAAAAAGAAAGACGGAACGATACGTGATCGTTAATCGGACGAAATAGAATTGGCCCTTTTACGCACCAACATATCATTCGATAATGTTTTAAACGACCTGCGTGTATGGAATCACGATTTATCTTTCCTGACTTTTACGGAGTCACGTGTTCGGTTATAAAACAAAAAAAAAAGTTCTTGCCTCTACATTTGTATTTCTTTACAAATATGCGAACGGTATGTGCATACACATACAAATTTATCCCCACTTTCCGTACGTATTCCTCATCTACGCGTTTTTTCTTCTTTTTGTTTTTATTATTTATGAGCTAAAACATTAGCAACGCCCGCAAGGTGAAACCATTAACCACGGCACTTAAATCCCGTGCGACATCATCTATATTAACTATATACGTAGCAATATGCCAATAGCCAAAATAAACGTCGAACTTCTTCTAAAACAAATGTCGTACAACTAGAAGTCGTATCGATATCACGATCGATCTTGAGGTACGTATTATCGATCATCGTCGTTATTGTAGATACAGAATCTTATTGATTCCCGATCAATAGCAAAATATGGATCTTTATTTCTTCTTTCTTCTCTTATGCGTCCACGTTTAAAAATAGATTCAACATCTTTAGAATTCTATTGTTAATAGTTAATTAAATTGTGTGACTCATATGGAGCATCGCGATTCATGGAGCTAATAGGATCGCGGCGGTGTCTCCCGACATATAATATCATTTATCGTCAGATATTATGTATATATGATTTTTTTGTTTAATTAAACATCCCATCCCCTATATCGAACGCGTTTAGAGGCACCGTCGCGAAATCGTAAAACCTCTTTTTTTTTAGTTATCTAGAGCGGGAAAATGTAAAGTATACGGGTAGTATTTGATTACCCTTAGGTGTATACTAACCGCAATAACGTTGTCGTTACAATTTACCACATTTCGTAATTAGAATATTCTTCGTAGGCTTGCCCGTTTGATCACCAAACGTGGATATCTTCTCGACTAATTCTAAACCTTCGACGACGTGGCCAAAAATTCCTGTGAATCCACGCATTTCTTGCAGTATTATACGAAACTGTGAACCCACCATACCGAGATTATCATGTCGCTTTTGCGTTCTCCGCATTCCTACTGCTCCTCTTACAGCAGGGAATTTCGTGTCATCCGGCATAAAATATCCATCCTCAAATATGCTTCTTCCTCCACGACCATTGTTCAATTCAAAATCACCAGTGATCACGGATTCACCTTCCCAACACTGAAAGATAGTGCAACCCTTGTAACCAACTCCGACTTCACCGGTTGCAAGTACACTAAAATTTTTAGCCATTTTTGGTGCTGCATCCGGCCTCACTTCTATTACGATACGTCCGTGCGGGGACCCGTTCACTTCAATATTGAAATAATACAATGGGTAAGGATTCGAAGGTCCTCGAAGAGATGCTGCTATTCCACTGGACGGCGGTTGAGACGATGAGTGGACGGTTACCAAACTTCCGCCACCGCTACTGACTCCTTCCGGTATAAATGTCGATTGTTGTTGTGGATGTAACATTGCGTTTGGAGGCGCGGGCGGAACTGATTTAACAGACGGCGAACCAGGTGGAATAAGAAGCTGCTGTGGGGTTGCCGGTGGCGGTGGGCCTTGATGTACATGAACGGAACCAGGAGCTTGTTGCGGTTGCATCATGCTCGAATGATACTCTATAGAACCATTTTGCATGTGCTGCTTACTAATTACGTGTCTCGAATATAACTGCGACATGCAATAGTTTGCAAGGAACAGTATCGGATTTTGTGAAGCCGCCAAATGATTTGGTAATCTACCGCCGTTACTCGTACCTTGAGAAACGATTGGTTCTCCCGTGTGAATTCCAGCTAGTGCTTGTTTCAATAATGCAAAATCAAATACCACTCCCGAGTTACCAATCAAATCATCAAGCTGACATTGTAGCATCATTTCTTGATATTTCGACTGTAATCTTTGTTTCTCTAATATGAGTTGTGAATGCAAACTGTATACGTCGCTAGGACTGTCGATCATTTGCAGACTAGCTTTTGCTTTTCCAAGCGTTTCCCGTGCATCTGTTATTTCAGGAAAATGACTCCAACCGTTTTGAAGATCTGTTTCGACATGTGTTTTCAATGTTACACAGGCTTCCAACACTTTTATTAAAAATTCTCGTTGTTGCATAGCCAGTCTTTGAATCTCGGTCGATAATTTTCCCATAGCAACTAACTCCAATTGAACCTAGAAAAACATCAATATGCATCTTTTTGTAACACCGAAAATCACACATGAACTGTGTATATTTTTCATAGACAACAATGTGCATTTAAATGTATAGAATACAATTTCAAAACTTACATCGGAAATGAGTTGTTCTTTGGCATCAGTTTGCGATTTAATCTGGTGACCTGGGTGCTCCTGTGGAGTGGCGCATGCTCTACAAAGTGCTGTGCAGCATGTTGCACACCACAATGCCAAAGGCATCCCGTGCGTATGACAATTTTCACTCTGTAATAATATTGCCATCAATTTCATGACGTTTTTTTTTTTATTTCTACATGGTAAAACATTTTATTTCATTACGTACGAACTCTACCAAAAACGGCTTTAAATATAAAAATTGTTCTATATCTTAAAAGAAAACTATTGTAGACCTTATAAGATAATCTTATTACTATAAGAAGCTATCTATAATATGGCTTCATAGTTCCATTCTTTCTTTACCATTAGCGTATGAACTAGCAATGTGGATATAACTAGCCTATTCGAATCAAAAATTATTACGGCAAATATGTTTGCTATTATATACCTTTCTTTCCTTATCGTTTGTCTTCCCAGATGTGTTGTTCGCGGTGATTTTTAAGTGAGATAAATTGTTCGTTAGAGCAAGGAGAGAAGAATGTGTCGGTAGAGCATCTAACCCTTTATCGCCCAGGTCTGTCCTTTTCCAACAGTGCGCGCAAAACAACTCCCGTCCTTTTAATAAATTGTTCTCTATGCAACGTAGACAAAAGTAATGCTTGCAACTAAGATATTTCGGACATTGTTCCGCATCATTATACTTCTGCTTGCAATAACTGCAAAGCGTCAGTTCCTCTAAATCTGTTAATACGCTCGGATCCAGCATCTGAAAAAGAATCATAATAAAATCTTTATTAATTGTTTCTTCCATTTTATACTTAAAAATCATTATATCAAATGTATTCTTCAGAGTATTCAAAAATTATTCGTGTTACTGTTTCGCAAAGTTCAGTTATCCTGATTCTGTAGAAAATTGAACGAAAATTCATACCATTTGACAACGTAAAATACCGAGAAAGGTAGAATACACACTTGAGGAATGTTCGTTTCGTTATGTATTTTTGTATTATTTGAGTATAGCGTGAAGGTCGAGTTTAATATACCTATTAGTAATAACAAACAGTCAACGTAATACTGTTTTCTTTTCGTCTTTTTCTCTCTTCTTCACTCTCTCCTTTCTCACGTTCATTACAATTTATTGTCCTTATGAAGTAAAGAAAAATATAACTTTAAATTTGTAAATTTGTAAACCTAAAGGTATATTTGTTAAATATTATATTATATTTTCATATAACAAATGTAAATTATTCAAACCGTGATTTAAACAATACTAGATATTTATTTCATTATTACTACATACGAATCTGTACTTATTCGTAACATATTTTCTATATAGTTTCTGAATATTTACTGCAATTCAATTTAATATGTAAAGGAATTTGAAAATATAATTTTCTTAAACAGATATACAAACAAAAGACCTTTCTTAACCAAGTAACATAAAACATAAAATCGGAAAACTAAGAAATGGCTGAAATCTTAAGTACAATACGACGTATAATTAAAATACTTTTATTTCATTTCTTATTTATTTTGTTCTTTGTGCTTTAAAATTGTTTTATAACACGCGACATAAGTTCAATCATGTTATTTCATTGCACTGTCTTTGCGCACGAGTTTGCCCTCAAAAAGTTAGCATCTTATCTGACACATAAGTTTGTAAGTGACACGAGTATAATAGCAAAGTTATTATGCAACAATTCGGTAGATATTACTGAAACGTAAAAAATGACATTTCATAAAAGAATGCGCATGCGTACGAAATCCCGCCAAAAACCTAAAGGGGTCGGACAGTCGAAGTTTTGGAATTTACCATTCATTAATGAGAAAGTATATAAAACAGGAGACAGCAGATAGGGATGGGTGTATGAAATGGTCACATTTTTTTACTTCTCAAAACATTTCAAACACCAATACGTGCAGCCGATAAAACTTTCGGTCGTATGATATATGGATTCCTACAGCTTATCACAGAGTTCTCTGCACGATATTACGCTGTCGTACTTATGACGAGTTCGCGTTTTAGTAAAAATGACTTACGAACTATTACGGGCCAAACAAATTTCGCGGGAATATTGTAATTTGTTTTCATTTGTACCATCTCGATATTTATACATACACAACTGCTTTTTCTTTCTCGTTAATTCTATACTTCTCTTTCACACACTCTTTCTATCTTATCCACGTACACACGCATATTCGTTTCTTTTCTTGTGCTCACACTGAACGTACATACGTGCGCGTGCGCGCACACACACGCATGGACGGACACATACTTTTTCTTTATCACGCTTACAAGCGCGCGCATGCACGCACATATTACATACATACTCTCTCTTTTCTTTCTTTCGTTGGATTGTAGGAGCGTAAATGTTTCTCCGTACCGTGTATATGATTCGTGATCGTCTCCTTGCCGCGCGATGGAGGCTGATCGTTGGCACTCGTCACTTCTAGCGTGTACCGTGACGATGATTATTCCGTAATATTTATTCGGATGTATAATTTGACTTTAATTTACATCGGGATTGACGTAATGTTGTGCGGTTTTGCACGCAGGAATCGAGCACCCCGACGTTTTTGTCGCCGCTATCGCCGTAGAGCTTTTACCAAGCTTTTTTTGTACTTTTCACGATACGTGTTTATCGAAAGTCGTGTGTTATTATGAATAACATAACGACGACGCGCCGGTAACGCGGCGTTACTTCAGTCTTAGCTTGTTCGAACGTTTTGCCACATCATGATGTTTGGTTCACTAAACTAACCACTAGCATGGCGGCGACGACCGACCGACCGACCGACACACACCACAGCGCGCGCTAGTTGCTTACGCTGTTGCTCTCCTCTCCTCGTCCCGTATCTTACCCCCTCTCTACGATCGCAAAGCTTCCTCCTCTTCCTCGCACTGTCCTTCTGTCTTTCTCTTTCCGCTTTCTGAACACTTTCTGCTCGACTCGTGGCAAGCCGTGCCGGTTGTCATCTGCGGTTTCCAGCATTGCGCGCGCATTTCTCGAACAACTACGAGCACGAACATTATGGACTTGCCTTCATAATCCTTCTTGTAAACCTCCGTATACCTGTTTGAATCGACCAATGATATTATTTAGATGATACTCAATTTCGGAATATTAGAGATGTCTCGATATAATTGAAACGCATTTTCAGAATGTCTTTAATGATTTATTTAGATTCCCATTGTTTATTTATGATTTGGAATCAGAAATATCAAAGAAATGACACAAATATACATTAATTTTAAATAATGTAATAAAAGTAATAATATTGTGTATGGAAATCAAATTTTTTCATTTTACCTTTTTCTTGTTACTAGGAAAAAGATTCTTATGGAAATGAAGTGTCAAGGCTAGCAAGACCTTTGCCAGTAGAATATTTATTGGTAGATGTACCTGCATCTACTCCACTTACTCCTCAGTTTACTTTTTATACCAGCAATAATATTATTCCATTTCCAATTGAAAATAGGTATGGAAGATATTAATGGAATATTATATTATCTTTCTAAAATAACTTATACTAATATAGATTTTAATTGTAGACTCATCGAAGGACACATTCAAGAATTTAGCTCACTCTGTTCTTACATGCAGCAATTTATTAAAGAACAATTCTTAGAAGCAATGTCTGATTTTCACTTGTTAATTTTTATTGCAACAATGGATATGTTTCCAATGAAGGTATATGTTTTGAATTAAATATTTATCATTTTTAAGTATTTTCTAATCGCTATAAAATATGTTTCTTTCTTTAGGACCACATGAGACCATTGTTAGAAGCAATTCGTAATAAAGATAGAGAAAAAGCGACAGAGTGGTCATGTATAGAAGATTGGGCAACTGTAGAACAAGTCATGTCTGAAACTATGGCATCTACATCTCAACCGTCATTTGATACAAATTCAAGAATATCATCTTCTGCACTTGCAGAAGGAAGTGGAATAGCTGTTGGTACAGATCCAATTGCAAATTCAGCAACCGATCAAACTCTTTGGACTTGTTCTCATTGCACTTTTCTCAATGCAGCAGATTTTGCAATGTGTGAAATGTGTGGTTTGCCAAAAATGTAACAAACTGTCATTATATTGCTTCTATATGCATTTAAGGATGTGGTCCTTAAATTGCAACTTTGCTTCCACAGGATTTAACGCATAGCGTGCCCTTGTGGGTCTAAAAATTGTTTTCAGCACATACTTCGCTTTATTTATGAGTGAATAAAAAAGGAGAAAGTATCTTTTACTGAAATATACTTTTCAGCTTTCCTTTTTATAATCCTTTACTACAATGTAATCACAAGTAATATGAAACTACAAAATGTAATAACTAGATCTTTTCATACCAATTTTATCTTTTTTTCATTGATATATTTGATTATAACTGACTAATTATACTGTGAATTGTTATGAAATTATATTTATGTATAAAGAATTTGAAATTCTACACTAAGTACTTAAAAAAAAAAATTATCATAGTGTTTAAATTCGTATATAATTTATAAAAATACATATTACCAAAATAAAGAAAATAATAATTTAAAACAGGAAGAAATATAGATTTTATAATAACATTAATTATAATGAGAAAATTACAATATAATTACATTGCTTATAAAATATTATTACACAATCATAAGATATAACTAATAAATATTTAAGACAACTTTTATTTGTAACTGTGTTAGATTTCTTTTGCATAATGCTTTTATTGCATTTATCATAACATTAATAATTCATTAAAAATTTCATTCTTATTTTAATGATATAAAATCTTTACAACTGATTCGAGAAATAATAGAGTTAGTAATACTAGAAACATTAAGTTCATCTTTTTCAATTTTATATATTCTTTTTATTAATTCTAAGTCTGTAAATTCAGATAATCTTGAAATTGATATTCTTTCTCCTTTTACACTATTCATAAGTGTTTTTGACATTAATTCTTCGTGATGTTCTTTATGTATTAATACTATCAATATATTTTTATCATTATCAGTGATGCCAAATTCTGTTAACGTATGGGATATGCTTTTTGATATTGATAAATTAAATAATACTTCAGTATATAAATTTTTTGTAATAAGCTGATTCATTTTTGCATTAACTGCAGCTTTATTGGCAGCTACTATCACTTGTAAAGGGTCCTCTATAAGTATTGGTTTTATAACTGAACAAGATAGTTCACCATTCATAACTTTTTTACGTATTTCATTAGAATTTTCCACATCTTTGAACAAATACAATGTACAGAACATATATGTATCCGGATCTAATGATATTGTATAATTATCCATTTTTCAAGATATTCACTTTGCGATAATAGGTTACAAATAGCGATTACATATGTATATAACCATACATTAATATAAACTTTAAATTCTAAACAATTACAATTTTAATTTCATAATTGCATACTTATCCACATGTGCTATCACAAAGGTGACAGCTTCTGTTCGTGCTACCAGAGGGCAGCAAATAGTAAATAATTTCGTTTTAATCAGATGATATAAAATGTGAAACTGTTTACTAGTAATAAATATGAAACAATTTTTTCTTTGTAGTGAAAGATTTATTCTGTAAAATTTATTAATGAAATTTAGTTACAATATTTAGACTATACTAAATACATTTTTCGAATAACGTATTAGGTTGTGTAAAAAATATATTTATTATTAACGTATAAGAAACAGGATCTCCAATAATCATTTCGTACCAGTGTGGCAGAATATGTTTATTCAATGTATCATTTTGTTAACAGGATGAAAGCACCCTCTAGTGAGATGTAAGTATTATTATGCGGCTAAAGGTGGGAATTAAAAAATCTATAATGTATCCCGCACTTGTTTCTGTTACATTTATAAATTAAATAAAAAGTAAAATACAGTTCGTGCACAAAATTATAATTAAAAATTAAGTAAAATAAAGTTATTATTGGATTGATGTTTAATGCATTTATTTCTAACTGAATTATAAAAATATTTACAATACATATTAATAGTTAAATTAATAATATAATTTATAAGGCAATTTATCATATTAACTTTATGCGGGCATAGAAAACTAAATATTTATTTATTTGAATTTATGGGCAAAGAATTTGTAAGAGTGATATAAAGATATGTACATACAGATATCGGTATAGTGCGTATATTGCATATGTTAATAAACAAAATTTAATATTATTTCTAGTTCTAATCTTAATTATTATATAAATTATGTTATCGCCATTTATACTATGAAACAAATCTATGAATTTGATGAATTTTGTTATTCCTAAAGCCGAGAAATCGAATTTGTAAACACCAGAAACATTCGACTCATCTAGAAGAAAACAATTCCTAAAATTTATTGTACAGATATCGAATTCAATTATATTAACAATTAGGTATATAAGCTGCACAAAAAATTCATTTTTACATTTTCTCCTCAATATCGTGATTCCCTTTATCTGTGACAGACATTTATTTTATGTGCTGCTATTATCCAAGCATGGCAGATTGCAACACTTTGTGTCGATCAGGGTAGCTGGGTGGGGATCGCGTGCGGATTATCCAACCACATTGGATTTCAGTGCTTCAAGAGCAAGAGAAAAAGTTTTTCATTTGTTTTTTCTCTCAATTTCGCGAAGTCGTCCGAAACGCTGAGTTCACGTACACGCGTCTCCTGCGGTAGTGTGCGTAGTGGAAGGGGATGTTCTCGAAAACTCCCGTCCTCAGTCTAGCATCGCAGATCACAGATCACTACTGATCTCCATATCTTTGCCTAAGGCCGTTTGTCCACGAAGCGTATCGTAGCGTACGCAGCAAATAGAAGAAATTAATTGAAAAAAGACACAAGCCTGTTAATTGCTATGGTAGTGGTTTGGCCCTTAACGGATGAGTTTACTAATAAGACCGATCCTAGATAAAATAACACCTTTTTTTTCTTGCCCTCATTGTGTTTCTGTCTCTCTCTCTCTTTCCCTTTTTTTTACGACCACAATGTAAATAAATACAAATATAGATTACTGCAAATATTTATTAGTTTTTTATAAAACAACAAATATCTTACTTATACGTCACTCGATGTTTAGCTTTTTAAATGACTCTCTATAATTTTATTACACTAAAAAAAAATGTATATTTAGTATAAAATTATATTTAAAAAATACATGTACTACATATTTTATATATAATCAAAATAAATAGTATACTTACATAATCTATACAAAGTATTCCATTTGAGACTAAGTTATTTAAATCTTTTAATACTTTTTGAATATTAGGAACACATTTAATCTTCTAAAGAATGATAAAATTAATTACATAAGTTTAATTCCAATAAAATAAGATATAAAATACTTACTTCTAGTACAAACTTTGTATCATTATCATTCAAAACTGGTAAAAAGGCAAATGCCAAATGTGGTTGTTGGCATTGAAAACAATATTTTACAATGTCATGGAAATTTAACATATGTATCACAGGACATGAATATAAAAGATGTAAAATTTCAACACAGTTTTCAATTTGTTCAGAGGTTGCATTTATATCCATTTTTTTAAATGGTTCTGAAATGATTACTTCCCATCCTAATAGATATCCACTAGAGTTTACAATGATGTCTATATATCGTACTTTTAGTAAAATGTTTTTTAATTCATTGATCTGAAAATGTAATATAAACATAAAATGTTGCTTTTATACATTCTATGTATATATATTATTTACCATTAACAATTTAGCCAATTTAGTTAAATTTTGATCCCATAGAGAATATTCATATATCTCAAAATCTATGCAGAGTTGTGCAATGACAATAAGTGCTTGTGGTGAATAACTTTGTGTTTTCCATAAAATTTGTACAAGTTCATATTTAGAACACATTTCAAATGTATTTATACTATAACCAATTCCTAATAATTCTAATATACCTATATATTTTAAAGATTTCATATGATTTCTGAAATATAATTATCTAAATATATTAAATTAAACAGACATAAAAATTAAAAATTAATTATAAAGTAACATTTACCTAATTGTTTGATAATTACGTTTAGTTACATCCTCTAATTTAGGAATATCAAATATAGTGTTTAATACATAAAGAGCTCTATAACGTGATTCAGGACTATA
The DNA here is from genome assembly GCA_033822845.1 of Tetrapedia diversipes. Lineage (NCBI taxonomy): Eukaryota > Metazoa > Arthropoda > Insecta > Hymenoptera > Apidae > Tetrapedia > Tetrapedia diversipes. The sequence goes on from JAOPTO010000808.1 coordinate 66,040, forward strand.
ATCTTCTTTTCCATCACCAAAACCAATATTTATAAGAAAGTTGGCTGATAATTCAAGATCTCCATATTCCAAAATATAACATGCTCTATAAAACATATCATCAATAGTTAAATGTTTTACAGAACACAAATATATGCACATCATACAGAATGTTTTAAATATGATATACCTCAGTAAATTATCATCATAATTTAAGATTGATTTAAAATTTGTCATTACTGAAAATGTTTCTGTTATACTTTGATTGAGCTTTATATATTTAGCATCCGGTTGTAGCCATTCTTGTAATAATTCAACTTGTAGTTTTACAATATTGATAGAGAATAATTGACAAATAGAATTAACTGCAGAATTTATATCAGGTCTATGATCAGTAACACATCGATACCTTTGAGGTATACTTTCATCTCTGTATAATTCGCGAATTAACTTATTCGGATTTCCAATTAATAATAAGTAATTTTTATTTCCTAAACCATATGTATGTAAAATATGTTCTGATGTAAAGTGTAAGTACTTAAATTTTATTTTCTGTAACCAATCCATTCACGGCGATTAAATTATATTCAGAATATTAGATAAGGCAAAATAAAAGCTATACCTCTAGCATTCCTTCTTCAAATGCAGGATTCTGAACTGATAACTGAGCATATTTGTAACATTCTTCAACTGCTGCTACTTGATCAGCTCCTAATAAAAAGATCTTTTTAAATTTGTCAAGATACGTTTTCAGTAAAATATAATCTTTGACAGCACATAAAATACCTGGTGGCGTATGATTCACAACATAGTATAACGCTGCTGTTCCATAATATAACGTATCCGGACCAGTCATTCTTTCTATACACTTCTTTATGTCACGTAATAAACTATTATTTTTTAAACTAAGAGACCACTTAATTGATTTGTGTTTATTTCCCCAAGCAAGCATTACTTCTCCTTTTATAGCTAAAGTACATATGATATGAGGTTGTAATTTAAGAACAGGAGCAATTTCTAGCCACTTTTCATAAGTTTTTAAATTCAATTCAGGAGCTATAAATAATTTAATATTTAAATAATTATACATGTTATATGATATTGAAAAACTTTAACTATTTATTAAAACATAATAAATAATAGTGTGTAAAGAAAATATTTTACTTATAAGGGTCCACAGTTCAACTTTAGGTAAAAAAGGCAATCGCCATTTTGCTATAGGAGGTAAAGATGTAGATCCTGGATTGAAATGCATCCATTGATCACTTTCTATTTGTGTAGGGGGACTAAAAAAGAATACAATGTATATAATAATTAAATATATGCGATAAGTTCAACAAAATATTTAACTAAACTATGTTAGGAATATACTTATTACCCAACGCGAGTATAATTCTGTAAAAAACAAAAATAGCTCCTATGTTCAATATTTTTATCCTCTATAAGATCCATAAGAATTATAAATACTTCATAATGATAAAAATTTATCTAAAAGAATAAATTTATAATTTAGAATGTATTAAGTCTATAATGTTAATACAATTATACTACTTTCTTACTTGTGAAAAAAAAGATGTAACACAGTTTTTTAAAGCAACTTTATCCAGAATATAGTCAGCAATAATATTACACTTTTTCCTCAATTCATTTACTTCATCTTCATTAATATGTAATTCTAATAACATAATTAAGGTGAATATTTGATACACAAACGTTTCTGTAAAAAGCTTAGTTTTTTAATTACTTTACCTTTTTTACCATTATGGTTATTTATATTTAATTTCGGATTCCACATCTTTATTACTGTTTGTAAATAAAGCAATATACAGTCTTTGTCATCAAAACCAAAATCGAAACAGAATTCTTGACATAAAGGAACCATATTATCATAACTCATAATACGTTGTAATATTTCTCTTTTAGCTGTAGCATCACTTATTAAGATTTCTATAAATATATTTTTACAAGTATATATTTTAAATGTTAGACATAATAAAAAATTAACTGAAATAATCAATTACACCTTTGTATGAAATTGAATATAAAGATAACTTTTGAGCCCAATAATGCAATACTTTATTATTTTTAAATGTTTGCAAAAATGTTTGATTTTTTGTTAAATGAAAGTATTCGTATCCAAGCATCGTTATCCTTAAATGTCGAGCACAATCTGGTTGAAATCTAAAAAAATATATTTTTATATTAATTACATTTTTCATAACTGCAGCCCATAAGATACTTACGTTTTGTAAGCAGTAGAAATCCAGTTACATGCTTCTGAATCAGGTAACATAAATAAACAAGATAAACCAAGCTGAAGATCAAATGTCCGGGTACTAATTATTTTTTTTAATAGTGTTGTTATAAAGTTAAAATATACTGATTTAATTTCTTCTAATAAAGTATCATTTATATTTGACATAACACAAAAATTGAAATATAAAGTTTTAATAATTTGCAATAAACAATAATCATTATGTTTTACTGTTAATTTCTTCATTTTGTCAAGTAATTCCTTCAAAAGTATTTCTATATTTGACTAAAAAATTATAGAATTATTTATTTTACTATAAATAATGCATATATAGTTAAATACAATATAAAAATATATATTAATTACCCAATTGCAATTTATGGTAGTCTCATCAGCTGTTACATATTCTGTATCTGTATTACAAATAAAATATATTATTTACATATTTGTACTTAATATAATTATTATTATTCATGAATTTTAATTTACCAAGTTTTGGTTTAACCATGTACAATTTTTGTACAGAGATTGCATTTCTAAATAGTGGTAGTAAAAACTCATCTGCTGCAATCCCAAAATCTTTATATATTGTATATAATTTCCAGTCTTTTCTTGTAATTTCTTCTGGCTTTATATTTACTGTATCTGATCTATATCTAAGGTTTTTGTTAGAACATTCTTGGTACAGATTTGTCCAAGTGTATAACAATAACATGGACTGTAATTTATCTAAAATATTTATACAAAAATTATAAAAATCTATAATACATATTTAAACAGTATTCATACCATCTAAACATGCACATAATGCAGCAGAACTTAAATTCTGAATTATAACTGCAGCATCTGCATTTATTTTAGTATGTTGCATAATTAACAGACATATTTTATACACATACTGGCATTCATCTGTAATTATATTGAATTCCTTTTCACACCTAAATTTCAATAAATATTTTAGTGAAGTTATCTTGTGTTAAATCATACATAAAGAATTCACTTACTTAATGAAATAATTTAGTAAATCAATATTTTGTGTCCATTCCAACAATAAAGATATGGCATCAATTCTTTGCAATTCAAGTAAGTCTGCAACTTTAATAACTTTTTTATACATAGTAAATAGACTTCCATTTTTTTCTAAACCTGCTAAAATTATATACAAATTAAAACTGCAAGTAATTAATTGTTAAGTATATAATACAATGAAGAATTATTTTATACCACTATTCAATCTTTCAATGTAATCCTGTAGTATCTGCCGTTTTCCAATTTGATATTCTTTAAGTGTAACATTAATCTGAAATTCTTCCTTTAAAAAGTACACCGATCTAATTTCATTTATACTATTAATAATATTTTTGCAATAATTTGACTGCACTTTACATTTTCCTAAAAGTTTTCCTAGCTGCAATTTTACCCAACCTAACATCTCAATGTAATATGTAAGAGATTTAGGTATAGTCTAAATAACAAATTAAGGTAATGTATTAATAATTATGAAGAACATGTTTTTATAAAAGTTATAATATTTTGAAATACCTTTAATGTAAAACTAGCTGTTACATAATTAACAATTTGTATACAACAATGTAATAAAACATCATTTTCTAAAGAGTTTAATACTTTTGTTACATTTTCAAAATTCCTGCAAAATCATTTTCTTTATTAATTAATTTTAAAAATTCACTATAATTTATATATATTTAAAAATTATTATTTAACTTATTTTACCCTCTAGATAAGTAATAATTTACACATGAGGAAAGTGCTTTTTTCTTTAACAATAAATCATTTTTAGTTATCTGTTGAATGTCTAAAATCATGCTTTCATGATTTTCTTTTATTATACGGTGTATCAATTTCTGCAAACAATTTTTTAATATCTATAAATTAGTTGAAAAGTTTTTTTAATAAAAAATTACTATAAATTACTAACATTATTTATACCAATACGTGCATATCCATATTTTTTCAAAATAAGTTTAATTGGAACACAATTATATTCTATCCTGATTTGAGATGTTAAAATATGATCAAAATTATTACTCATTTCTACTAAAGTTATTATAGTTGAACTCCAAGGAACAGAAGCCCTTTTCAATACTTCCAATATCTGCTGTAATTTAATCTGCAATTATATGTAAACATATTTCAATTACATTATACTATGATTTAACACACATACCTCTTTATTATTTTATAAATGTACCTCTATATTTTGTATTAAATCAATAATAACAACAATTTTTCTTTCCCATGAGGATTCTTCACCAAACCACCAACTTTTAGAATTCTTTAAAGTTTTCTATAAAAATATAATTTCAATTAACACTTAGTATATTCTTAATTCACTTTAATTCAAGCATACCTCTATATATGAAGAAAAAACATAATCACTTTTCAATGAATTGTTCAACATATATTGGTCTAAAAACATATTTACAAATTCTGAAACTGTATCTATATGTATTTTATCTAGCAACAGATGTGATACTTCTATAGGATCTCCAATATATGAATCAAGAGGTATTGTTAATCTATAATTTACAGTTTTTGTTATTCTTGATGGACTTTTATCTTAAATTATTATAAAGCTTAAAAAATTAAAACATTACCTATAATTAACTTTTAATTTCTGAATATCAGACATGGCTTGTATTAAAGAAGTAAGCTGTTTCAAATTAGAATCTTTGTTCAACCATTCTTGCTGAAAATATAAAGACTGATGATTTTCTTCGAATTTCAATAATTTTATAAACTTTTTCGTAAAATCAATTCCAATCTGAGGCCATTCTGAACGATGAAATTGTTCAAATGATTTAATCTTTTTACAGCCCCAGGAAATAATTTCGCACATTGCATTAGGAACAAATGACAATAAAATGGGAATAAAATGTGATAACCATAACCAAAGAGTACATGGAGATATTTTCTCAGGAAGAATTGCAAATATATCTTTTACAACTTCTATAGATAAGTGTTTTATTATATCTGGAAAATGCCTTGTCCAAATTAAAGTAGCAGCTTCCATTTCTCCCTAAAACACAATTTTATCAGTTTAATTAATAATTTAATTGAATTGACTTTAATTTTATTGTAGTTTACCAAACTCAAATATTTTTTGTATTCTTCCATAAAATTTGCACGTGAAAATCTAATCCATTCTTTCATGTTATCATCACATTTGTATTTTAATTCTTTTTGGTAATCCCAAATCATATGAAAAGTTTCTAACTTATGCAATATATCATTCATCAAAGAAACAAGATGTAAACAGTTATTATTCTCCTAAAATCAATAACATCATAATAATATAAAACATAAAAAAATTAATATAAATATTGCTATTAAAAAATTATTTACAGCTGTATTTTTTATTATTCTTGAATGTGCATACAAATAAAGTTTTTTCATTTGTTTAAAATCAGGTATAAATGCTTTACTGCAACATTCTACTATATATTGAACATTTTCTATTTTATCGAATGCATTAAGAATCATGTCTACTTCAACAATTCTAGAGCTTTTTTTCGCCCGTGATCCAAATTGTAATAAAAGTAATTCTACTTTTGTACAGTAAATAGATTCTATAGATAAATTAAATTTTTTTGCAAAAGTTTCAGCTTCATCAAACTGTTCTTTCTTTAATAAACGTTGCAATTGATATTCAGGAATATTTTTTATTACAGTTTTCACTTTGACTGTATTTATAAATTTATTATTACTGTTAAATTCATGAACTCCTTCTAGATATAAAATGATTTCATCACAAGAATCCAGAATTTCAATAAGACATGTTACAGTTGATACATCTATTTGAAACTTTTTTTGGAAATCTAAATGAAATGAAATAATTGTTAATTTATATACATAATTTTCAAAACTTTAATATAAGATTGATATGTTTTATACCTGGGAATGAAAGAAGATGTAAAGTATGTGTGGTACAACCACTATTGGATATTAACACGAGAATTTGACATGAATCATTATCATTACTTTCAACAATTGTAAAATCTGATACTGGTATAGAGTATATTTTTATACCAAGTAAAGTTTGAGGACAAACCATACTCAATGTGTAATTTGTACTTAAACATAGCATTGCACTGAAATTAATAAAATCAATATTTATTGCAAGCAATTGTTATATTATAAAATTAATTTAATTATATAAAGTTAATTTTGTTATTTAAGAATTTTATAAATACCTACATGCGGTTTCTAAAAAACTTTACTTTGGTATAATTATGATGCAATGCATCAAAATTACAATATTGTTCACTGGGCCACATAAATAACATATTTGAGCATAACATCGCTATTGAAACTTTATTACTTATCATACTTGCATCAGAATATACTACCTAAAAACTTCATATTAATATTGGTAACATAATAAAAACTATTATAAAAAATAGAATATAAAGTTATTAAAACTTTTTCTACAATGCATTAAACACTATTAAAGTAAAAACATAATTTACCTCATCATTAAGAAATCCTTTAAATAACTGAATGCATTCAATGTGTTCTGTTAGATGTTTCAATGCATCATTAACTTCATTACCTTCATTTAAAATAACCAACTTAAGATTAAGCTGTGATATTCTAAAATATGAAACCTAGTAATAGTTTAAAATTTATAACTATTCTTATTATAACTAACTAACTAAGAAACTATATATAATATAATATTATAATTAACTAACTTATATATAATATAAGTATTTTATATATATTACCTGTAAATAATTCCATTTTTTGTAACAAGATAGACATTAATGCATTCATCAAATTCATTTTCTAAAAACATTGTTATTACTTTATTTTCATCTTTTGTAATATTCCTATTGACAAAAAATAAATATTTTCAATGTAATTTTTAAGTACATCTATATAATATCAGAATATGAAATGTTAGACTTACTTTGTAAAAATTACTTGGCCTTTATTTAATAAATAAAGGCAATATAATGTTCCATTTGATAATACAACAAACAAAAATAGACCATCAGAAGAAATACAATAACATGTTATTACCAACCCAAAGCTGACATTTAATAATATTTCTTCACATGTTTCATTTTCAAAAATGGTAATTGATTTATCAATTGCCACACAAACTCTTGAATATTGTAGAGATGCCAAAATATGTGGAGCTTTCACTACCTTATAAATATAAAAAAATGTTTCACATACATTAATTAAATTAACTGTAATGTGAAATAACATATTCATCTATGTAAATACAATTCAAATTTATATTTTGTATTAAGTAAATTACAAATGTTTTTAACAGTATTCATACATCAATGTTAAACAATAAAATATAAATGTTAATTTAATAAATAATGCATAAGTGTAATAAAATATTATATACTTTAAAGTAAATATGTTAGAATTGATATGTAATTATTTGAATATATTTGAAAAACTAATTACAGCCGTTGAATTTTAGTGTACGCTACCAATATTTGATATGGAAAAAATAATGCTAATGTTATATACCTGTTCCTCAGATTGTATTGTAGCAATAGTAGAAGTTTCATATATCGAACCATTATTTTCTGCTATTATTCTTGTTCCAAAATTTATAGTTTCTTCTTCTGTATCAAATCCTGATACTACTTTATTCCATAACGCCATTTTACCCGCGAAAGATTTATAACACCGGTAACGAAATTCAGCGACACACACGGGGAGTTATACGATAATACGATCAGTCTACTATAAGTCAGCTGGTTCTCCCACCAATCGGTTGACTAACCATTACTTTAAGTAGTGTGAGATTAGAGGTGCTATTACTCATTGTTATACAATTGTCAGCTTAGACATCGGTTTGTTACAAAGCCAAATAGAAACAAAATGTTAAAGTGATACAATAGATGTAGAATCGCCTTCCTACAACTCAATAAAGTAAATAAATAAGAATGGGTTAAATCATCAGTTTTCTATTTGTCAAGAGAGTTTGTCAACTTCTGTTATATTGTGTAGTATTTTTTTCTAAGAATAAAAAAATTAATAGATTTATTTAAAAAGTAAACGTACAGCTATTAACTACAAACATATCATTTAATATTTATCCTTCGTGAAACATAACGGTCATAATATAAAATAAAATGGCAAAATATTAAAGCTCTGAAGTGCATCTATGTTTGAAAAATATAACATTGACTAAATATCTATTCATTTCCTGATTTCGCCTATTAACCAGGGGAGAACAAGAAAAAAGATCGGCAATTTCTTATGCCATTCAATTTAAGCTACTAGAAAACCGGTCTTGATTCTGCGCAGCTGTAAGAGTTCATTCAATACACAAAGCTTTATGCTTTGACCTTTTTAAGTGAAGTAGGCGACACAAACCCACTGAATAGAACGGTAATATTTTTATATAAAACTGCCATAATTTTTTGCAGGAACCTATATATAGAAAAATCTATCCATGTTTCACGTGTGAGGTCAACTCCATAGTACCTACCGTTATTATGTGCTTACCTAGTGCGGATAAAATCAATGAATTTTTTTTTAACGGTTATAAAAGAATATTTTTATTTCTTATCTCAAAGGATAAAGAAGAATTATTTCATGAATAAACAAATTTTTAATAATAATATAGTAATATAGTAATAAAATAGTTAGATTTCTATGTACGCGAAAAGTTTTTTCTTCCGCTGACCAATAATATTAAATTTCTACATTTCGTTTTAACCAATCATAAACGAAATGTATATTAGGGTGATTTTCTAATTTATGTAAACCTTAAATTTTGTTCATCTTGTTCAGTGATAGCGTCAATCTCGTTTAGGGAGTTCGTAGAACTTCGTGAAGTGTTGATTGAAAATAATTGTTAAATTTATTATAAAATTATTATTTTAGATAGTATAAGCATTTAAAGGTATAGACATATGACATGTTTCTTTGTATAATTGACAATAATAAGTATTAATGCGCTCATTACACTATAAAGATTACAAGCATATAGTTTATTACATTGCACGCTATTAGCGTTGTTTTTACTAAATTTTATTGTTTAAATTTTAGTCGCTTTAATATATTTGCATGTACATCATTATTAAAAAGTTCTAACATATTATAATGATAATATATGTCCTGATATAATATTAAGATTAATTTTAATAAATTGTATTGCTCAATTCAAAAAGTTTTGTGTATTTATAAAAGTATTTTGATATTTTTAATTTGTAATTACTTCTTAGTTGTGAAATATTTTAATTGTAATAATTTTCAGTATTTCTTAAATAATACCAGAATTTTATTGTCTTTTTTATTTAATACTCATTTAACCTTCAGTTTCTATATTTATCAATAATAATTTTTGTATTCGAGCATATAAGTTTAAGAAATATGCAATTTCACATTTAGTAATAATGTATTTTGTGAGTAAATTTTTTATATGCCTATGGTTTTTTTATGTATTTTGCATTTATATATATACATTCTATATTACAGAAATGTCTGAATCAGATCTCTTAGCTGCTGATCACATTGATGGTCTAGATGGACTTGAAAATGGTCAAGATGGAGATACTATTATGCAGTGTGATGGTGTAAAGCGTGAATTAAATGAAGCAAATATTGATGATCCGGTATTTTGTTTCAGTTTCTTATAAATTGGGGGGTGAGGGAAACAGCTTTATATATAGTCTTTAAATTTAAAATTCATTGTTTGTTTTATAGGAATTGGAGGCTATAAAAGCACGTGTTAGAGAAATGGAAGAAGAGGCAGAAAAATTAAAACAATTACAATCTGAAGTGGATAAACAAATGAACATGGGTAGCCCCCCTGGAATAAGTAAGTTATAAATGTTATTAATTTAAATAAATAATTAAAGAGTAATACTATAATCTTTTTATGTAAACTTTCTTTATAAAGTAGTACTATATCATATTTTTTTAAATTTTTAGCAAGTCCATTAAATATGTCTCTTGAAGATAAAATGGAAGTTGACAATAGATCCATTTATGTTGGTAATGTAAGTTAAATATTTTGTTTAAATGATAAGTATATGTTTTGTATATACGTATTCTATAACAAAATTATTAATCAATGCATATTATATAAAATTGAAGGTTGATTATGGTGCTACAGCAGAAGAACTGGAACAACATTTTCATGGTTGTGGGAGCATTAATAGAGTTACAATATTGTGCAATAAATTTGATGGGCATCCCAAAGGTTTTGCTTACATAGAATTTGCGGAACGCGATTCTGTACAAACAGCTATGGCTATGGATGAATCTATGTTTAGAGGACGCCAAATTAAAGTGCTGCCTAAACGAACAAATAGACCTGGGTTGTCAGTAACAAATAGGTATCTCAAACATATATTAGATTTTAAACTTTTCTATATAAAATGTTATTTAAAAACAACAATTATAGTATACTTCGATCATTTTCAGGGGACCACGCGGAACGCGAGGCTATCGAGGTATAGCTAGAGGAATCATACGTGGTAGTGCATATTTTGGGTATAGACCTACAAGACGACCTAGGTGGGTTTCAGAATTAAATATTCATCTTCAATTTAAACAATTAAAAATTTTTGTTATTAACATTTTTTTTTATATAGGAATTATAGACGAGGATACTACATGCCGTATTGACCTTTTTAAAGCATTGTACTGGAATTTTACAAATTGAGGTAAGTTTTTATATTATTTCAATTTACCTTATGAATTGTTTTATCTATTTTCATGATTGTTCAAACATAAAGTATCTACTGAAAACATAGTGATTAAGTTATACATATGAATAATTGTATGTATTAAAATTGAGATGTTTTTAATACTTTTTGTACTATATAGTTATGCTATATAACTGCAAACTTTTTAGTTTGGACAATCAATTCGTGTTTTATTAAATAATGCATTTATAGGAAAAGCTAGTGAGGTAATGCATACATAAATTGTATTGTTATAAAATTATAAATACTGAGATAAGTGATAAAACGGGAAAGTACTATAATATTCACTAGCCATTTCTAAATAAATGTAAAACTATTGTTTTTCCAGTGACAGTTATTGTATGTATTAGATCTTTATTTTAATATCCTGATGTATCTCTATATGATTTAACCATAAAGATTGTAAATTTATGATGCTAATAGTGTAAAATTAAAAATATTAAGAAGTATCCATCAATCTTCTACAATGGATATAAAATTTATATCTAGATACATTAGTTTTCTTAGGAAATACTACATTTCATCCTCTAAACTTTTATTTAATTTTAACACCTGGTCATATTTTAAAATTATTAATAATGAAACACTTATATTGAATTTATATATTTAATATTAACATAATTTTGTATTTTAATTATATTTTAATATAAATAGATGTTCCTAAAAAATTCTTAAAGTATACATATCTTGTTTTTTTAAATTTTTAAGTTGCAGGATAATTGCACTATAAAGTATGACCATGTGAATTCTAACATTAGATATTGTAAGTTTTTGTGCATATCTTATTTATAGGTTACACAAAACTTACATATTTCTATGAACACGCATTACACTATCATGCAGTTAAGGTGTTTAAGTAAATTCTTATGATATGTCCACAGAAAAAAATACTGATACGATGGGGAAAAAAAGAGAAAGAAAAAACCTCATGTCAAAAGAAAAAAAAAAGATTGGACAAAGATGGGCACAATTAATCATATTTGATTTAATAAATCTTCATATAAAAATTACAAATGTAGATCAGCGATAATTTGCTATTGCAGTTCAATTGTATTTTTACATAATTTTGCAGTGAAACTTAATCTATTATATAGCATCAGCCTTTATTAATTTCCATGAACTTCAGTTTGTTTAAATTACAAAAATATATAAAACATTAGAATTTTAGTAACATTATATTAATATATAAAATGCACTGAATGTGTGTGTACATATACACGCGCACATACATATATACATACACAAATATATATATGGATATATAAATAAATACTTAACTATGAATACTAAACATTATTTTAGCACAAAAATGTAATCATCAGTCTGTTATGAAATTTGAAAAAAAATTTACGTTTGTATCTTAAGTTATTATAGAATAAAAAAATATATTATTCCTTTTTATGGTTACTTAAATAATTGTAAAATATCATCGCCCGTAAAATATAATATTTTTTCCTGTATAATTATTTCTTTTTCAAAACAATTTAGGTATTAACTTTTTAATAATTGCAGTGAAGTATTTTCTAACACGTAATCATTTTTATTTTCTATAACTGGTATGCTAACATTTATAATAAAATTCACGTTTTCCTTTTTACTTGAAAAAAATTTGTATTTCAATACAACATTAATAAGTTATTATATATTTGAAATAAAACATTTTTTTCTATTTAAAAGTAATATATAGGGTGATCATCAATTTTAAATTACATAAAAATAACTGTGACTGTTGATAAAGATGATAATAGTACTAAATATATTAAGGTAATATTAAATCGTATACAAAGAAAATAATTTTTGTAGTATACATGATATTGGGAGGAGTAGTAGTTTTGAAAATAATTTTAACAAATTATAATATAGCAATAATAATTTTAGAAATATTTTTGGTATAATATAAAGGCTGATATAGCTAAAAATAAAGTTCAATGTGATAATCTATGCATTATTATTACAATATGATTTTAATATCTTTATAGTAGTTTTCTAGTGATATGTTTTCAATAATTTTACATTCTTCAGCTACAAATTATAAATATTATGTAAAATTATATTTTAAGCATTATATGGAAAAAAGAATTGAACTGCAATGTAAATATCTAGAGTAATACCATATTACTATAATTTATAGTAACTTTTGTATGCACTATAAGTGAAAGTTGCAAACATTAAAAATTGTTGCAACTTCTACAAAAGATGACATGTATTAATATCGATATGAGCAACTTTCATTTATTTAGTACTAACTATACTTCTTCAATTTTATCTCAAACACATTGCTACTAATTTGTAAAATGCGTGTAAAATGTGGTTTTGAACTATTAATCCATTGTGCTATGATGTTAGGAGGAGAGCCAAGTTTCTACATATTAATAATCGAACTACATTTCGTAACGTTACTTCCATGTCGCTAAGTATTTTGCAGGTGCAGTGCAGCATCAGCATCAATTGAGTGATAATCATACAAATTTCATGAACAATCTTTACGTTCCATTAAAAAAAGAAAGAAAGAAAGAAAGAAAGAAAAGAAAAGAAAAAACAATTAACATATAAGTGTAATATATAAATGTAATATGATTGGGTGGTCAATAAAGATTTTCTTGGCTTATAAAGTTTGGATTGATACATGTTTACATTTAACATTATTTTAAAGAATAGGTAAAATAAATTCAACTTCAAAGGATCAATAATTCACATTTATTAATATTATTATATATATTTCACTAGAAGTTTGTATTTCTATGTAATATATAATATCTTACGCAATGCCAAGAGTGTATTACTTATTGAAGGACATAGAACTCTTTATGAAACATCAAATATGCCCTGAAGTTCAGTAGTAATGTTAAATTTAAGTAGTGTTGTTGTAAGGTACAATAGGTAGAAAGCTTTACCAAGTCGTTATATGATGATCTTACTCGTATATCCTATTACTAGAGTTGAATATGAATAAGAAATCTTTTGTACTGCAATAATTTTATTAGTAACTGCCCAGTTCAAACAACTTTATGAAATACGATCATATGTTTTAATCTAATTTGGCGAAATAATTAATAAAACAATGTTTCCTGGAAGGCTTTATTTCTTTTAGTTTGTAATATTCAGGAATGAGTAATCATGTTTTTAATATCTCTTGGATATATCAAATTTCTTTTTGATTTAAGTTTTAGTTCAATATTTCTAAGCTAAATTTAACTGATCTAACCTAAAACAGACTGTTTTGTATTTATTGAGCTTTCCGGTTAATTTCTCAATGATAAAATGTATGTGTACATTTGTGTCTCAGGAAATGCGGGACAGGTATTCTTTATTAAATTTATAGAATATACAATCTAATTTAATATTTCCAAATCATAATACAAGAGTTTCAGCACTTCAAGAGCGAGAAAGAAAGACTTTCATTTGTTTTTTCTTTCAATACTCGAAGTCGTCCGAAACGCTGAACTCACGTAGCTCGTGCATTAGTGTGCGTAGCGGAAGGGGGTGATATCGAGAACTGCCATCCTCAGTCTGGCATCACAGTAGTGACTGCGTTTTTAAAGAGAGATGAAATAATATAATATATTCACAGCGTTATATATACACTATATTTAATTACCATACTTTACTTTGTATTCATTTGTATGGTTCTTATGTAAATAGTTCACAGGTTCACCCTTGTAACGGTGTTCCATATCTCGCGGATTCATAATTAGAGAAAATTAGATTCATAATTAGATATTTTCTTACACATAATATAATTATCCTATTAATCATGACGTGAATACTGCGTTTTTGAATTGATATTCATGTATGAGATTGTATTGCTTACTGATTTTTTAACCTTTCTGTGCGGAGTTTTGAAATTGTTTTTTTGGAAAAACACTAGCTAAAATAGAGAATGCAATTTGAGTTAGAAACATTATAATATTTATAATTCGAAAATTTAAATTACTAGACCCTACTCTAATTTGATTTTCCTATATATCTTTTTTTGATGGTTAATTGACTTTAAATAAAGTAGTAATGCTTTTTCGATGATCGTGTCCATTGTATGGTATACATATTGCATCCAGATCAAGAGGGTTAATATATTTAATGACCATACTTTTCTCCGCTTATACCACATATCTATCTATTGATAAATTTAATGAATTTAACAGTGAAACATTTTCATTCTTTACTATACGATCTTATATCCTAGGAATATTTTAATCAAATTCTTTAATTAGAATGTAAATTAAGAAAACATCATTTTGATTTGACTACCTAGTGGTTTTCATGAGGTAACATCCAGTGTATAGCGATTCAAATAGTTTTAAATGAGCATTTATAATCCGACGTGAATTCTAATATGATTCGCAAAGTAATTTTGATTCAAAACATTAAAAAATTTGATTACCGATGTGACCTTACCACATGAGAAAATATTTCAATAAATTAAATTTTTATACGGCAAGATTATTATTATTAATTACTGCTTTAAAGGTATTTGTAGAGATTTCATCATTCAAGTATATTGCCATCATAAAATTTAATCGAATTATTTTTAAAAGCAAATTCTCTTATTTATAATAGCATTGTTGTATGGAGACGAAAATGGAGACGTGTTGGATCGATTGGGTTCATGTAATATGTGAACTTATATTTTTAAGTATGCTGTACATAGATCAATATTAATGCTCAAATTACTTCCGTTTCTAAATATGATTAGAATATTCATTACGAATTATATTTTACTGTATATTTATTTCTATTTCACAAATCTACTTTCTCGACGCCCCAACTTTTAAATGTTAAAATCAGGTGTACCATTTACATAGGAAACAATATGAATTACTTAGGCCTTAAACAAAACTCTTTTTTTAACCTTTCAAAATCACCATTTTAGTTGGGATTAAGCAAAATAACGGTAGGAAAAATGATGGGAAGTTTAGAGCTTACGACACGTCTATCGGTATTGAGTATGTAAAAGAGTACTAGAAATTTATGTGGCCTATAAAAGTAAAAATTTTCTATGTCCAATGGTTTTTAATTCCAACAACTGATTGTAACATAAAAATTTTAAGAAATATGTCTATTATCAAGCATCCGTGTCATAAACTCATCTCGCATTAACAACATTCTTTTATAATAATCAGGCTTTAAATGTAACTTATACTATATATTCAACATACTTTTGAATATGAGGTCTATGTATAATGTATATTTTATGATACACAGAACTATTTTTCATAATTCAGGTCCTCAATTTAAATCTACAGAGTTTAATAGCAATATCCTGGACTTGTTTCATTTTAGTCCTTTTTGATATAATATCCATGTTCACATAATAGTTTTAATTATTTGGTCTAAAGAACAGGATATAAGTTTGCATTGAAATAAACATTGACTAGTATACCAACTTCATGGTACGCAAATTTTGTTTTGGAAGGCAATAGTGATCATTAAGAATTTAATTCAAGTGTTTCAAGGATTGATCGACACAAGCTTTGTAAATTTAGTTTTGTTGTATGTTCCGTATGCGTATTTTCCAAGTATTTTAGTATTTCTACTCCTCCTTCTCTGATTAACATACTGCAATAACGTTTTGCTACAAAAATATAATGATATAAATATGAGATATCACTTTTTGTTGTTAATATAATTGAATATACAATTTGAATAAATTATATTTCACATATAAGAAATAGCTTTATACTTACGATTTTTTGTGCATACATGATGTATTGCCCAAATTGCCCAAAGTTGAACAGGATATGCATCTGAACAATGCAGAAGTGGAAAAAAAGGGTGAAAGCTTCTGTATGCAACCATCTCTCCTTGAGGTGTTTGCCAATGCGTTATAGTATGAGCTAATTGTTCTAATAATTCATCTCTACTTGGCAGTGAAGATACTGCAGCCCATGCAGATGGACCATCACTAAGCAAATGTGCAGCAATACCTGCTGCGAAATAAGATACATCAATGTGTACAGATGTTAGCAAGGTAGAAAGCATAGAGATGAATCTAGGTTGCATAAGTCTTGGTCTTAAATGAACCACCTATAATAAGTCACAAAATATAATCAATTATGTTAACTGCATTTGATTAGTAATAAATTAAATCATCAATAAATAATACCTATTTATATAATTGTAAAACAAACAGTAAATTAAAACACTATTTTTTTTAATTTATAGGATAGTAAATTATAATACAAACCTCTGCTGTATTGTTTAATGAACCAAGTACTTTAGTTTCAACACTGAACTGCCCTTGAAAACTTTCTAATACTTTAAGAAATAACTCCATCCCACCTTCATCTAAAAAGACTTCACATGTTGTAGCACTTTCATCAGTTAAATTCCACAAAGCACTTAAAGTAAATTTCATTGTTATGTCTACTGATTTAGATTCAACTTTAGATCTAACCATTGCTAGTAATTTAGACATATACTGAGGTTGAGCACCAAGCATAGATGTTTCTACTGTTGATATTTTTGCTGCCAATATAGAGCAAATTGCAACAGACATACGATTCATTGATGGTTCATTAAAAATTAATAAAGAATTTAGTACTAATCTTGCACATCTATACAAATAAAAAAACAAATTAATTGTGGACATGTATTTTGATAAGTAAATAATGTAAAACATAATTTATAATCAAATAGTTAAAAAGTAATAATACTTATTATATTTATAGTTTCTAAAGTAGGAAAACCAAATTAAGATATTCACATTAATGTCAGAAACTATGATTACCTGTATTTGTCAAAAGCAATTTCCTGTAATATTCTGTCACTACATAGAATTAATAATGTATTCATCTGAAGACGATAGTTAGTTGGATAAGATTCCATTGCTATCATTGTTAATTCAACAACTTGTTTAAGTATTGATGGATGAATCATGATGGAAAATTCACCTTTGGTGAGATTATAAAGACATGCAGTGCATGGTACTTGTACACAAACTTCGTGTGGATATTCTCTCATTGCAGGTAATACTAATTTTATAACATCAATTCGTGATTCAAGAAAATTGTGTGTTAAACGGAATAAATTAAATAAACATCTTTCAAGATATAGTGGTCTGCATGTATACCTCCTAAGACCTTCCAAAATTTGAGATTCTGTTGCTGTACCAGTAACCTGTAATATATAAACATTTTATATGTGTAATTCTTTTTAAATAAATATTCTTTAGTATAATATACTTACAACAAGCCCAGGCCTAAAATATTTATCTGTTGGATTTGTTAAACTGTCATCATAACAAGCATCTGTACTTACAAGTCCCAAAAACCTTAAATATGGATGGGCTTTAATAAATTCTTTTAAATCTTTTGGATCTATATCATCCTTACCTGTATTAAATGTTAAAATTAAATTATAAAACTCTTTTACATATCCTATTATTTATTTGTAAAAATATACAATAAATAATAATTGATATATGATAGTTACCAGATAAATCTAAGCTAGTTAGATATGGCATACAATGTACAGCTTTTAAAAAATCTGTTATTTGTGGTTTTTTAGGCCCCAACACAGAGTTAAGAGCATGCATATCTTTTTCATCTGAAATATCTAAATTTCTTAATTCATTTAGTTCCAATAATACTGAGATTAAATCCGCACTTTCATTTATCTTTAAGTTATACATATTAAGAGTTTTTAGACGGTTTTTACACTTTTTTAATGGCGTTATATCATCAACCTTTGTACATGAAATATCTAAACTTTCCAGAAAAGGAAGATCCTCAACTACTATTTCCAAACCATGTTTATTAAATTCTGTTCCTGATACATTTAATTTATGCAGTGACCTCAATTTGCTTAATGCTACTACCACACAATACCTATTATAAAACATAAATACATATAGTACACATATGCAGATAAAATATTTTATTTCTAATATTTATAAAGGTAATCAATTGTATTGAATACCGTGAACAATCCATAAAACTTCCTTTTGCTACACTCAATGATCTAAGGTTTTGTAAACTCCAGTCACCTAAACAGCTTATTAGATCATTAATGGTTATTTTTAATCCATTTACCATCAGATCTACTACTTTATGTTGCTTTAAAACCTTCAAGCCTTTTGCTGATAATGCAGATGCATCTTTTAATCGTACATGTCTACAAAAAATAATAAAAACTAATTAATGTTTCATGTACATCTTTATATTCTAATTAAATTTTTATATTTAGAAATTGTTATATTATATTTATGTTGAAGAATTACCTTAACCTTGTGGATTTTGAGTCAAATAATGTAATTGTCAAATCAGATAAAGTTTTCTTCTCACAAAGGTTAGACAGCAATTGCTCTGAGATTTCAGCAGGTAAAAAAGCATCTGGATGTCTAAAACTTAATCTTGTTGCTGAACTAGATAATCCATCATTAGATGCTCTACCTACTGTTGTATTCAAAATATTTATGTTATTACTGTTTAGTAAATAATTAATTTATTCTATAAATTTTATATTTTAAAACACATTGTTGTACTAAATAGTTTTAAGTGTTATGAAATAATTAAATTCATATAAGAATAAAATAGAACATAACCAAGTTATAAAATAATATCTTTCAATGATTTCAACAAATAATAATACTTACTGCTAGTAGTTATATCCAATGAATTAAAGGAATGTTCTTCTGTATCACCAAGATGTACTTCACATAAACCCAAAACATTGTTACAAATAAAATCAATGCAAACCTCAAGAAGGCTTTTTGGAGACTCAAACATTTTATATTCTTATTTACACACAAATATTCTTCTTTTATTTCCTCTATTGTTCTTTAAATAGACGATTATTTTAAATGGTCTAACATTTCATTCTTTCACATTTATTTCAAAGAATCTGCTATAACATATGTATGTCTATACATTTGATGCACTATGTTTAGAATGTTAATACTAATATTAAACATACACTATAAAATTAAATATACAACAAATTTTCATGAAAATTAAAACACTTGTCACCCAGAAAAATCAAATCACATGCAACTTAATTCTCGTATGATAACAAAATATTAAAGATATGCTACATCTGTCTCACTTAAAAAATAATTTATTGTATGTTCCGATATTTAAAGCAAATGTCAGAAAAAAACTACGCGCTTAATTTTATATCTAACACATAAGTGACAGAATTTTAAATGATGATTATGTAATGACAAGTTCATAAAATGGAATAAATATTTGTGTCACTATGCATCTAAGCACATTGCGCACAACACGTATTAAAAGGTACTTATGAAATTAAAATGTTATTTATAAAATATATCAAGTTTTATTACGCAAATCTAATATTTTTAGATGATGATTAAATTACTATATAAGTTTTCTTGCAAATAGCAGTGAAACACAACTCTAAAACAATCGCGGAACATTGTAGTCTCTCACCTATGAAGAGAACGCCATATTGTCTTGTTAAATGTCAAAACAGATTAAAAAGTACAAAACACAAATGCATATCGTTTGTTGCATGAGTATGATTATCAGGTACAATGATATAATAAAAAATGAATGATGTTAATGATAATTTATTGATTTGAATTAATTTGAAATTTGTTTCATATAATATATGATAATTTGAAACAGACATACCTCAATATTTAAAATAATTGACATTTTTGTTATCCTCATCAGAAAAATTTATCGTGTTAAATATATTTATACATAAAAATTGAAAATTTTCGTAATAATTAGTAGAATCTTTTTATCCTCGAAAACATAGTGAAGAGAGTGTACATTTTACTTGTAGGGTATTCATCCGTTATTGACACATTATCAATATGGCGGTAAAGTGGAAAACGATGTGCTTTTCAGTATGTATCACGATTTCACTCTTGTATAATAAGAATTCTTTCCAGGTACGATGGTAATGTTTATATAGAAATTGTTTAAAAGTATTTATTTGTAGCAAATTTAACAATTATTTTGCATTAAAGAATAATAATAATATTCGACCTTAAAATTAAAGAATTAAAAAACATAAAAAAAAGTGATTCAAAATTTCTAATTTAAAAATTATATAACTATTACTTTCATCATTTAATTATTTTCTCTATTGTATTACATTTTTCATATATATATATCATATATATCATGTACGAAATATATATATATACATATATAAATACATGTTGTAAATATCAATATTTAAACTTTTTAGATATAATCATACATAATTTATAATTATAATATATATTTATTTTTTAAGGTTTAAATAACGTGTTTTTGAATACGTTATCATGGATTAAATCTATTGTTAAGTAGTTCTTTCAAGTCATGTTATATGACACTTGGCATTGATAATTACTTCATTTGTGTTTAAATTTAATTTTATGAAAGAATGCCAAGCTTGCGAAAAAAAGTTGCTGGTTTTATGCGACAATTATCCATTAGTAATTTGGCTGGAGCTGTAGAAAATATAAATCAAGGAGAACAAGCTTTACGTAGTCCCAGATCTTTAACACAAGATTTCACAAGTGGCTGCTTTATTACACGTTATCTTGATGGGTAAAAATTTGTTTAAAATAATTTTTATTTATGATTTTAAATAAATGATAATACATACTTTATATTTTTAGTTTAGAAACAAAACAAGAAGGGCCAGCTATTTTACATGCTAGAAATCCAGAAGAATTACCGATTAGACAGCTTGGAAATTTTCAGGAAAATGGACGTGTGGTTGCTGCTCATACCGGTCCAGATAATGGACTTACAGCTGTTAATGTACAACAAAGGCATTTAAGTATTAATGATATTGACATAGATTATATTGATATGTTGGATCAAGCAGAACAGTTTAGAAATAGTATGTATCAAAAACATTTTGAACTTACAAAATAATAAAAAGTGTATATTAAGAAATTAATTTTTTCTAGCATCAACAATAACTCCTACAGTTGCTGGTATTGATGATTGGTTTAATCCTCATGAAATGGCTTATGGTATTGCTACTACATTATATGAGAAAAATCCAACAAATAATACAAATAATGGAGAACCAATAGCAGATTGTTTTGGTATTGCAGCAAGATCAAATTCAGCTGTTTTAGCACTTGCTGATGGTGTTAATTGGGGTATAGTTATTTTTTGATAATTTCAAAATTATTTGAGATAAAATTAAATAAAAATATATTAATGTATATATATATTGTATATCTTATAATGAAATAAAATTATTAGGTACAAAAGCAAGTATTGCAGCCAGGTCTGCTGTACATGGAAGTATGGAATATTTAAATAAAGTACTTTTTTGCCCTTCAATTAATGGTGAAATGACAACAACGAAAGATGTATTTATAGCATTACTTCGTTCATTCCATGCTGCACATTCGTTAATTTTGCAAGAACAAGGAATGCTTACAACATTAACTGTGTGTGCAGTTCTTCCACTGCCAAATTCCAATTCTAATACAGAACAAAGTAAATATATAGCATGTACTTGTAATGTTGGGGACAGCTTAGCTTATGTATATTCAAGGTAATATAAACAAGAATTTAAACATTAAAATATTTAGTATAATGCTAAAATGTTAAATAATTAAAAATTTAAACATTGTTTAATTAAAAGTTACATTTGAAACTGATAGGAAAACTGGAGTAAGAGAAATAACAAGAGGATCTCATGATGTTCACTGCATGCGTGATATGCGTGATGCTCTTGGA
This sequence comes from Tetrapedia diversipes, assembly GCA_033822845.1. NCBI lineage: Eukaryota > Metazoa > Arthropoda > Insecta > Hymenoptera > Apidae > Tetrapedia > Tetrapedia diversipes. Next base: position 88,647 of record JAOPTO010000808.1, read on the forward strand.
GCTTTAGGTCCTGTGGATGGATCTAATCCCGAATTGAATAATTTAACGCTTGCAATGACAGAAATTGAAAAAGGAGATATTGTGTTCTTGACTAGTGATGGAATCTCAGATAATTTTGATCCTGTAGTTGGAAAATTTGCTATTTTACCATGTCACAATTCTGTACCTGATTCAAATGTAAAGAATCATACCGATGGAAGATCGAAAACACGTCGAAAGTCTGCAGAAAATTTAAGACATGCAGAATCTGGCAATAGTAATACTAACAGGAATAAATCTAATTTGCCTATAGTTGAGGCGTATCAAAGACATGAGCTTACTCTTCTTAGGATGGAAGATTTATTAAGAAGGGGTGTATCTGGAGAAGGTCCACCATGTAACAGCGCCAAACATCTTTGTGAACTTCTCTTGGATTTTGCAGTAAGTTATTTAATAATAATACATCATTAATCTTTTAATACAATTTTTTTAATAAATATAAATATTAACATAAATTTAATTTTTGTACATAATAAGGTACGTATAACTGCAGCTAAAAGACGAATATTGGAAGATACAGATTTGTATTATGCACAAAATAAAGATGGCCAATTAATTCAACTTTCCAAACAAGAACAGAGAACTCGACGGATAAAGACTTTGGACAAGGTTTCTATGATTCCTGGAAAATTAGATCATGCAACAGTTGTAGCATATGTAGTTGGATCCATTATTTCAGAATATGATTTATAATTAATTATGATAAACTACGCTTTTTATTTGTAAAAAATTAATAAATTAGAAAGTTCTTCAATAGTGACAATTTTCAAGTAAATTAAGCAGAAATTATTGTTTTGTTATGAAATTATATTGTTTATACAATTTTTTGTTATTTAAAATAAAATAATACATATACAAATAATAATATATTATTTTATAACTTAATGTATAAAATATGTGCAAATAAAAAATGTATATGATATACATATTGAGCACATATTTATGTACATACAAGGCTGCAGTAAATGTGTTGAGAAATAATTTTGAAAATTGCCTAATAATAAAAATGTATTATTTTAAGTCAAAATAAAATAAGTTCTAGATGTAATTTTTATTGAATTATATGGAGTACTTATGATATAATTGAATAAATATTCTAACAAATCTGTTCTGTTAAAACCTTCAAAAATCTATCGTATTAAGATTACTAAGAATTAATGTTTACTGATTGGTTATTAGCAAAACCTTAACCAATCAGGATAAAGATTTTGCTAAATGGGTGCTGCAAAAAGTTACAATACTATAACCGAGGTGTCGCCAACGGTAAAAGCTCTGGGATTTTATAAACTTGTGCTAATGGCAGCCTTGACAAATACATGATGGCCGTTGCCACCGAATAGTGTAACGCGTACATGGAACTGTCGTGTGCCAGAAAAGTTTATTATTTTAAGTAGAATTTTTCCTCTTATGTACTTCACGTATGTTGTTTTTCTTTGCAAAGAAATAAAATATTGTGCTCCGAACTAAAATCATGCTGAAAGAAGTGTGAAAAAACAAAAAATCGCGAGAAGAAAACACGGGTGGCAAAACCGCGTTCGCGGAGGTAATATTGACAATTTTTCATCACGACGCTACTCGCATTTTTCCGCGTCAATATGAAATACACGTATCCAGGATACCTCCTTTAGGTTTCTTAGCTATTCGAACTGAAAAATTTTTCACAGATGGTTGCTTTTTCTTTTGTTTACGCCTTGTCAGTTGGGCTTTTGTTGTGTGCATCCGCGCGCCGCTGGTACCTTTAAGTGAGAGTGAGATGTATGCGATTCTTGTATGCGTGTAAGTGGCTTGTGTGGCACGTATGCTTGCACACAGGTGCGCAAGTTATAACCTCAAAATATGTTTCCAGCTGTCGAATTTTTATACAAAACCTATTTTCAACTTTAAGACGATTATTTGTACTTATAAAAATCATTGTGTCATAACAATGCATTAACTGTTAATGCAGCATACATGTCATAATTTCTTAACATCATTATTTACTTTGTTTTATAGTACAAATTCTAACAAGCTTAAACATTAATAGTTTATTATAAATTTAAAAGAAATAGTACTATGTAAATAAACGCACAGAATGTTATTTTGTCTATAATAATTAATTGAATATTATTTACATTTTGCAGGGTACAAATTAAACATAGAACCTATGAAGTTATAAGTGTATGACATTTTTAAACAGCACTAAAACTCAACATAATTTTGAACTATGTTGATAGTTCAGTATAAAATGTCTTGATCCTAGTATCTGGAATATTTATAAATTATTAAAGAATATTTACCAAATGATACTTGGAATTGAGATAATACAGAATATATAATATTTATAAAGTGACGCAGAATTGTTTTATATGTATAATTTCTAATGTAATGTCATGGAAAAATGTAGTTCAATTGTGTTTATACATGGATGTAATCTTGCAACAAATGTGTTTTAAAGATAAGTCAGAATACTTTCAAAATGCAGTTGTACAGCTATTCTTTAATGGATAATGTAGTTCGAAAGAGAACTACTTGTTATGTGCAACAAATTGATATGCAAACATGGTTGACATTAAAACATGATATAAAAAATAAACATCAACAACCCATGTAAATAAACGTATATTGAAAACATAAAAGGGTATTACCTAAATACAGATGAAATAAGAAATTACATGCATGACAGGAACAGGAGACATAGGTCGCAGACGCGTTGAATGGCGCCGTAGCGCAAATATAATCTTTTATTGTCATTAAGTCATAATTCATGAGTGGTAAGCAATGTGACTTTTATATATAAAACACTTCTAAGATTTGAAATATGAAAATACAGTTAGAGATACTTTAATTCATTTGATCATTTGATAGCTATGCATTTAAACATCTAAACTTAATTATTATTATTTTCAGTTAATAATATTCAGTATGTGTTAAATGTACAGGAGTGTATAGAAACAAACATAGATAAGCTGAAAAGGTGGCTAGACGCTGCCCAGAGTAAAGAGGGGCTGCGTGGGCATGCAGCAGCCTCAGTCACGCCCTCTTCTCGGGGACTCAGTATCCTCTACAACTTCCCCGACTGCTCGGCGTAACAATCCTGTTGCTGTTTTAACACATCAACAAGTATGAACTATAGATACAAATTTTATGCACAAGAATTATTACATTCAGTGTTATATATTTTTACTGTAACTTATTTTAGTTACAACAATTACAACAACTGCAGGCTCAAAGTTCGAGTGGTCAGTCATTGACATTTGCTTTGCAACAAACATCAAATAATGTAATTATTTAAAAATATATACATTACCTGTTTAAAAAACAGTGAATTTATAAAGAAAATAAGTAATGGTTATTTCTATTTTACAAATTTACAGCCACAAGACCAAGGAAATGGGTCAACGACTGGAAATCACATAGTATATGTAAACCAGTTAAATCATTTAAATCAGGGTACCATAAATCCTTCAGGGACTGGTATGGGCCTACCCCCGGCCACCCCCACTTTTGGGGTGGGCCTTAATATGGGATTGCCACTATCACTTCTAAATACCAGCCTTACATCCCTCACATCTAATGTCATCACTACATCAAATCCTTTGCTCAATTTGGGCCTGCCAAGTATAAATACAGGACTAACTACAATAAATCCTAGCCTCAATCATTTGAATACTATAAACTCGAATATTGGTTCAAACAGTATTAATAATGGTTTATCCGGTTTGGGGCAAGATATAAATAGTATAAATACTGGAATTAATAGGCTCAATACATTAAACTCAACAAATATAAATTCTGGATTGTCCAGTGTAAATACCGGAATTACCAATGTAAATCAGAATTTGACGAGTTTAAATTCAAACATAAATCAGAATGTTACCAGTTTAAGCACAAACTTCACATCCCCAAGCTCTGGTGTATCTGGTTTAACTGCTATTAACCCAAATATAAATGCAAATTTAACTACTACTACTATAAATTCTGGTATAAATCAAGGTCTTAATCGATCTATTAATGCTTTAACAACTGGATTGACTCAAACTAGTCTAAATTCCAGCAGTACACAATTTCCATTCCAAGCTATACAAAGTATACAAAGCATTGCACCACATATTGTTGGATCAAATATTGCACATGTACCAAGTTCTGCTATATCTCAGCACCCAAATTCAAACGTATCTACTATTTCACAAATAACAAATACTGGTACTTTGACAAGTTCCAGTATATTCACAAGCACTTCCAGTGAATCAATTCATTCAACCACAGCAAATGTGAATCACGCTTCAAATGTGAATCTCACTACAAATGTTCCACATCTTGGTACAATGCACTCGAATTTATCTAATGTATCAACATCTAATGTGCAGCATATATCTGCATCAAATGAACCGAATATGTCACTGAGTCATACTTCTTCTTTAAGTTCCTCTCAATCAAGTGGATTTCAACCTCAGCGACAGTATTCACAGGGAATTAACCCTGGTTTAAGTTCATCAGTAACATTAACAGGCTCGTCTCAGCCATCAAATGTGGTCAGTACAATAAATACTGTAAAATCTATGCAAAACATTCAAAGTCAAAATATTAGTTCTCCAAGCAGTCCATTCTCAATACCATTAAAAAGTCCAGCATCTAATATTGCACCACCCACACCCAGCCCTAGTCCTAACAGACTATTACTTAGAAGTCCAGCATCAAATTCAATACAATCTAATAGAAACAGTCCAAGTCCTGTTGGAACATCAACATCAAATAATAATTTTAACATACAAATGCAAAGTCCAATGCAGAGTCCAATGAGTGTTAGCCAAATACAGAGTCCTGTACTTAGTCCATATCCTCCTGCAAAAAGCCCTCATTTGCTAAGTGGAAATAACTCTCTGAACAATAGAAGTCCAGCACCTGGTGGGAGCCCTGGTCCACCTGTGGTAAGAAACAGCTTAGTATTAATTTAAACCAATAATGACTTGGGTATTAATATTTATTTAATTTGTAGGTTAGACCTAATACACCAATTCTTCAGCAAGGTATGCAAGTATTGCAAATAATTCATGGTGCGCCACAGGGATATCAATCAACACCAACACAGTTAGTAACTAGAACGCATTTGATTGGAAATCAACAAATTCAAATAGCAACAACTAAACCTGCAAAACAACCACCACAAATTTTACCAAAACCTCCAAACCAACAAGCTGCTGGACCACAGCAAAAACAACAACGTGTTACTACAACAATTACAAATCAAGTAATATTTCTTGTTCTACCATAAGTTTACTTGAATTATTTAATAGATTACTTTTCATTATTTAAATATAAATTGTTGAATTATTACAAGGTAACACAACAAACTCAACCACAGTTAGTTCTTGCTGGACCACAACCAAATCCTACAACAGCTACAATGATACCAACAGCGCAGGGTCTACTATTAAATCAGGTAATAACAAATATTTATTTATATACTTATATACTTGTTATTTGCATGCCTGTTTATTATGTGGTCATTCAAAAATATACACATTGTGCCTGTTGTAGCAATTATTAATATTATAAGAAGTATTTTTAATATGCTTAATATCAATTGTAACAGCTTAAGAGCATTTTAGTGTCACAAATATCCGCTTTATGCTTCATATGTTTATCACATTTCATACATAGGTTTTGCCGTCAACTGGACCTGTTATTGTACAACAACAACCAGGTGGTGTTCAGCTCATACTAAGAACGCCAGCGAGCGCCCAACAACAAACACATACTGCACAGGTGATGGTTTCATCCATTCAGCCATTCAACTTCATCATGTTCACAGTCATTGCTTACTTAATACTTTACCAAATTATTTTACATATCATTTTAAATGTTATTTAAATTTATCATTATTTTTACATGTTACATCACTAGTTGGATTCTATATGCATTTTATATTTATATTTAACATCCGAATTTCAGATATGTTACTTTGATGTAAATAGCGTTAAAAAATACATAGAAGCAATAACATGAAGCAAATGTACTTATTTCATATTTAAAATCTGTTTTCTTTTTATAGCTAACACAACAACAGTTAGTAAGAGTCGTCACAGCTCAAGGTATGCAGTTACAAGGCATTACACCTACATTTTTTGCTGTACCTAATGGTTTTCCACCAGCTGCATCTCCAGTAATTAGACATACTCCTTCTAGTCCTGCACCTTGTAAGTTCTTACATTCAGTAATTTATTTAAACATGTTTTGCTGTAAATAGATCTAGAAGTATTAAAATTGATTATTTTTCTAATTTAGCTGCTAATTCAGGGACTGGTAATTCTATAGTGATTCAGAATGCAATGGTACAAAGTCCTCAATCGCAAATCTCACAAGTAGGTTCAGGTACTACTACTGGTAACACTCCATGCACCCAAACTGTTGTTGAGCAGACTTTATTACCACCTCCTAAGAAAAAAGCAAAAAAGAAAAAGAAAGCAAAACGGAAAGATGATGAACCACCGAAATTGGATCTTGCTAGTATAATGAAAATATCAGGAATTGGAGATGATGATGATATTTTTGATACTGATCTTACAACTGAATTGGATGTTTCTTGTCAAGTTCAAGTTGAATCAAGTTCAGGGCAAAATCTGGGACAGCTTTCATCTCAAGTAACAATACCCACAAGTTCTGCTCAGAATCTGATACAAGTACCTGCACCAAATACAACGAATACACAAACTTCTGCATCTCAAACATTTAATAGTCAACTTGTTGCCCAACTTCAGATGCCTGTACAAAACACAATACAGGGTCAATTGAGATTTGCTCTTGGAGAGGATGGAAGAGTTGTTTTACATCGTACACCAGAATTAAATCAACCTGAAATGGATCAAGCAGCTGCTCAAGCATTAATACGATCGTTAACACAAAGTGGTGGACAAAATTCACCAATTATTTCTCACCTTCTTGGACAAACACAAACAACAACGCAATCTACACAAAGTACAGTACTACAGAGACAAAAATTCGTGAAATCGCCCTTATCATCTAGTGTTTCAACAGTTACTGCTACTGTAAGTTCTACAGGTCCACAAAGTGTTACTTGTGCTACTAGTCCACAGCATGTTCAAATATGCTCAAAATCAAATAATCAGCAGAAAAATATAAATGTTCCTCAAGAATCTAATCCAGTGTTAAATGTTTGTGTCCAAAGTAATCTTGTATCTTTACAAACATTGGATATGCAAGCATCGAAAAATATTAATGTACAAAATCTCACACCAACAACAAAAGCTAATCAGTCATCTAATTCTAACCTTTCACAATCAAGCAGTAATATCTTAACAACTTCGGATGTTTTAGCAACAAAACCTTCATGTACTACATTTAGTGTACAAAATTCTCGATTGACTAATACAAGTCAAACGGCTAGTAATCAACAAAATTCTAATATTTCTACACCAAAATCTAGTCAAGTACGACATACAAATGCTTGTGTAACCACTAATGTGCGACAAAATTTAAATAAAATATCTCAGAATGCTGCTCATGTTCAAAAATCTTTACCAAATAATTTAACTGTACAAAATGAACACAATGCAGCAAAGAATAATCAGAGCCTTCAGCAGGGAAATCAACAAGAATCAATAACTTTACAGCAAGAAACACCAATGTATCAGCATAATCAACACCAACAATTAACAGCACAAACTGTACAAACTCAAAATGTGCAACAAGTTTTTGAACAAAACCTTCAAACTTCTGGATCAAATGCTCAACATAATTCTTTAAATATGTTGCAACAACAAAGTTCTTGTAATACGATGCAGCATGATTCTATGAACGTTTTACAGCAACATTCTAGTATTCAACAAAATACAATTAATGTTTTACAACAAAATGCAGCTAGTAATGTACAAAACATTGAACCAAATTTGCAATCAAATGTTGGTGATTTGCCCCATGCACAACAGAATGTTATTACCAGTATGCAGCAGCAAAATACATCTGCCATTTTGCATAATACAAGTGTACAACAAAACGTAAATGTTCAACAACAGAATGTAAATGTACAACAACAAAAAGTTGTTGCAGCAAATACATTTTCTTCTGTAAACACGCACCATTTTGAGTCCCAGAATGCAGTTAATGCTATGCAACAAGGGCTAAATACACAACAAAGTAATCAACATCAAAATATTGTTATTACAAATACTCCTTCAAATGCTATGCAACAAAATGAATCTCAAAAAGTAGAAACTCAAACAACAGCAATGCTTAATTCAACAACAAACAATATATTAAACAATGCACCAAAAATTACTCCTGAAATATTAAATGCATTGAGTAACTTAAATCCTAATGATCAGTTATTAATTGCAAATGCAAATGGACAAATGCAAGTAATTAGTCAGCAACTATTACAACAGTTTTTAGCAGGCCAATTAAATGCAACTAATCAGGTACAAAATCAAAACCAAACTCAAAAAATAGTGATTGGTGAACCAGACGCAAATAGTCAGAATTTACAAGGTGTACAAATCAATACTCCAACAAGTCAGATAATTGTAAATAGTTCTGGTGGGGCACCTACAATTCAAAATAATATACAAAATATTGTAGTACAAGCTGCACCTTCTCAAATGCCACAACATATACAAATTCAAAATTCTAGTTTTCCCAGTCAATTTATTGACAATCTAAATCAACAACAAATCAGAAATTTAGGTAACAATCAACCAAAGAAGGCAAAAATTATTAAAAGAACAAAAACTGCTGTTACTACTCAAAATACTGGAAATGCCCAGGTATGTGAAGGTTTTTTCTCCAATTTTTTATTCATTATCTATCTTTTATTGTCAGTTTAAAAATTATGATAACAGGTAACAAAAATGGTTACGGTTGCTCGCCCAACAATGATATCAACAAATACAACTACCCTACAGAAAGTTGATAATTCTAATAAAGTAAACACTATAGTGTCTCAAAGTACAAATCCAATCAAGAGTGAATCTTCCCAAATTATTACAAATGGTCCTGTACTTCCATCTTCTCCGGGAAGTCATTTATCAGTTCCTTCAAATGGTCAAATGGTTCAAAGGGTGCAGACTATTCAACTTCCTGCTCAGAAACAACAATTATTGAAAAATATACAATCTCAAATTCAAGCTATATTAGCTCGTAAATCGGGTGCACAACCCGATCAAACCGTTTTAACAAAATTATACCAAGAACAAGCAAAAATTTTGGCAAGTGGAAAGGTCGTCAGTACTACAACACATTCCGTTAGTAGTGTAAGTTTTATGATGGACTATTTACACAAAATTTGGGGTAATGTTATAAAACTTGTAAAATTACATAATTTTTTTTTAAACAGGGTTCAGAAACGAATTTTAGTGTAAATGCAGTTTCAACAATAGCATCAAATTTAATGTCTCAGAATTCTTATAAAAATCAAACATCAACCGTACAAACTCAAACACATACATCTACTACTGTTGTGACTTCACAAAATTTAAATCCAAGTACATCATCACCGGCACAGAATAATTATATGAACAGCTTTTCGGTAAAAAATAATTTTGTATAATTATATATTTATTTATATTTTCATTGATTATTTATGTTGAAACTTATAGGTGTCACAAAATGTGCAAGGACAGCAATGTGTACAAAATAATCAAAATGTACATCAAACGCACACAAAACAGCACAAAATTTATCAAAATCATGGAAGTCAGATATTGAGTCCGTCCTCTGCCAACATGCAAATTTTTTCACCATCAATTACCTCTGTAACTACTGTGCAAAGTAACGCACAATTAACTTCAGTCCAAACACAACAAACAGGAATGCAACAGTCAACCCAGTGTCAAACAGATCCATTAGACATTAAACCAAATATGCAAATATCAAGTCCTGTTAAACAAGAACTTTCTTCACCTATTCAAGTACAAGTTCAAAGTGGCTCTCCTGCAGGACAGGTAGCCTCACCTAGGATGATTGGCAAAGGACCACAAAGAATTCAAAGTCCTGTAAACACTAATAGTAATTCCAATAAGCAAACTGTTAGTCCCAGCAGTAATTCAAGTCCTTTAGTAAGTCCGAGACAAGGTGTAAAAAGACCTGCAACTAGCCCAATTTGCAGACAAATTAATCGCAGTGATTTGTAAGTATAATTTTTTATATAAATAATGATTTTTGTTTTCCAATTTTTCGTGTTATATTTAAAAATATATTTATATTCACAGATTAGAACAACAATTAAAAATTGATCAAAATGGTGCGATAAATCCAGATGTAAACACGCCATTTTTAAGCAAGCGTGACGCATGTAAACGTCTTGTACGGTATCATTGTTTAAATGAACAAGTACTTAGTTCTAAGGATTTGGCAAAAGCTGATGAGATATTTGAAGAAACAGCAAAACATCTATTATCAAAATTCAACTCTATGATGAACAAGTACACGTATCTTCTCTTGATGGAGAGCATGGTATATATAGAAATAATTTAATTGTGTTTATTTTTGTTTCCTATTTAATTATATTGTTTGTTGGTTTCCTACTTGTTATATTTAATATGTATTTTATTTACATGATATTAATTCAAATTTACAGAGAGAAGTGAGGACATCAGAATTGATGATGATTGACAGAACTTTTGTTGCTGAAGAACAAAGTATATTAAATAGGTTACGAGAACAAGAGGCTAAAGTTAATGGTAATGTTAATGTTTTAATAAATAAATTTATTCTGTTAATTTAATGATTATAATAATTGTTTTTTCTATATTTTATTTTATAGAAGAGTTCAAAAAAGAAGAAAAGCCATTGGTGCCAAAGGTTGAACCTGGTCTTACAGAAGAAGACAAATTATCACCATCATTAACTAATGTATCTGTAAAACGTGAATTAGAAGATGACTTCCTAAGTGATGAAGTAGAATGTAAACCAGTGATTAAATCAGCGAATTGTACTAGTGGTGATTACGATGAGTGGGTAGAAATACAAAAAGAACTTGGGGTATATCCATCTACCACAGACTCATTTAAATGTAAAAATAGTAATAATAGTGGTAGTAATAGTGCATGTGCTGTGGCTGTTACAAGATCGTCCAAAACTGAAAGAACACGAGCGAATGGTGAATGCCGTGTAACCGTACCAAGTGCGAGTGTTTCTGGAATACAAAACACAGTTATAAAAGACAGTTATGAACAAGATAGTACTCCAGTTTTTGAAAAACGTTGGAGTAGTGCTACTGATCTTGAACGAGATTTGTTAGAAGATACAGATAGCCTAGATGGACTTGCGTTGCATTCTCAAACACAATGTCCAGGATCTCATCATGTAACTACTGAAAGTGGAAACAGTAATGAACATGATGATATTACTGCACAGGTACAATCTGCCATTGATAGCATTCTTAATCTTAAAAAACGTCCTACAAACACATTACCTGGCAGTAGTGGTAACAGTGCATCACAGTCCAGTGAATCAAAGGACACAGTGCTTGATCAAGCAGTCCGCAGCATTTTAGGCTCGTGACCCTCCTTTAATAAAGTATGTTAAACAAGTGAAGTTAATGGTGAACATCATGTTAATTATTGATTTAAAAAATTTTAAAAAGACTACACATTTTTTGGTGATTTTTTGTGGTTCTGTGAATAATATAAAAACTATGTTCCATATTAAGAATGACACATTATCTTTGGTAATGCAAATTGTTGCTAAGTTATTTGTACAAATTCTGCAGTCTTAATTTCATTTATATATAAATTAAAACGGACTATCCGGATTATGCAATTTTATATACTTCTCCAAAATTTATGAAAAATTTCTTTCTGCAATGGCAATAACTACTCATAATATAAAAACATGTATACTTTCCAGTAGTCTAGCTGTAATAAAGCCATCGCGTTTACCTAAATTTAGCAGCTGTACATGTGGATAGATAGACAAATAGTTTGATAGATAGATAGTAAAATACATAGATAATTCGCTCAGATTTTTCAATCTGCCACTTTGTAATGTAATTTTGTAAAAAGTAATTATTTAAAACAACTTATTCCACTTTGTCTGTAGTACTTGTAGAGAAATCTTACAGATACTTAAAACTGGGTCGGTGAATTGTACATACATTTTTAATATGTATTATTAATATTATTAATATTATTATTGCTATTATTTGTATTATTGTTATTGAGATTCATTCTCAGAATTATTATTGTATTATTATTATCATTATGATTGTCATTAATATTATTATCATTATCATTATTATTATCATTATTATTATTATATTATTATTATTACTACTATTATTGTCAATCATACCATCATCTCGATTGATGAATGTATGGTATAAAGAGAAAGTAGTGGTTTAAGAGACTGAAATGGAAGACAATGAAAACAGAAGGCAAATGATATATAAGGTGAAAAGGGAACACAAAACACTTATAATAATTTGAATTTATTTGTATTTAATGTATATGCAGTCTTAAATGTTAAAAAGCAAAATCAAACAGACATTTTTTAAGTAGATATAGTATTTTACAAGTTGTTTATCATCACAAGAAATCACAATAGATCTGAATAAATGATTAGTACATGTGTAGAGAGCACATGTGTGGAAAAAGGGTAATCACATGTTGGTGATATTTTAAATAAATAATAGATGACCGGTGAATAAGACTTAGAAAGCAAATCTTTCTATATGTGCCTTTTTATTTTTTACATAGTTAATGACTAATATATCTTGTATGTATATTTGTAATTTTTATTCTATCAGTACTAACATGTTAGATAATGCAGATTTCTTAATCAGTATGTTATACATACAAGATTATAGTCTCATTTAATAATTTTCTGAAGATCATACATTGGAAGAACAGTTGATCATCACCAGCAGTGCTTTTGCAACAAAAAATTTAATTACATGGTCGTATTTTTACATCCTTTTCCCACAAAAATTCATGATAGCTCTCTATACACAGGGGCAATGAAATGTTTTTGGCAAAAGCAATCCAAGACTGACATATATACAGAGAAATCAAGCAAAACTATTAATGTATTACATAAGAAATAATCATTTGTACATAACATTCAATTACACTCTCGACGGCAATCGTGACTTAATGAATTCTTCAAAGATTTTAAAATTTGGATATGCTAAAGTTCTTTTGATCCTAATAAATTGCCGATATTTCACGAGTACGTGTATGAAAATATTTTTATCCTTGTCTACAATTGAGATTTCAGTTTGCAGCAAAAAATTTGATTTCCCATGTTAAAAGTTCTGCATAATAATGAAAGATGCCTAATGAGAGTGAAGTCAACTGGGTTAATGCGATAAAATGTAATTATCATTATCAATTACATGATTTTAGATATTATGAACATCTTATAGTGAACAACTACCCTAGCCTACCATTATGGAATTATTAACAACTTTGACCAGAAGTCTAGGTGCCTTATAAAACAATATTCAGTAAAACTCTTTTATCCTGAAAGGTATACAGTATTTTAATAGAAACACAAAATTGTTGAATATTTCAAATAATTCAAACAATTTATTGTATTTCTAATATAATTGTGCATATATGTAATATAATCAAACATTAGTTGCATCTTATCTTTAAATTTTATAATTTTTATAATTCATTATGCACTTTAATATTAGTATATTAAGACACTTTTTAATGAATGCTTAAATATGCTTTATATGATGTTTGCCTTATATTAAATTGCATGCTTTCTGTGTGTGCTTGTATTCTAATATACACATACTAAAGACTACGAAATTAGTTCAAATTAAATTATGTTACATATTTGATATATATATTAGCAGTTATTAATATATCGTAAATTAATGTTCTTCACTTTTAGATATAGTCCATAAAATTCATTTTGAACTTATTTTAATAGACGCTTTTAAAATATGTGATCGCACGAAAAATTTAAAAATAGGAATGAAATAACAAGTTAAATGTATAGCAACGTTGAGTTTAACTATAAAATTTAGTGCAATATTTTAATTCTTAAAATTTTGATAATATATTTAATAGTATTAAAATTTAATTTTTTATAAATCACAATTTTATTAAAAATATATTGTTTTCATGATTTGTAGATGATAAAAAATTATTTTAAAGGTAAGTTTTATCAAAAATGTGTATTGTAAAATTAATAACAATAAGAAAAGTTAAAAAATGTATATACTTAGTAAATAATTTATTGAATACTTCAAAAAATTAAACGAATGACTATCGTTAAAAGCATATAAAATTTTGAATCTGTAATTATTTTTTTTTTAATAACGTACATATAAATATAGTCCGTGTACTTTTCTCAGCGATGTGTGCATAGTGTACGTGATTTTCAGTATTAAGTGTAATTGCATGTGTATGTAATATTATTGACAGATTGGTGGTATATATGAATGTATTTGTTCATAAATAATTTTTAATATGTATAATTTAACGTATTAGTGTTTAAAACAATATGATTCCAGAAATAACTAAAAGAAATATAGGAGACAAAATGACCGATACTATAAAAGATAGCCTTTACGAGGTGGAAAAATGTGTTAAATGGATTAATACATGTAACTTAAATAAGGTTTGAATTTATTATTTATGTGACAGATGTTTTATTAATCAAAATTAAATGATTAAATTTTGATAGTTTGGAAAAAAGTTTGAAGGTTAAATATATATGTTATGTTTATATATTCTGATATTTTATTAACATTAAATATATATTTGAAGTAAATTGAGCTTATACCTATAAATATGTAATAAAATAAATAATTTGATAGTTATATACTTATAGGTTTGTTTACAATTTCCTGATAATCTTTTACCGGATTCAGTAGAAATTGCACTACGCTTGGAATATTATATTAACAAAAAGGTTTACATTTTGGGAGATACTTCCTGTGCTAGTTGTTGTGTTGATGAAATAGCTGCTCAACACATTAATGCAGATAGCATAATACATTTTGGTCATGCTTGTTTAAATCCTACTGTTCGTCTACCTGTATTTTATGTTTTACCTAAAAAAGAGATTAATATAACAGATATTATTAATAAATTTAAATTAAGTTTTGTAAATCAATCTGAAAGAATTTTATTTTTTTATGATGTTGCATATGCACATAAAATTGGTAAGTTTTTAATAACATTTTAAGGCTATCATAAAATAAAAAATTTAATTTAATAATTCTTGAATGCTATTTTAAATATGTTTTCATTTCAGAAAATATATATAAAATATTAAATCCTTTTTATAAAAATTTGATTTTTACTTCATTAAACTGTTCTTCTAATGTGGAATTCACAGATATTAAAGATAACTCATCTACAGTAATCTTAGGTAGATGTTTTAAATTAAATAAAGAATATAAAATGCAAGATTATACTGCATTTTTCTTAGGAAATGATGGAAAGACATTTACTACATTAGCAATGACAATTCCTGCAAAAAAATGGTACTATTTCGATAATAACGATGTTATTGAATATGAAGCTTTAAATACAACATGGTTAAAAAGAAGGAGGTTTTTAGTTGAAAAATTAAAAGATGCCAAAGTCATTGGTATAGTTGTAGCTACCTTAGGCATTAAAGATTATCTTAAAATAATAACAATGATTAAACATATCCTGAAAGTAAAAAATAAAAAATCTTACATTTTAAGCATTGGTAAAATAAATCCAACAAAACTTGCTAATTTTCCAGAGGTATGTTAGATAAAAATGTTTAAAATATCAAATATATTAAGAATATTAATACCAGTGTATTACATCTTTGCAGATTGATGCCTTTGTTGTAATAACATGTCCTGAAAATGAGATATTTGATTCTAGAGAATTCCTAAAACCACTACTAATGCCTTTTGAAATAGAATTAGCATTTAATAGTGGAAGGAAATATCACACACAATATTGTGTGGATTTTAGACAAATACTTCCTGGCGAAGCAAATTATGTAAATTTTAAGGCATCAGCAGATTCAGATGTCTCTTTAATTACTGGTGAACTTAGAAATTGTGATGAAAGTACTCCATGTACAGACAAAATGAATGCTTTAGTAATTAATAATTCATCAGGTATTTATGCATTTCAAAAAATGTTAATAAGTAAAAGTGAAGTTTATTTTATTTAATACTATAATTTTAATTGATTTAGGTGTTGTTGCAATTGGGAAAGCAGGTGCAGAATTTTTACATAACAGATCATGGAAAGGACTTGAACAAAGATTAGGCAAAGATATAGTACATTTAGCAGAAATTGGTCGCTGTGGTTTACCAAACTGTTATGAAAATGAACCTGTTTCTGTAAAAAAAGATAAAGAATAAACATAATAAGTAATAATAAGCATTTTGTAGTATAATGACCTTCAAAAAAAAAATAAATTTTCTTAAAACAATTTTTTAATTTCTGTAAGTTTTCTTGGTCATAGCTTAATGTTACCAATTTTATATAATGTATCATGTTTCAGTCATTCAAATTTATTATTTGGATTATGACATTAAATTTAATGTGGAATCATGTAACATGGCAGGGCATTATTTATTGTGGATCAACAATTTTTTTTTTATTTAAACACGTGTCCTATAGTTGACGCAAGCGCGTAACGAGATGAAATATCCTAAATCAGCTGTCATTTTAATATCAAGTTTAATTGGATAAATGTATATTTAGATGCCAAAGACAATTCAAACATGAATTTATATTCAGTTAATAATAAATTTTTGTGTACAAATTTTATAATTGGTATCATAGTTTTTGTTTTTGAAGTGTGGATTACGGTGTCATACGCACAAGAAACTTCTAACCTCAAAAATGAAAATGTCACATTGACTAGTAAGAATACTGTGTTAAAAGATTTAACTCCAACAAACTTAAGTATTGATATATCTATAGAACCACGTGTACCAGAAAATTCTGACAACAGTAATTTAAAATTAAGTGTCACTACCTCAAGTACACTAAATACATCTCAAAATGTTTCTACAACTATGGTTCGATTTGATCATGATATTACTAATCAAACAACTGAAAAAATTAATATATTATCTACCAGTATTGTTAATGATAAAAATGGAAACAATATTTCTGACTTCACAATTCCATCACAAAGTTCAGATATGAGTAATACAACAAATACAAGTACAACAACAGTTGTTCCAGCAGAGCCAGTATTGCCTGATAAAGGATCTGCAGAAGAAGAACATAATAGTTCTATGTCTATATTTTTTGTCCTTTGTGTTTTAGCTTTAGGTATTTTACTTATACATCTTATGTTACAAACAAATTTTCAGTATCTACCAGAATCAGTAGTAATTGTTTTTTTGGGAGGAGCTATTGGTATGATTATAAATCTTATGTCAAATCAAAATATAGCTAATTGGAGAAAAGAAGAAGCTTTTTCTCCAACTGCATTTTTTCTTGTACTTCTTCCACCTATAATATTTGAATCAGGATATAACTTGCATAAAGGAAATTTCTTTCAAAATATTGGCAGTATTTTAGTTTTTGCTATATTTGGTACAGCAATATCTGCATTTGTTATTGGAGCTGGAATTTATTTATTGGGACTAGCTCAAGTAGCATATAAACTTAGTTTTGTTGAAAGTTTTGCATTTGGATCATTAATATCAGCAGTAGACCCTGTTGCTACTGTAGCTATATTTCATGCCTTAGAAGTAGATCCAATATTAAATATGTTAGTTTTTGGAGAATCTATTTTAAATGATGCTATTTCTATTGTATTAACTACATCTGTATTGGAATCAAATAATGCAACAACTACTAGTGAAGCCATTATACTTGGCTTAAATAGATTTTGTCTTATGTTTTTTGCCTCTGCGGGCATTGGTGTTGTTTTTGCACTTATAAGTGCATTATTACTTAAACATGTGGACCTCAGAAAAAATCCTTCTCTTGAATTTGGACTTATGCTGGTATTTACTTATGCGCCGTATGTCCTAGCAGAAGGCATACAATTATCCGGTATGAATATAAATCTTTGTATCCAATACCTTTTAGCATAGTAAAATATATAAGTAATTTGTTATTTAAATATAATATTTTGTTTCAGGTATTATGGCAATTTTATTTAATGGAATTGTCATGTCACACTATACACATTTTAATTTATCAACTGTTACCCAAATTACAATGCAACAAACTATGAGGACTTTGGCATTTATTGCTGAAACTTGTGTATTTGCATATTTAGGATTAGCTCTGTTTAGCTTCAGACATAGGGTAAAACAATATAAAGCAAAACTTATATTTAACTTTTGTAAACTAGACTTTCAATTATTCGTTTCTGCTTTGACCAGTTGCATTGTAGACATAAAAACAATTGACCAGTAAAAAGATGATTGATATATTCCATGATTATTCACTTCATCCAACTATGTGTACTTTTTCTCATATTAAAATTTCATTATTATATTATATTAAATTTTTAAGCACTGGATTCTTTCTTAGAATCTACATTTCCTATGCTAAAACAAGCTTGTATTGTAACATTTAAGGATTAACTGATCAATTGTTTATCTGGTCATAGATCTAGTTTCATAATGCCTGTTTAATCAGGAGTTTACTGTAATATATTTTATATTAATCATGATTATTAATTCTAGGTTGAACCAGCATTAATTATATGGTCTATAGTTCTATGTTTAATTGGCAGAGCTGCAAACATCTTTCCTTTAGCGTTTCTTGTTAATCGATTTCGAGAACATCAAATTACTAGAAAAATGATGTTTATAATGTGGTTTAGCGGTCTACGTGGCGCTATTTCATACGCTTTGTCTTTACATTTGGATTTTAGTGATGAAACACGACATGTAATTATCACCACTACATTAATTATTGTACTATTTACAACATTAATATTTGGTGGTTCTACTATGCCATTACTAAAATTTTTGAGAGCAGAAAAGAAACAAAAGAATAATAGTAGAAGAAAAAGAAAAGATAAAGAAATTTCATTAAGTAAAACTAGAGAATGGGTATGTTTATATATTTATATATATTTTTATATAAAATGATATATACATATCTTATGCATTATACTTTTTTTTTAGGGACAAACTATAGATTCCGAACATTTATCAGAGCTTACAGAAGAAGAAATTGAAGTATCTTTCCTTCAGTCTCGAATTCGTGGTTTTGCAAGATGGGATCTAAAATTCTTTATTCCGTTTTTCACAAGAAGATTTACACAACAAGAACTAAAAGATTGTAAATCTCAAATGACAGATTTAACAAATCAGTGGTATCAAGCTATTCGGATTAGCCCAATAGAATCAGATGATGAAGTAACAACTGCATCAACAGCGCAATTAAACATAAATTTATCAGCGGAAAATCAAAATCAGATACATGGAAAACAAAGCAAAAGACGTCCAAGTCACGGGTCTATATTAAGTATATAATTCATTTTTGTGTGGTGTGCTAAATGTGCTGTCAGCGCCCTGCTTATATTATGAATGTCTATTAACTTTTATTAATGACAATTATAATTGAAAAAAGTCTTTCACAATTGTGAATATAGTTTTAACTTTTTTCTACAATATTTTCAGTACATATATTTTTGAAACCTAAGGTTGCAATCTATTTTACCCTGATTTATATTACAATGGAATAATATTCTTTATAATAATAAGATATTACTTCAAAAGAAGATTATAGTTTTAATAAAAAAGCCTATTGTTTATTAATTTCGACGAAAAGATTGCGATTGTTATATAATTACGAAGGTTTAATAGTGAAGATCCTATGGCATCTAAACATTTGCTTTGCTGTCAAAGCTTATTGTTGGTGAAGGGGCTGTACTTCATATGTATACAAACTTGAAAGTATTAATGAATTTTCAAATTAATTTGCAGAAAGGACGAGGATTGGTCTGATTAACGATCAAGTTTATACATATAAATTTATAAGTTATTTCATGAGTTAAAAGTATTATTGCTTCAGAAAATATGCTGTATATGCAAACATTATAGTTGAACTTGAATGTAAGTGACAAGTTCCTACATTTTATTAATTGTAATGCAGTTGGTCATTAAGACGTAAATTATACACTAAATTTCAATATAATATTATGAATGATGAATGAAAAAATATTTATTTTATTTTAATTAACAGTGATTATGTAACATAGTGTAATAAAATGGTATGTGATACTTCAAAAAATACTTAAATCACTGCACAAGAAATCATTATATACATTATAAACTGGCCATGTTGCATATTGTGCAAAATAAGCATTTGTATAAATTATAAAATTCATATGGCACTAATAACGATGTACTATTAGCAAATATGTTTAATTTCGTAAAAACATAGATATTATCGCACATGTACATTCAATGTAAAGATAAGTTTGATAATTTAAATTTTTCAAGACAGTTGACTTATTCTGGATTTTATAAAATAACAAACCTTTGTACATATCTTATGTATAAAAATGTATCATAATAGGATATTTATAAATTTTTTTAACAAATGAAATTTATAATGTTTAATATTTAATATGTAGTCCTATATTCATAAAATAAGTTCTATTGTTTTTATTAATCTTTTGATTTGATTACTATTGAATATGTTTATAAATATTCTATTCTATTATTAAAATATGATATAAAATGATTATAGTTTATATGTATGATACATTAAATGCACTGTATTTTAATTTATATCATATAAAAAGCGTATTTTCTGCTGTATATTTTATTTCTATTATATATAAACATTCTATCTTTTCTAATTTACTCAAGAGAATATCTTATTTTTTATATTTCTTTTACATTATTCTATCCATAGGTCACAGTCTGCTGGTATGATATTTGATTTGTCTACTTTAATATTTTATTTTTCTAACACATTCAGTTCTATAATTTAATTAGATCAAATGACTACAGCAGTGAACATCTAAAAATATGTCATGAAAACTTTTTATTAATAATTTATTATTAATTGGAATAATTAAAAATTTCCATAATCTACATGTTTATAATTATAATATATAGATAGTTCATATAATAAATTCCTCTATATAAAAGAATATCCGTTCAATGATTTTAAAAGCTATATGGAATTCAAAGAAAAAAAAACAACTGATTTTATTTTAATGTGAATTTATTTTTAATATCATATACCGATCTCAGGTGGTGGGTACATGGATCTGTTATCTTATTTTTCAGCGGCAGGGTACATAACGGAGGCAGTGTCTAAACATCAAATCCGTTTATTTGTTCGACTAATCTCTACTGTTATTATGTCTACGTTTTTATGCCTCATCTGGTCGTACATTGTTTGACTGGATCATGATACATATTTGTTTTTAGAAATAATTTGCTGCAATTTTTCAATACACTTTCTACAATTAACTTTTTTCACGGTATTTCCTTTCGATTATGGAGATATAAAGTGCAACGACTTGAGTATAAACGTATATAGAAAAACGTAACTTTTAATTGTATGATACGTTTTTTTCTGTATTAGTGCAAAAACATCCAACATTGGAAATACCGCTATGAACCTAGCAGAAATTTAAATTTAATGTAAAATATTTTTAGCACGTTTGAAATCCATAAAGTGAGCAAAACTTGTACCATCACTTTTTAGAAAGGGCACATTTTTGTTTCTTCTTTTTCTTATTTTTGTACACGTATAGTTTTATTCCATGCAAATTTATGGCAATTTAAATTCTATTTAGCCAACGTTAATACAAGGATAAATGTTATTCTTCATTATTAATGAGGTATTGTCTAAAAGCATGGCAGAATACACTTGCCTCACCCTTTGTTAATGCTCCAGTCAGTTTTATTATACATATTCTCTGCTCAAATATTATTCACGCATTGGATCGTTATCCAATAGGTTCTAAAAATGATCTTCACACATCATGAGCTATATGCATTTTTATCAATAATTATATCCTTATTAATGCTCAGTACAGTACATATGTATATGTACATCGAGCAATCGACTATGCATGCAGAGTTAATAATTCTAGAACGCTACGACCAGTATGATTATATTATCAATCCGTAAGACAGTATCATATCTCGGTTTTATCCATTTATTATAAAAAATGTTCCAAGGGATTATAATTCGACTAAGTGGTCGTTATAAGTCGCATATAACCCATTGGAGTGAATTCTTTTCTAAACTTGTCGAAGTTTTTTCTAACGCAGACACTTCGGTCTAAAAATGTGTAAAACCTCCAATTAGATTTCAATATTTACAATACCTCATAAGTGCGTGTTACACACGCCACAATTTACATAATATAACTTGGTGTTCATTTGAAATTTTCTCTCTCTTTTTTATTTCATCAAACAATAGATTTCCTTTCCTAATCGACTGTTCCATCCGTAAACTCACAATTTTCAATACTGTAATATGACAAAAATCACATTATTGTATTTTCCATTTACATACGTTTCCTTGGTATTGATATTATTCGTTCCTCTTCGGTGTGTTAGTAGCTTTTTGTATCCAATTTGTAGAATGCTTTTTTCACAATGAAAATATTGTTTAAACGATTAACTGAAAAAAAACAAGTAATTTCTCTTTTGAAAATTCAGTTTAAACGAATTTTAAAAATGAAATGAAATTCGCTACCAAATTTTATTCACCGTACTTTAATAATTCATGTGTATTTATAATTTATGGAACATAAATCTTTCTTTCTAAAAGCTTCAAATTAGGTCCCTGTACGAGCAACGCTTTTCTAACTCTGTCTAATTCTTCAACAATATTCATATTCTGTAACCGTAGAAGTAATTTCTTTATTATTAAAAAAAAAGAAATGCGTAACGTGCTTTCAAGTTTTAATAAGTTTAAGAATATATTACTTGCTCAATCCTTAGAGGGAAACAGGGGGAACTCTCGTACATCAAGCTATACACATTTTTACTGTTAATGTTTGTTAATTTCATCCTAACTATCCTAAACGCCAAGCAGCGAATCACACCTACGTAAATTGTCATTCGATTTATTCTATGTATATATATATATATTTTTTTTTTTCGGTATGTATAATCATTAATATGCAGTTACAGGATGAAATCGCATTTCCTTGAAATCCTTTAAACCGTTACTAAAGAAACCGACCATTTATTTTTTGTACAACGCGCAATCGTTGTACAACTGCAAATTATCGTTCCCTTTTAAAGATGTTCTTCGTTTGGTAACATACATCGTGTATTATACATTGTTTTTATCAAAGCATGAACTATCATCAACGGGACACAAACATACAATGATCGGCTACTAATCATCAACGATAAGGACGGTCAGGCTAAAATTTGACATGTATTAAAAAAAAAAGAGGATATTCTTCTGTGCAATCCTTTGTGTCCTTATATTGCTGTATTCTTTCTGGATTTCACTGACCACGTTTCATAAAACGTACATAACTACAAAAATATCAACTGAGTACTGTACAAATTCAATACAATTACCACCATCAGTCCCAAGATTGTAATTACGATGGGATCGCATGATTACACGGAAAAAGATAAATAAGTATGATAATTTAAAATGAATAGCTCAGAATTTCAACAATCACAGTATGGGTAGAAGAGGCATTTTACATTAAAGACATACACAGAAACAAAAAAACATCTTATTATAATCTTAGTCATTGCGTATCTTTCTTAGATATTGTAAAAATTAACATCAACAATTCTATATCATTTTTGAAAATGGATTTATAAAGTAATTCTTTTAAAGACCATTAATTTACAAATTCTTAACGAAAATAGGTAAAAATTTAAAGATAAAAAAATTAAGAAAGGTTTGTTTTAAGAAGCTACTCCTCTTTTACCCAGAAGAGATATATTTTCGTTTGATGAAACAGTTCAATATCTTTCTCATATATGTCTCTACCAATTTGGTTCGAAATGCTTTTCAATTAATCATACCCCCTTTTCATGAAATAATCTTAAATTGGCAGACACACCGAAACAGAACATTCATTTGGAAGCATAGATAGAATTCAACAATACAAGCATGTTTGAGATGTTAAATATCCAGTGAGCGTACTGTTTCGCTATCTTTGTTATAAAATAGAAGACAATTTATCGGCAGAGAGCTTAATAATCAGTCAATAGCTCGAAGTAAAGAAGATCGCACAGAACTTAACATCATATTTCCTTTGCCATCTTTCATGTTTACTGAAATATCAGTTACGATGTAGACTCATTTCCCTGTTTTGTAATTGTACAATATGTATATGATATATGCTTTCCAACAGTATAAAGAAATGTGTAATAAATAAAACTAAACGAAAAAATATATATCATAATCACTGAATGCATCGGTCATTGTTCGAAATCCGACAGTGTATATGTTTTTGTAATAATTATATTACAAAACAATTTGTTTCCTTGTAATCGTAAGTTTATTGTTCGTGATAGTTAAAATTTATAACTGTTACAAGTTTATTACATATTACTATAAATTTGAAACCATCTTTTCACATTGCTTATTATAGTTGAATAAAGTATGCACTGTCTTATTCCGAATCATTAGTTGCTTCACCAAGAATCTGGCGACCAACTCTTAATTATACTGACGACATATGTATTTCTGCATTCATTGAATTTGTACAAAGATTCAGTTCGTTGAACACACGTTCCGGCGTATGTGTCGTTATGAGTATTTTTTAATCAGTATCGATAATAGTAATGATTATCATATTTTCCTGAACATTAATTAAGCACAAGAGATCACAGAGAAAAACTTAGTATGTGTAAATTTTGAATGTAAATATGAAAGAAATATTTTAATGAAAATTTCAATATTCATTACAGTATAACAATGAGCCTGCCCTTTTCTAACGTACATTATGAGTGGGTCCCATGACTCTTGGGATATTTGATAAGTTAAGTGACAAATAGTATAAAGGATAATACAACGATGATCGTGTAAAATAATAAAGTACTATGAAATTTTAATTTAAGATATCATTACTAAATGAAAACATGATTTAACAAATTTATAAAACACAAGTAGGCAGCCACTGTCGAGAGTGTTACAATTAGAAATATATCCAACTGCTGCAAACATTGGAATTTAGTGGAATATAGCATATTTTTTCCCAATTATTCAAATTTAAAATTTCTTCTTTGCTATATGAAATCAGTCGATCATGTAGATGTAAGTGATAATTATAAAATTATCAACAGCTAAAAAGGATAAAAACATTTCTAAATTATAATTTATAAGATACATTTGAAGTAGTTTTGCATCCCATAATAATAATAATAATAATATATATTACATTAAATATTAAATAATTTTATACTGTGCGTTTTTAGTAATAATGCACTCATTACGCGAAAATAAAAAATAATGTGTATAAAGTGAAAGAATCTAATCATTACTAGTCATTACCTCTTGTTACACTCTCGACTTATAATTACATCAGGTTGGTAGAATTGTAGAGTTGAAGAATTTAAAGATAAAACGATAAAAAACAAGATCACTTTTTAATTTGCAGCCAAGGATGCTTCAAGCATTCTGCTGCTGTAGCTCGCACACTCGGGTCAAACTCGAGCATCGGAGTTAGGAACTCTTCAAACTCGCGTGCTTCTCTCGGTGACCAATTGTATTTTTCTCTAAGCACCTCATATAGTCCCCAAGGTTTTAATCCAGTAATTCGTTTCAACTCGCCTTTCTTATTGAAGTATGCTTTTGAGTTTTGGCCAGAAAGAGCAATATGTCTTGGGATTTCTCCAAGCAATTCGATAATATGTGCTAAATGATCTTCATCCCTATAAAAGATATAACAAAATATAAATATAAATAATACAAATTCGAATAACTTTAAAATTAATATTAACAACTTAAAAATTAGAAAAAAAATCTATGTTACCTGCAATAATGATTGCCACTATGTGGTTCAAAAAGGTAATCACCAGTTGCTAATTCAAATGCCATACAAGCAGTGGACCATATATCTGCAGATGTATCATATCCAGATCCTAACAACACTTCTAATGATCTGTACTGACGAGTTTGAATATCATCTGTGAATTTGTTGTGTACCCAACATGCATTACCAAGATCTGCTATCTTTACTTCAACATCACATTCTACTAGGGCAGGACTTAAAGGAGTTGCTGCTGGTCGTTTTAATTGCTTATTTTCAGGTGGACGTAAATTACGACCTGAAAAAAAAAAATAATAAATATGAAATCAAATAATTATTAATTACAAGTATGAAGTTTATCTTTTCTGTAAGTTTTACCTTCACTACATTCATCTGTATCTTCATGATCAGCTGAACGTACTTCCTCACAACTTTCTTCTACATCACACGAATTTGCATTTTCCATCTTTTCAAATTGTTGAAGTAATTGATTTTCTATTTTTTCATCACCTGCTGAACTATCTACACCATTTATGTGCAATGAAGGTACAGATGGTTCTGAAATATCAGGCGAACCTTTGCTTTCAGTATTATCTTCTACACTTTCTGTGTTTATGTCCTGATCTGGACTATTTGTTTCTAATTCTCCATTTGCTCTTGTGCTATTTGCAAATTTATCTTGCTCCTCAAGCTCTTCTATTTGTTCCATTTGTTTTTTTAGTAGTTCATTTTGACGTTTGGCTTTCTTCTTAAGCTTCTTCTTCTTATTTTTTGACATTTTAGAATTAGGAGTAGGTTCTTGGAATTCCTTTGGTGCAGTTGAAATTAAAGATACTGGTAATTTCATTCCAAGTGAATGCAATTCTGTAGCTTCATAAGCCAATTTTCTTATATAAGCTTCATCAACACAAACAAGAACATTTTCAGGTTTAATGTCTGTATGAATAATTTTACCTGAAAAAATATGCTACAATATATTATGATATAAATTTATTTCTGTAATAGTAACTTCAAATATTTTTAATTCATGTTATATTAGAATAACTTATTGGCACAAATTAAGAATACTAAATATGACACAAAGTTTTTTTATTAACAAAACATCTTACATTTATTATGTAGATAATCAAGTCCTTCAAGAACTTGTCTGATGATGCGTTTAACATTATTTCTTGGAATTCCTCTATAGTTGGATTTGATAATCAATTTGAGAAGATTATGTCCAAGCACCTCAAATACCATGCAAACATGCAAACCATTAACACCACTGATCTTAAAATCATTGAGTAACTGGACGGTTTTATTGCGTTTAGGATCACTAGGATCTGTATCACGCACATCTTTTAATAATCTAATTTCATCCAATGCAGTTTCAGTAAAATGAGATGCAGATTTAACCACTTTAAGGGCCACAAATCGTTTATCCTGCAAAACATATTTTAGAACATTATAGTTATGAAGTTATAAAAGTTATTAAAAAAGAAAATATAATTTGTTTTTAATCAGATACATACCTGTAGATCCCAACAGAGCCAGACTGTTGAAAAATGACCCCAACCAATTTTACGAGTTACATGATATCGATTTAAAAACAAATCTCCTATTTTAACAGGATGGTATCCTCCTTTACAATAATCACTGCTTTCCTCTTGTTCTTCATCTTCACTACTGAATACTTCATCACCATCTTCCATTGTTTCATTACTTGAGCTATGGCATGGTTCCAGTCTGTAAGTTCCAGTTAGAGGAAGGTAGAGGGCAAATACGAATCAAAAAATAAAAGACTATAAATTCCTTTTAAAATTTTGTAGGGTTTATAAAAACAAACAAAAACAATCTCAAAGCTAAATCATTTTACAACAAAATGATATTATTTAAAAATACATAATATTATTTGCTGTAGTATTTAATAGTAAGGTTTATCATCGTTAAAATGAATAAAGAATATGATAAAAAATTCGATATTACTACATATTATACCGAAGAAATTTACTTAAATTATGCACTGTCATTAAGAAAAGTATCAACATAATAAAATAAAATAACATATCAAACATAATCAAATACCTGTTTCCATTGTCGATGGAATATGGTCTCTGTGCAGAACCATCCCGATAAAAACCAGATGCTTGTCCTTGTTGAGTAGCCGGTGCTTTGGAGCATTGAGCTCCCGATGTTTCTGATTCATCTTGAACATTTCCCTTTTCTTTTCGCTTACTTGGCTTGTGCCTTTTTTTTTTGGCCTGAATTGCTAGGACCCGCCTGTTCACGTCCGTCTTTGCACTCATACCGTTCCTTGCGCCTCGATTTATCGGTCTGTTTTCCTCTCTTTCCTTACACTTCTTACACTTCCGTTTTCACTTTCTTTCGTAATTTTTTCCTGTATGTTTTAATGGAGGCACTTACACCCGTTACCGTCTCCCCGGGTTTACGAACGATATAATGCAGTTTATTATCGTCTCATTTCTGCTCTGTGCCGCGCACTTCGCTCGGCGGTTGTTTGAGTATGGCCGCCCCCGCCGTCACCGTGTCTTCGTCTTTCGTTTCAGGAAAAGCAGGTGTCGTTCTACAGGTCGTCGATGTTGTTGTATTTGCTGATACACATTACCTTTTAATTCAAAATGCCTGTGATATCGACGACACACTCCCAAATATAAAGTCCTTCCTTTCCGGTCTACACACAATTTCCTACTTTTGTCTTGGTTGATACTTGGTACTCAATAGTTCGGTATCCTTTTCTATGCCGTGGTAGCAGACGAGGCTCAAATTCGACTAAAGTCTTTAAATAATAATTTTATAGTTTCTGCTGCCTCTTGTAACTTAAAGCCTGTACTATGTTATTTAATGAAATCCATAGAGTATTTTGTATTTAGCTTAAGGTTTCCTTTACAGAAGCCCAAAATATATTTAGACGAATAATGGTTTAATTTTATTTCGCCCAATCAGAGAAAATATTAGTCTTTGAAAACTGTTTTTCCCTATTTTAGTGTTGTTTCATTTTTCAATATATTTTTAATAAGAATATTTAATTTTCTGCAATTATTTTTATACAAATTAATTGAGAAACTTTGAAAACTTTCCTAAATTTTTCACTATATTATAAATCAATTAATGAAAATCAATATTAAACAAATTCCATTTCATTTTTATATTAAAAAAGATAAATAACTAGTAATAGTATACTTAACGTATTTTGAAGAAAAAATTTATAATTATAATTATGCAATAACTATAGAATCTGTTTCAAGATGGCAATACTATAAACGTGAATCATAACATTTAGAGGTTCCGCCAACTGTTTATGATATGCTTTTGGTTATAACCAAAAAATATTTTTGTGGCTGACGTTTGATCGTAGAATCTTTTAAGATTGTTCGACGTATGATTTGGTTGTTACTTAATATTTATGTGTTATACACTGCATTGAAGGAGTGTTAATAAAATGGATACCATATTTCATGAAAAGGTAAATAATAATGTATACAAAGAAAAAGGTTCTTTTGAGTACATATCGTTTTAATGAGAAAGTTTATTACAGCAAGAAGGATATTTATGCGCACAACATTGTTTAAATGCACTTTTACAAGGACCATATTACAATGCTGTAGATCTTGCTAGTTTAGGTCATCAAATGGATGAAGAAGAGAGGATAAGAATGGCAGAATCTGGTGTTGACAGTGAAGATTATAAACTTTTTTTAGAGGTGAATCTGTGCATTGTAACTGTTTTGTATTATTTACTATAGTGTACTGCAGATATAGAAACAAATTATAATTCTTTAAATCTTCTACTGTACATATATATCCACATATGTGTGTGTGAGTTTATATGTATATATATATATATAAATTCATTTAATTCAAAATATAAATATGTACTAATAATGTTATATGTGGTAAAGGGCATTAATTATTTTGCTTAGCAACCATCGGGAAACATGGATGACAGTGGATACTTCTCAGTTCAAGTAATTAGCAGTGCGTTAAAAGTTTGGGGATTAGAGTTAATTCCATATAATAGTACAGAATCTGCAGCTATAATGGCACAAAATGACCCTTTGTATGTTAATAAATTCAGAAACTAATATATTATTACAATAAGAAAAAAATGATACAATTGTTCTTCATATAAATTACTAAAGTCTAATTACATTTTGTAATATGTGTCATTTTTAAAGAGGTATAACTTTCAGACAGATGAAAGCATATATCTGTAACTACAAAGGTCATTGGTTTACTATAAGAAAAATTGGAAAGCAATGGTTTAATTTAAATTCAGTGCTAAGTGGGCCAGAACTTATATCAGATACTTACCTTTCAATGTATTTAGCCCAGTTATTACAAGAAGGTAAATATCTTAGTGAAACATTGTAAAAGAAAACAAGTTATAGATATGAAATTATACATCTTTACAGGTTATTCTATTTTTATTGTTATTGGTGCACTTCCTCAATGTCCTGCAGATGACATTCTTTTAAGAAATCCAATAGAACCTGTTTCAAAAGGGCAAACATCATTAGAATCAAAAACAAAAGGTTATTATCTTGATACTAAAGAAAAAAAGATGAATTTCCAATATTTTCATTTTAGGAGTAATTGTAGGATTTTTAATACTCACAATGGCACATATTCTTATTTATTGAGGATATTTGATTTTACAGGTGTAAGTAATAATGTGATACCAAATACATGTACCAGAACATTATCAACTAAAGAAAAAGTACTAACAAGTAAACCACAAGAGAAGATAATTCCTATAAAAATTGAAAAAAATGAAGAAGAGGATGATGAAAATACAGAATTACAAAGAGCACTTCAGTTAAGTTTTGAGGAGAATAAAAGAAATGATGTAGACAAATATCTTAAATTAAGTTTGGATTTCCATGATTATAATAAAAAAACATGTGGAAGTGATGATACAGATGAGGATGATGATTTAAGAAGGGCACTTCAATTAAGTTTAGAATGTGCTACTGCTCCATCGACACCAGAATCTGAAGACTTACATTGGCGTCAATTAAATCACTTTGGAACATATTCAAGAACATCAAATGGAGAAACATCACAAAAACTGAATATTTAATAATACGTGGAAAAATATTTTTAATATTATTATTGAAATAAATTTTATTTGTAAATTATAAATAACTAGTTACTTTGTGTAGTATAAATAAGTATTTCAAAAATAAATGTATAAATAAAAGATCTGTACATGTTATAAATTTTAACTGACTGTATTACTAATTTATTTTGAACTCAAAATACCAACATTTAATTTTTAAGTATGAAACGTTTTAATTATTGCATCTTTAACAAAGTATTAAAATTAACTTTTTTAACGCACTTTTATATTGGTTTAAATTTGTCCTCTGCATAACTCAAAAATATTGTATTGAAAACACACTTTTATTTTCATATGTACCCTATTTCTATAATTAAACAATTATTTATTTTTTATTAAATTTATTAATTTTTAAATATAGGTTTATAGTTCTTTACGTGTTAGGAGACAAGCGAATAATTGTTTCTGCAGCAATATTACCGGATGGCTATGAATTGAAATTTTTAACTATGGTCACTCCGTGATTGCTCCTGTTTTGTATGTGAATACTGAATGTTGACATTCAACATGGCGGCATGTCGTCAGTGCTGTGCTGTGTCGTGGTGAGTTTTATAAATTTTTCTAAAACTATTCGATTATGAGCTTTGCAATGAAACATTTATAATTAGTAGAATTATTTATCTCTTTATAATTATATCCATATTTTATAAGTATACAGGATTTCGATAAATCTCTACGATATCTAAAGAAACGAGTGACCTCATAAAAAATTAGAATCTCGTAACTGGCGAGCACATATAATATTTCGGATTTTTGTTTGGATATATTCTTTGAGTGTAATCATTATTGCTCTGAATTTGAAATTGATTATATGAAATTTTGTTGAATAAAATATGTAATTACATATTTCTTTAAGAAGTTTGTAATGCTTATACTATTATATATATTTCAAACATTTTCATGTGGGTGTCCCAGTATTACATCCCATTTACAGCAAAGTCCGAGAATTATGATTTAACCGTAAAGTTACGGTAACGATGTTTTGATTATTTGTATAATGTCAGTAATCAAGACTTTGAATATAAATAAAAGTTAGAGAAATAAATAAAAAACATTGAAAGGACAGTACCAGTTGGAACATAAAAAGTCAATGTCAAACTGGTAGTCAATTACTCTGAATATCTTATGTATCTCATATGTAACTACAAATAGAATACAATAAATATATTGTGGATTGCCATATATATTTGAATATTTCTAGAAAAGTATATAATAACCTATATGTACAACTCTGATATTACCTCTGGTAAATACCTATTTTCTTCCTTGGTTTATTTGACATAGAACTTTTGGTTGGAATTCATAAGATATGCAAATAATAGAAGTATATTTATTTTATATTCATTCATGTTTTATAAGAATTTATAAAAATTATAATTATAATAAAATAAATATTCTTCAAATATATTGACGCCTTATAAAGTTATTCATTTAGGTTTAATTGTTTTTATAATTTTTTGGTACTTTCTTTGAAACAAATTTGATTAAATTATATTGTTTACTTTTCTGAATGAAAAATTTTATATAAATGCAACCACATATTTACTTATAGTTATAAATATAATCATTATACTGTTACAATTGTTTTCTAACTACTAGAAAAAGTAATAATTGTTTTAAAATCTTTCTTTAGTAAAGCTCATAATTATTATAGTTGTGTATTATAGTTCTGACGTTTAAATATATTAATTGAATAATTATTTTGTATTTCAGCTTGTGTAATTGTTAGTTTAGGACATTTTTGAAACCAAGGCTCACTGTAAATTCCACAATTAAATGCTGAAGAAAGAAACGCTAACATAGAAATATTGGAACAACACAATCACACTCAGCACGCATTGAAGACATCTGAGGATTTTCAAGTCAACATTTATCTTTTAAATCTCCTATGTTTTTTGATTTACTCCTTTTATAAAGGATGACTGCTGTTTAAAAGGAACACGGTTGATCTAGTGTACGCTAAATTGAGTAAATATCAAACAGTTGTTATAACATTCATGCATACGTATGTGGAAAGTATCAATGGTCTATGATGTGCTAAGAATTTTGTACTTGTATTAATTCGTAAATCAACATTAACTATATTGTTCATTTGTATATTGTGTACACAAGCATTGTGAGAAAGAGTTAGGTGAGCCATAAAGTGACCGTGATTGTGATTGCGGCTGAGATTGTGCTGCTTTTGACTAATAAAATACTTGTATCTGTATTTAAAGAGTGCCAATTTTGCACAGAGTTGCCTGGGTACTCTATTATTTATGACAAACGTCAAAATACTTTCAAAACCTTCCTTCCACTTCTTGGTCACAAAGGAACCTGCATTTCTGCAGCATTTTAAAGAGCCTCTCTTCCTCTGTATTAAGTTCTTGTAACATTATAATAGTGAACGAAGATATAAGGTACCAAGAACCATTCTGTGATATCTATGTTAACACTTAAATAATTGAAAAGACTAAAAATTTCTAAATATAAGTATATATATATATATATGACTTATATATATATACATATATATATATATTCATATTGTGGTGAAACAGAAGTGAACATAAAAGAAATTAAGTAATTGTTTCAAGAAAAGAGGAAAACTTATACGTAAAGATTACATTTAAAATTCTACAAATTCGAAACAATGTCCAACAATCCTCAGTGGAAAACGTTCCAGCCGCCAATCATGAACTCTGACCCTGCAATACTTGATTACAAGTCTATGACTATACCAACTCCCAAAGTTATAAAGGGATCACAACAATCAACAACTAATATCTATCGAAATGGTACCAATTACAGTGGTGACCATTATATGATGGATTCACCTCCTGGAAATGGAAAAAATACTGTACAATATGCTGGTTATCCCAATACCAAAATGTCACGCAATGGAGTTACCAGATTTCCTTTTGGAACATTTACAGGAATGGAAGGAAGTACTGGCTATACAGAAGAGCCAGCAACAAATAACTCCACTTATCAGGATCAATCTGAGAATCAAGGAACTCGAGAAACAGGAATAATCGAAAAATTATTAGTAAGAAATTTATTATAATTTAAAAATTTATTCTATTTTGTAATAATTATAATATTCCCATTTTTTTTTATAGCATTCATATGGATTTATACAATGCTGTGAAAGACAAGCAAGGCTATTCTTTCATTTTAGCCAATTCAGTGGTAATATAGAACATTTGAAAATTGGAGATCCTGTTGAATTTGAAATGACTTATGATCGGCGAACAGGCAAACCTATTGCTAGTACAGTTAGCAAGATTGCTCCAGAAGTGGTTAGTGTGTGATTAATATGTTTAAATAAAAGCAGCAGGATTATATAAAATATGAAATCTAAATGTACAAGCAACAGTAAAATGTAAAAAATTTTACAATACAGGTGCTAAGTGAGCAGAGAGTTACTGGAAATGTAACAACAGAATTACATACAAGCGGTGATACACAAGGACGTATTAGTTATGAAAATCATGGAGAGTGCTTTTTTCTGCCATATACTAAAGATGATGTTGAAGGAAATGTTACTTTGTATGCCGGCGATAGAGTGTCATTTCAAATTGCTACCAATCAACGGTAAATAATTGATTTATTATAAATGTAATAATATTATATCTAGAAATATGTATTACAGAATATAAACTTTTTGATTCTAGAGGAAATTTGGGTGCGTGTCATGTAAGGTTAGAAAATTCAGTACATCCAGTTCGCTATCGTGGAGTTGTATGCTCGATGAAAGAAAACTTCGGCTTCATTGAACGTGCTGATGTAGTTAAAGAAATTTTCTTCCACTTTAGCGAAGCTAAATCTATGAAAGAAGAACTTAGACTAGGAGATGACGTTGAATTTATAATACAAACTCGAAATGTAAATATTTTTTTATTTTTATTTTACTACTTTTCATTTCATATTTATTTGTTCTATAAATATAATTGTTAATAATCTTTAAGGGAAAAGAGGTAGCTTGCAATATTACTAAGCTACCACCTGGTTCAATAGTTTTTGAAGAAGTCAGTAATGAAATAGTAAAAGGACAGGTATTGAAGCCTTTAGAAAGAGGTACTGCAGCTCGTCATCAAAATGATCCTTTGCCTGGAAGAATTCGATATAGAGATACAGATCATTCTGAAGTTGAAATTCCTTTTGGTGATAAAGATCAAAAAGGAGATTTTACTCTCAGGTATACAAGTTATTTTTACTTTTTCTTGTTTTTTATTGGAATAATTATAATTTAATGTATTTTGTAGACATGGGGACTGGGTCCAATTTCGTATTGCTACAGATACTAGAGATCAACTTAAAAGAGCTACTGAAATATTATTATTACCTGAGTCTTTTACTGTATCTGGTGAAAGACGAGAACAAGGCATTATAGCTGCACTAAAAGATGGATTCGGATTTATTCGTTGCGTAGATCGAGACACGCGACTTTTCTTTCATTTTAATGAAGTTTTAGATGTTGATAGAGAAATTAGTGTAGGAGATGAAGTTGAATTCACAGTAATTCAAGTAAGAATAATAATTAAAAAAAATTTTTTTTTTTAGATATACTTTAATTAAGTATTTCTATACTAGGATCCTTCTTCATCATTTTCAAACAATCGACAAAGTGCAATTAGATTGAAACATTTACCAGCTGGTACCGTTCAATTCGAAACAATTATAGAAAAAGATTTATTGGGCACTATAATTCAGGGTATAAATGGAGTTGTGCCAGGTCTTATTGGATACACAAAGGAAAATCAGCAAAAAAGCGTTATTTTCTTTAGTAAAGATTGTGATCCTAAAAATATTCCAAGACTTGGTGACAAGGTATATTGAGATATATTTGTATTATTGTAATTATATTAATACACTTTTTTAAAGTATTAGTATTTTAGGTTCAATTTAATATCTGTCAAGTAAAACGAAATAAAGAACTTGTTGCTGTTGACATATCTCTAGTGAATTCTTCTGGTGAAAAAGCTCAGAATGGTAATAAAAAATTGAATGGTCAAGTTTGTCAAGGCTTCATTGCTGCGCTTAAAGATGGATTTGGTTTTATTGAGACTGTAAATCATGATAAAGAAATATTTTTTCACTTCAGGTAAATAACAAAAGTATTTTTAGGAATATCGTTTTTCTGTGAATATTACAATAATATTTTTGTTATCTAGTAATTTTGAAGGAGATATTAATGCTTTGGAAGTAGGAGCTGATATCGAATGTACGATCAGTTCTGGAAGTGGTAGAGGTAATGGTGGTTGCGTAGCCGCGGATTACGTTAAATTGGTACCTCGTGGAAGCATTCCTAGGCCAACACCAGTTAGCGAAGTGCTTGATGGGACTGTAATTAGACCTTTACGAAGTGCAAATCCTGACCAGGCAGAGTATGCTGGTTTAATAAAGATAAATGCTACTAATGAAGACGAAGATACTCCTGAATATGAATTCAGAATTATGGGACTTGTCAACAAACGCGAGCTGTTGCAGGCTGGTGATCCTGTCCAATTACAGGTGGATTCGGCAGGTCATGCTTGTAATATCGTAGCAGTTAGAAAAAAGAGGAGAGCAACAGTTGATGCAATAAAAGGTCCTTTTGGTTTTCTTGCTTATGAAATTGATGAGGGTAAGAAACTATTTTTCCACATGAGTGAAGTTCGAGATCATGCAATACTTCAGCCAGGAGATCAGGTTGAATTTGTTTTGATCACGAATCAGCGCACTGGTAAATCATCTGCATGCAATGTAACGAGATTAAGGTAAATTGTTTACATTGTTGATGTATTCATATATTTTTTATTATTAATGTTTTTGGTAATTGATATAGTTTTTGAACTGTGTAGTGATGCGGTCCAACAGCGACCTGAACGTTTGATTAATCGATTACGTACTACATCTTTGGAAGACACAGGACCTAAATTAACAATAGTTAGACAACCAAGAGGGCCAGACGGCACACGTGGATTTAGTCAGGAAAGATCCCAGCATACCCCTGGTGCCATCCAAGAGTAATGTCGTATTCAGAGGATTATTGCTTATCTAAATTGTAATCTACATTACTTGTTTTTAGTCCATACACTTCGGTACCGAGATTATTATTATTATAAGTATCGTAAACATTTGCCAAATTGAGACTAATGTGACAACAATAATAACATTGATAATAATCGATTGGATCATGATCTTGTTGGGAAAAGAATATAAAATAAAAAAACAACGAGTCATTTTATCATCTTATAAAGTATAAAAATAATCAGGAAGGCAGTTTGTCCAAACTATTTCAATTTCTTTAAAAAATTTACTGAAATTCGTTCTTTTTTTCAAAAAAGACAGGTAATAGTTTTATAATTATGAGCAATGGTTATGAAATATTATTAATTACACTATCTTCTTTTCCATAAAAATTTAAAAAATATTTCCTTCATTCAGTTTATTATAAGTACAGTTATAGATTGGTAAATAATTTAATATGGAACTGTTTGACAATCTGCCTGTTTGTAATGTTCAAAGATAATGTCCCGTCTGTCTTTATAAAAATATACGTACATGTTGATAAAATCTTTATTTATATTATTTTCTTTAGAATATTTGTTTTACCCGTATTGTATATTGCGATCAGTTGAAATAATGTATAATAGCCAACAACAAAATCATGTATGAATATCATATATGAAACTATTAATTGGCTATATAATCAAAACAGAAGAAAATTTGTATTACTTACGGAAATTTGTGAATTTACATAATTTTATAATCAAAGGAGCAAACATGTGTTTTACTATATAAATTATTGTAACGTGTTACTCTGTTGAAAAGAAAATATCTATGAATTTGTAAAAAAAGTTACAACTGGCCAATTGTTTGTCCTAGATAATATATAACATATAAATATATATACATTAAGTTCCTGATGCAGTCTCGTGTTATAAAATCAAACTAGTATTATGGATTCAGTCGATATATAATACAAAAAGATCACAAAAAGTACTTATGTGAAAAGTAAAAGAATCGCATTTTATAAGTTTTGCCATCAGAAACAGTAAACGAGGTACACGTGGCATTATGTAGAAAATAGGTTGAAAGGAGTAAAATAACAACGTGCATTAAAATAAGCACGATACGAACTAAACGTTTGACCGAAAACTCATGGATCCAACACATCATGTGCATACATATTGTAAAATTATTGATGAATAAACAATGAAAATATCAAATGTATTTCTTTTCTACAGGTTTTAGATTTAAATAGCACTTACAGATTTTTATGAACTATAATTTTTTTTAATGAATATTGTTTTTAATTCTGTGTAACAAACTTTGTAATATGCTTAGATGTATTTATAATTTTTAATAGAAATTTCTAGTAACAAGGCAATTAAATATACAATATATTTATTATGTATGTACAAAGATGTGTAAATTTTCGTAAAATATGTTTATTTTTGTACTTAATATAAAGGATGTATTTGATTTTTGATAGATGATGAGAAGGCAAATTGTAACTTAAATCACAACACATTCGTACGGAAATGGTCCTCGAAAACGTTGATTATTTGGTCCTGGACAAGCTGAAAAACGTAGAATTTTATTACAAAAAATTTTACAATATATTCTATTTGTTATACTTATTAAATTGTATCTTGATATTATTCTAATTTTGCCGTTCATATTTCTGAACAATTAAAAATTGAGCAAGTGTGCTAATCAATTTGAATAGTTATCGGCTATTTAGCCGATAAAATGTACTACTGCGAAATTATAAACATAATTATTATTTATTAATAACAATAGTTACTAACGTTTATCGCAGTGTGGTCCGTAATAACCAGTTCCTTCACAGCGACATTTAAATCCAGGTTCTGATGATATTTGCAAACATGATCCTCCATTCAAACATGGTTTTGATCTATAACATATATCACTACGCCTACCTAGAAAGAATTATATAACAATAACATATTAAAATTAAAAAGTTCTTTTAATATTAACATTAAATACTATTTAAATATTTATGACCAAAATTAATGATAACATTTAATATTGTAAATGAAATTAACAGGTAAGTTATTACCTCTTAATGCTTCTTTACAATCTTCATTAGTATTATATCTGTATTCGGAGGAGCAACCGTAACCGCATCTGCATTGTGCGTTATAGATACGACATCCATACTGCATTTGATCCAAATCGCAAGCTTTTGATAACGTACCTATTGTTATAACGAAGTTTAAATATTTTACTAAATATAATGATAGAATACAATGTACGTAATTTTTTACTGAGATACTTTAAAATCGTTTCTTTTTAACTTCCTCATATTATTTTCATAAATATTTATATATCGTCCCAATTATAAAAAAATAAAATGATTACTTTTTTAGCAATATGTGAATGTATTACTTAATGTGTCATATATAATTTAATTTCATTAAATGAAAAATAAAACGTTTATTATTAGATTTATTGACAAAAATGTTAAAGAATATTGATTCTATCAGTAGATAATAAATGAGACTCTATACACATGTCAGTTATATAGCTTTAATAGAACTTAATGAATTAAAAATCATTAAAATAAAGTAAAAACTCATTCAGAATTATACAAAAATACAGTTGCTTTTAATGAAATTAATTTTATAATATGAAAAAAGGTGGTAAAAACGTAAGCTATGAATGATATTCATAAAGTTTTTGCAAGGTTTTCGATGAACGTTCTCTTATGTATGCAGTGAATGTATCTGCAGTTTATTTACCCTGAAAAGATAACGCTACGAAGAAACAAGCCGGAGGCAACTATTTGTACCGGATGTGTTCACTGCGTTTTCCACTTGTCTAAATTGATAAATATTTAATGAGATAAAGCATGTCTGCGTGGGTTAATTGATTTTTCGGTTTATAATTTAGATTTCTATTATTTTATTATCTATTATTCCTTGACTATTTTTGTTTTTATTCATAAGAAAAAGATTATTAATTATAAACGATATTTCGTAAGGTATAATCAGTAAGAGGAGATGCAGAGTGTGCATCATTGAAACTACACTTCACTATCGTAGCACATTATCTGACTACTCGGTGAATGAACCGAGATGTATTTTTTAATGAAATAATTACATTTATTTTATTGTTATCTAATTAATATTATTTTTTTAAAGAAGTACTTTTCTTAATTTTGAATATCAGTAAATGTTAAAAATTTATGAAATAATTCTTAAATGTTAAAATCACCCCTATGTAATTAATGAAGATGTGTGTAGAAATGGTTAAAGTATAAAAATATAACTGCTGATGCGATAGGTAAGAAAAATTGAATTCATTAGAGGATCGAAAAATCAATATGCAGCGTTCGGTAATATAATTCTTGTAGTATGTAATCAATACAAACATTCTAGCGATTTAAAAACAATAAATTTTTGTAATTGCACATTATATTATTCCTTAGGCACGATATTTTGTGTTGTAAATTATATTATATATATGCATATTTTATATTACATCAGGAAATGTATGAAACGCAAGAAACGTGTTCATACCTATAATAACAAGTAGCAGAATTATTGGTAGTATCAATCTTGGTAGCATGATGTGTCTGAAACCCACACAAAATCTTGAAAACTGTTTCGATAACGATAATTCAGATAATCGTAGAGAAATTAAAAAACAGAGATCGACGACCGGCGCCTGTGATTAGGCTTTTGCTTGAGCTCGATAGGATCAAAGGTCGTTCGTTCAAAGGGGGTTCTTTACACATTCACTACCGCGAGAATAAAATTTGTATTCCGGTGCAATCTTCCTTATGCTGGTCAGCTACTATACTCGTTGAGCGCGACGATTGAACTGAACCGTCGACTCCAGACAACTGGAGACAACTGCCTCTTCACGACTATTAACTAAATGTGGACTAACACGCTTAGCTAGTGTACCCACCAGACTCAACTGAACCAAGAAACCATGCGTGGGGTGTAAAATCAGACGTTGACAGCACACCAGCATTCCTAACAGTTTGCAAAGATTTATAATTTCATTAGTTCTACTGACATAGATTGTTATTTCTATTAATGATTTATACTCTATTGATAACTTAGTTAATTGGGATAATATTAATAAAAATTATGCATACTGAAAAAATTTGTTAATGCTATAGCTTATTATAGTATCTTATTATTAATATAGCTTGTCCGTAATTCATATAATATTTTTAATGAAATAATGATGCATTTAAAAAGACAAGGATAGTGTGACTTGAAATTTAGAAAACGGTATGTTTTAGAGATTAGTTCTAATCTGTTACGCGATCTGGTACACGTTTTCTCAAATAGCCCACATGGTCGACAGGAAACATTATTAGTTCCCAATTTTTGGAAATAACTCGTGTTTCTTTTAAATTTAGAACAAAACGTAAACGATTTTAAAGCTTTTAAACATTAATACTTCTGAGTTTTAAATTAAACTTTTTTTTTTAATATTCTGCATTTTTGAAATAATATTCTGCATTTTTGTAATAATATTCAATGCTTTATTAAAAGTTTTTATTTCATTTTGGAAATTTATCGCAAAACAGTAGTGTTAAGTGATCAGGAAAATAAAGTTTGATAACATTTGACATGCACGGATATGATTCCGGAAGTAGATATAGTTCATATTACGGAACGTGCACAATTTATTTTGTGCAATTTTATTTTTGTTCATAAGATAAGGATAATCAGTTTCATATGTATAATAAAGACTCATTTAATTTTATGAATAAATTGAGATTATGATATCGTAACGGAATCAAAAATTGGGTCAAGGCGGCTTATTAATTAGAATAATTTATTAGAAAAGAACATAATCTGTCGATTATTGGACGGATTTAAAAAAAAATGTACAATATTTAACTAAATTTAAGTAGTAGTACTGAGAATATTTCACAAATACTTTACAAACATGACTTGAAGTTTATATATAACAATGAATTGTTTCAATTAATCTTCATAATACATGTGTACTTAATATTTTGTATAAAGTTCATTGCATCTCCAATAATAAATCTTCTTGATTAGATTACTTATATTCTATAAATGTAATATTTATGTAAAATATAATTTTGTGTTATACATGAATGTGTGAAAATAATAAATGTTAGTACCTTACATGAATGTCTGATCATGTTGTTCGTGAATCATTGTTGCTCTTCTAGATTGAACCATACCGCTTTGTCTATTATACAATTCACGTACTAAATTGTCTTTTTCTTGTTCAAGTATGGCTATCCGTTGACTTTTCTTACTGACTTCCTGATTTTTAATTGTTACAAATGAATTAACTATATAAATAATTATATATCATATGTATTTACTTAACTTACCTCTGTTAATCTATGATTTTGTTGTTTCAGTCTAGATAATATATCCTGCTGAAGTTGTGTCGATGTCGGAGTACTGAGAAAAGCAAGATTCATATGAAGAGGAAGTCCGCCACGTTCCCAACTACTTATTAATGCAGCTAGATGTCTATTGACTTCCAATACCCTAGCACGCTGTAATTCTAAACGTTCCTGTTGTGCTTCTGTCCACTGTTCCTACAAAAGATATCTACAGTAATGGAAAATTTTGTAAGCAATTTCATAAAGTTAAAAAGCATTTGATACCACATGAGATCCCATACGTCCAAGATGTTTGATTTTTTCTTGAGTAGAAGAGATTTGCTTTAAGTACCATTCCCTAGCTTTATCAACTGCAGCTAAACCTTGAAGTAATACATCCTTTTCTTGTTCAATTTGTTTCATCCTTTTCATCTAGAAATAAGAATATTATCAAATAGCTTTTACTGTTAAAAATTAAGCAACAGGCTTCCCAACTATGTAATTTACTTGATTGTGATATAAGCATATTGCATGATGAGCTGGATGCCATTTAATATAATTAAATTACATTATTATCTACATGTTAATAATCACTAAATTTCATGCATACCCAAAACCAATCACCAATCGTTAGTTGGGAATCCTAGAGAAGAATATCTTTACCATATTGTAATCAATACCATTCTGCAACGTATGACGCCTAGGTTCTCTGCGTCGATTTAATGGTTTCTTAGGTTGTAAACCAACATGATTATTTTGCAAATCAACAGCTTTACCATCTCCCAATGCTCTAGTTGATCTTAATAATGTTCTAGCATCAGATCTATAGTTCACTGCTGGTAACTGTCTCTTTTCTATGGGTTTATCATCATTTGTTAATAAACCCATTTGCCAGTTTTGTAATACAGTTCGAATTTCAGATTTGTCAAAATTTCTATCTGAATTAATAGTCCTTGTTTCTAATGCAACACCCATTCTTGGAGGTTTAGGAGGTCCATATACTTTATTTAACTTTGATTCAGGTCCATTTCTACCATCCATTAATTCTAACTGTGCATGATTAACATCTTTTCGACCAGCTAATAATTGTGGCATACTTAAGGTACGTTGCTGAGATATAGCATTATTTGGCCTAATAGTTGCTGTATTTGGAGACGTCCATGTTGTTTTGCTTTGATTATCAGGAATAAGAATTGGTGCAGATGGTGGTCTATTTAATTGACCATCATGTTTTTTGGAATCAGTTTCTGCCTGAATCTGTACTAAACATATCTTAAGTCCTGTACAAAATCTTTCAAAAGATAATAATCCATTAGGTGGTGTAACTTTTTTAAGACTGTCCAAAACACCTTTTGGAAGACCTTGTGTTCCATCATCTTGCCATCTACCTTCAATATCCGAAAATTTTACAAAACCTGCATTTTGATCATCCATTATATCAAAAAGTGTACGCATAGCGGTAACAAAATGCTTTGGCAGTCCATCAGCGCTCGAAGTTTGTATTTGCGCCATGTTTATATATGTACGTATATGCTTGAAATGTGGTTATTGAGATATATTTATTGAAATACTTCAAATTTATACGTTACCTTCCTGGTAGTGGAAGGTATAACATTTTCTTCTCTTAAGAAATGTTTATTTTATTAATCATTTCGTTAATTAATAATTTGCTTGATTCAATTGATAAATACCTCTTACTTTATTCAACATTTATTAATGCGTACTGCCAAATTATTAGCAGAGCTATTTATGTCAGATATGAATACAATCAATGCTTTTTAAATACATTTTTCTTCTTGTATTTTATTAACAGAATTAACTTCTGTTTTCTAATAACCTCTCTAAACTATTGATTAAACGCAGCTAAATACGAACACAACATATGAAACAGATGTGCTGATCGAGTACGAATTTATCTAGAACGTACTACAGTTATTTTGCTCATAGAAACAGTTCTTAATGTACGATTTTTCATTTATACATACATATAAAATAGCTTAAGTCAAACAATAAAAAATTAATATATAAAAAATCATGGTATTTTAATAAATAAAAAGTTTAAAAAATTTTGATTGAAACAATGTTAAGATTTTAGAATTTTATT
Source organism: Tetrapedia diversipes (assembly GCA_033822845.1). Classification (NCBI taxonomy): domain Eukaryota; kingdom Metazoa; phylum Arthropoda; class Insecta; order Hymenoptera; family Apidae; genus Tetrapedia; species Tetrapedia diversipes. The sequence goes on from JAOPTO010000808.1 coordinate 133,091, forward strand.
TACCGATTGTTGATATGTATTCATAAACGTAATTTTCAAATTGCAATATTTGAGTTAAATAAAAAGAAAATTATTATTACAAATCAAATGTATTAGCGGAAATTAAATGCATTTTTCAAAATAACGAGATTTTTACGTGATGTTTTTGACATTGCGTCAACAAAACTGAAAATATTAATCTATTTAAAGCTTTCGCATAACTTCTTTTTATTTACTATTTCTATACATAATGTAGTTCCAATAATTCTACAAGCATAAGCAATTTTACTCACATATATCACGTATATTATCATATCATTTTGAATCATAATTTATTATGTGATGTACGTTAATTCGGTGAAATATTAACTTATAACTCAAATAATTCTATTTGTAGACTACGTTTATAGAAATAATGATTGGGACTAACAATAATTTAAAAGACATAAAATTATAAGGAACTATAAAAAAAAATCCTACTTAATCTTGAGCGCTGATCGTGTTACCATCGGAAGAATATTTTTCATTTTGATCCGACACTGGCTTCTGAGGCGCCTCGACATTAGGACTTTTATCGATATCGCTATCGGAGGATGAGGTATCTTGAGGTAACTCGATGCCTTGCGTTAAAAGGCTGGTTATCCTTTCAACATCTACCGTGTCGTCCTGCTCGTGTATCTTCTTCAGGGCATTCGAAACGATACAAAGATCGCCCCTAAGTTCACTAACCACTGCCGTAATTTTTTGAGCGTCCGTGAGGACTTCTACGGATTGTGTATAAGGATTATAGCGTAATCCGAATGGACGCTGTATTTGATTTGCAAATGCCCTAAAAATTCAAAAAAAAATTAATATTGAAGGTACCTGTAATCCATTAAAATTTCGTAAAAAGGAAATTATATGGAAGGATAATACCGCATTTTTTCTTTCGCCTCCTCGAAGCTGTCCGTGTAGTAGTATGCATTTTGAAATGCTGTGATGATGCATTCTTGTTTGCAAGTTATTTCCGGGTCGAATCGGAACGTTATCTGGGGAACAGAAACCGCGTGTTTCAGTTCCGCGACGGAAGACAGTAAACCAGCCCCATAAACGCGAAGTACGCCGTCTTGCTTGCATAATCCAAATTCCACGGTGAAAAAGTACAGCTAGAAAGAAAAGTTGAAATGCAACAAAATTTAATGTATTATGTGTAATATGAAATGTAGGATTTTTTATCCTCATGAAACAGTCGTTCAAATTACTAGTCGAAGTATCAAAAAGTTCTGGATTTTTCGTAATAGCTGATTTAGTAGTAGTACATATATTTCTTGTGTAGCTCTTATCTTTCTTTCTTTATTTAATTTTTGAATAACTGCAATTGTTGCAGAGACTTTATATGCGCGCGACAGCTAGAAAATTAAAGTTATTTATTTGCTTTAAATAAAGAATTTAAACTGGACCAAAGTATAGCTTGGGTTGCTCGAATTATTATCACCAACAGAACTACCAAGGGGGTCAAAATGTTCTAATTTGTAATTTGTAATTTTTCATAGAAACGTGGTGAACTTATTGTGGTGTCTATACATTTGAAAATTTACCACGATCTTTACTATGATTGCTAAAATTTGTTTCCCTCATTTTATTCTTTTTGTGTTGTTTTCAAAATAGTTTCTTTGTTTCTAATAAGTATACTCTAATCATTGGTAGTTCTAATGTTAATGGAATGTATTTGGTGACGAGTATTGTTAATCAACGAACAGTATAAAGTTAGATCGAGGAATTTCATCTTGTATGCAAAAACCGCCTTCGTTCGTACAACAGATGAAATTGAAAGGATCTTTACAGAGTTTGTATCTTCCAAAGATCAAAGCTTTTCTGAAAGGGGCATATCTTTTTAGAATCTCATTGGCAAGATGCCTTAGAATCAGGTGAGTGTCTATTCCGACAAATAAAATACACGTGCAAACGATAAAGGTGTTATTTTAATTCTTGAAAACTCCGTTTCATATTATACAGGGTGTTCGGACAGCCCTGGGCTTAAATTGAAAGAGTAACTCCCTGAGACATTCTAAGACGAAAATCAAGAGTAACGATTTTGCGTTAGAGGCTTTGTTTACGAGTTATAACTAGTTAAAGATATCGTTTAATCCGGACCGTTCGACTCTTGAGCATCACTGTGGACTCAGCGACGTTACCGAACGAGTTGCCTCGGTTACCCGCTCTCAAGAGTCGAACGGTCCGGATTAAACGATATCTTTAACTAGTTATAATTCGTAAACAAAGCCTCAAACGCAAAATCGTTACTCTTGATTTTCGTCTTAGAATGTCTCAGGGAGTTACTCTTTCAACTTAAGTCCAGGGCTGTCCGAACACCCTGTATACGACCTACACATAGATTTTAGCAAATTTTTGATGAAACTAAGAAACTTACAGTTGCCAATTTATTGATGTCCTCGTCAGAGGCTCCGAGAGAGGCGAGGCCAAGTTCTTGCGAGAATTGAGCGAAACTTGGATTCGCTAGAAGTGGCATGTGTCCCAACAATTCGTGGCAGCAGTCCCTGTATAAACAATTAACGAAACTTACAATAGGCAGGAATATTTTAACCCTTTGCACTCGAAGTACTCCCTACAGGCATTGCCAAAGTTTGCCGTTGCACTTGAAGTGCACCAACAATATATAGCACTGAAGATCAAGCGATTGTAATTTACAGTTAAATTTTAGTTGCATGTGACTTAACGTTTCGTTGATTTCAGTATTTAGTCATTTGTTTGGTAGATAAAAATAAAATGCCGTGGCGAAAAATATGATGAAAGAACCCAGATACAGCAAAGAAAGGACTGAGTTGCTGAAAGCTTTAGGCGAGAAAAATTCTGAATGTAAAGGGTTAAAATTAGCAACGACGCATCCGTCTTTTGTTTTATTTTTGTCTTGTCCGTACATTATTACCAGCATCCGAAATACCCTAATTTTTGCGATCCGAACAAATCACTCACGGTTCAGGTGTGTAAAAAGGATCCGACGAATGGCGAATGTATTGAGTGCAATGGAATACTCGAAAAGCAAGGCCAGCCAAAAAGTCTCTGGGTGAAAGGTAGCCAGCTACAGGTCGAAGTTGAAATCCAGTTGTTCCTAACAGCGTTACAAACGAATTGTATTTTTCATTTTTAATTAGTGTTTTATTTAAAGCGAGTATGCACTCACGTTTCAAGAAAACGTTTACGTCTTGCAACTGTGGTATGTTATCCTCTCTTCTCGAACAAAGATGGATGCGATATTATTATTCACTAAATTTAAGAAGATTTAGTTTAATTGAAAATGAAGAAAAATGGTCACCTATAGCCACAGTATTTCACTAGTCTTGGCCAATTCTCCAGGTACTCCTTGCAAGCATGTTTCAGGTAAAGTTGATGCAATTCACGAAAAACAGTTCCCCTAAAGTAAACGAATATCATTGATCGAAAAACTCCACTGGTATTAAATTATATAAATTAGTGTATCGTTAACGTTGTTAATTGGTATTAAAGTTCTTTTTATTTAACCAAGCGTTTTTATAGATTTTCGTCGAATTAGATTATTTATCCGTGCCTCTCTCGTTCACGGTTGGCAGAAATTGTATTAGAGAAGTCACTCGAAGATCGTGAGGATAAATCAAATGACAATTAAGGGGTGTATTCAACGCGAGCGAATCTTGGCTTGTTCACGCTTCGCGAAGGCGGAGGACGATAGCGAAACTTCTTGTTTTATATCGGCAAAACTAGGATACTGTTCCGTAATAGAAGAGAAATCTCGCGAAGATATCGAAAAATTATTTTCTCCTTCTTCGTACATTACCTTCGTTATCGTTAAAACACGTAAGTTCGAAGCTATCTTGCGAAACGAACGAAAGTTTTAATCAGAAGTTCGCGTAAAGATGTTGTTTAGTTCCAACGAAAAAGTTGTTGTACCATTTAACAACTTCTTCAGAGAATATAGAAGACGAAATGAATTATACAAACCACGTTCTAATCTCCTCTGGCGTATACTGAACACGAGGAATCAGTTGTCCGCTGAAAAAGTATTAATTAATGTAAGAAATGATTCGATGTTACGGTCAATAGGATTGTTTTGCGACAGATTATTGAGTTTTCACATACTGTCTATAGTTGTTCGCGATATCGGCGAATTGCACACGACGTTTACGGTACACCGGATCTTTGAAGCCCTAAAAGCGTTGAATTAAACTAGTTACCCAATTTTTAGGCATCACGTAATAATAATTAGTAGAGGAAAACGATCGATAGTAGAAAAGAAAACGTACAGGATGATCTGCGTCTAATTCAGATCCATACATGAGTACCTTCTGAGCCTGATCTAGATCTGATATTTTTCGCGGGAACCAGGGCATGTCTACTTCACTGAAATCTGAAAAATGTTTTGTTAAACGAAAATTTTCGTTAAAATTATTCAATGGAGTCTCTGAAAAATAAGCATTTATGCTTTTTAGCACATTCGATGTTACCGTGTGCGTATGGGGATATTCTGATCTATGAAGGGTGACGTGTGCGTTCACGGGTAATCTACCAAATTGTTGATTTAACGAAAACGAAAAAGATGTATTTTTTAGATATTATATTTTTCTATACATTTGTTTATTGTTAGTGTTACTATCAGTGTATGTAGATATTTGAAATTTGAAGTTTTTGTTGTCGTTTTATAACTATTTTTTGTACTCCGTCGGGTAAACGTGTTTTTGAAGTATTTCTTAGATATTAAATTTTTCTACACACTTGTTTATTGATAGAGTTACTATTAGTGTATGCAGCTATTTGAAATTTGAAGTTTTTGTTGCCGTTTTATAGCTATTTCTTGTACTCCGTCGGGTAAACGTGTTTTTGAAGTATTTCTTAGATATTAAATTTTTCTACACACTTGTTTATTGCTAGAGTTACTATTAGTGTATGCAGCTAATTGAAATTTGGAGTTATTTTTTGCCGTATTTTAGCTATTTCTTGTACTCTATCGGGTGAATGTGTTTTTGATCTTTTGTCTTCTGAAACCTCTTTCAATTTTTGATGTCGCATCGAACGCGTCAAATTTTGGTTCACAAATAAGTTAAGAATATTTGGGCAATTTACAGGAGTGTGCGGGTAACCGAAAATTTTCGAAGGCCGATTGTAGTAGAACTATAGAATTGTAGAATCCGAAAAGGGTACTCAACCCATTTGGAACTCGAAATCCTGGTTTATCCGCACATTCCCAATAATTTTATAAATATTCGATAATATATAATATAATTTAATAAGCATTCAGCTGAAAGAGCTGATTGTTGACGAAAGAGGAGACTTACCAAAACTCGGGGCTGCCGAAAGTGATGGAGCATGAGGAATACTTCCCATCTGTTCGTATTGAGCCAAATTAATGGCAGCGACTTCGCGGCTTAACATTCTCGTTAATTGTTCCATTCTTTTGGAATCGCATTCGACATCGACCATGATTTCGAATTCGGAACCGCGACGCAGGGATTTCCGAGATTCGATATGAACGACGTTCACACCCAGATCCTACGCGAAATATCCGTGTTAAAATCAACATTTCAACGTGTCATAATTTTAGCGGTATCGAAAAGGTAAGTTCAATGAACGCTACATGCATTTTTAACGTCCGAATTATTAATTAACAGTTAGCAAACGATAGAGTTTCGATTGTTTAAAAAAATTGCAAAAGTGTTTTAAAGATACTTGTATAAAAATAAGTGATACGAAGAAATATATTATTCTTTTCATGTAAGAAAAAGAAAAAATAAGCTGATAAAATAACTTAATTCCTCTTTGATCGTTCTGTGCTTGAATTCCGTTCCTTTGAATATTATTAAACAATATTGTACCTGAAACACTTGCAGAGCCCGTGCCAGACCGCCAACTTGATTTTTCAAGGAAAAAACCACAGAATTTTTATTGTCGCTATTCGATTTTTGCTCGACCATGGGTATCTGAATGAACGAAAGAACATATCCATGCGTTACGTTCAACCTTTTCGACACAATCAACTGAATTACCATCTTTATTATTTACTTAATTTAATTATTTACCTATTTATTATTTACTTTTAATACTACTTTAAATCACTTAATACTCGTTTAATGAAAATGATGCGCGAGAAACGTGTGTGAAAATATGCGATTCATGAGGCCACGAGCTAACGACAATCGACTCAGCGTGTAAAATGCTAAACGGCTATAAGAAACGTAGATGTTAAATGTACACTTTGCACTGATTCCAAGTCAACGTACATCGGTTGGCTTGTGTATAGGACTTCCCTCCTTGATGGCCCAATGCTCGCCTCTTCTGTACAGCCACACCCCTAGAAGACCTTTTCCAGAGCCGCTCATAGCGATTGCAATCCAAACGAAAAACGATCTACGGCCTACCAACCGAACCTCTGTTATCCCTGTTTTAAGTATACTTCCTCTCCGATAAATGTTCTCAGACAAACGATACACACGAGGACTCGTGTAGCAGTATTTTAAGCTCGATAAACACTGGACACCAGAGCCTGTCGATGAAACTGGCAACCCCCTTGAAGGACCACGAGCAACAGTGTCCCGGTACCAGTGTCTTCTGCTCTTCTTAAGACCTCGGTCCCCTCCGTGCACGCGTCCTTCTCAATGACGATTTGCTCGCGATTGGTCGACGCACAGTGGTACGAAGTTTCCCCATTGGTCGGATAAGACTTCTCATGGGGTTGAAGAGGAGCGTTGGGGCTCACCCCGTTTAACTGTAACCGTGCCGGTTGCTGAATGTGCCTCCTTGTGACGTCACTGGAGCCTACAAGATGTGGGTGGTGCAAGAACCAACGACGATGAACAGCGGAAGAGATTGCAAGGTCCCCGGGACAGAGCTATTCTTTTTGGTGCCTCTCATCGCCACCCCTCCGAAGACTCCTCTCTTTCGATTCGCGCTATTTTTCTTTTTACTCCTCCGGGTATCTGGGCCAAGTGAAATTAGTCGGTCACGGGAAAGGCACGAATTCGATCGCAATGATTCTTCGCGCTTTCGTTCGGTCATTTTTTTTACACTTGCGTCGACTTCGGTTCGCGTTTCAGTCGTAGCGATCGCGATTTTTTCTTCTACTATAATGTTACACGTTGCTGAAAGTATTTTTTGATTTATCGGTTCTCAGAAATTATTAGGATAACTTGCGAGTGTTAGAATAGCGAAAACAAAAATTTGCAGATATCGTGTAGGGAAATATGAAAGCATGACGTTTCTAGTATATTGAGCTATTTTTATTCGACTTCTTTTTACAATAGCCATTAGTTATGTTTTTGTCGAGCGGACCGGCGAGAAATATTACAAACAGTACCGATCTACAGGGTGGAAAGTTTGGAAACTGATTTGTTATATCGTTAACGTTAGTTTAACAACCTAAAGTAAAAGTCGCAATATCAAGCTGTTTAAACAAGATGTTTTTTCAAAAGGGCACACACTTCTTTGGAAGATTGAATTCCTTTTCTTTTCTTGCGACGAGACAATCGTTCCCGCTTTTGTGTTTCTTTCTCGTAGAACAAAGGGGCTGTTTAATAAAAGCTCGAACGCTCGAGAACGCTCCTTCGCTTCGTGGCAAAGCAGATGCAGCACATTACCGATGTCCATCACTTACCACTATCAGCTACCACCCTCGTTAAATTATACCGAGCGTTTCTGTGGCATTAAGAGAATTGAGAGTATCGTTCGATCTGCGGAGAGAGGATCCTTCGTTTATCGCCTCGTCCGTCAGTCACTAAATCGCTTTTGACGCCGAAAATGCGTCTTTCGGAAAATAACACTTGGGGACTTTGCAGCTAAAGGGGTGCAGCTTCATTTTGATCAACTTCGAGTAAATTAAGTTTTTTTTGACTTAACATTAAAGAAGGAAGACTGATTGAAAAAAATATATGTTCATACAGTAAGTAGTGGTTATTCAGTTAATAAGTTTTTATTCCTATCTTTGGTGAATTTTTCAAACCTGGAGCTGCCTCTGATTTGCACTAGTGTGTCGAATTAACACGTTCGTCGCCACATCACCTATATTTGGGTGACGCTATTTTTCTTAAAGTTAAATAGGCTTTAAAATTGGAATGTTAAAAGGAATTTAATGGAATAAGCATTGAAGCATAATATATATAAATATAAAATGCATAAAATAAAAATAAAAAGTTAAAATTTTTGCGGTTTTTATATTTTTTTACCCCAGTTTTCTATGCAATCGGATTTGGGCCCAGCGAGAAACTCAGCCGAATCACGCTGAGCGACGAGCGTGTTAAAGAAAGAACTTTATTTTATTAATCATGTACGAAGAAAATGTGTTGACATCTTTCATAGACAAAAGTAAATATTATTCTTGAGTCTTTAAGATATTGAAATTATTAAGTTTGCAGGGTAATCTTTGATAAAATGGAATTGATTGTAGGTATCATCAGTTTATCAGTTTGTCACCCGCATTGCGAAGTTCACAGTATCCATTCCTAGAAATTCTACAAAACGAGATATACTCTATGTAATAGCTATCCTTTGAGCTCACAATTCAATATTAGTCATTTGTGCCAATTGTATTATAAGTAAGGTTAATATGGAAAATAAGAAAACGTGAAATACGAATCTGGTGTTCATATAGAAAAGAAAATTTATTTACTTTAAGTTCCATGATACAAATATAAGAAGCTGTCTTTAAACAAATATAAGAAGCTGTACAGTTAAAGTGATCGATACTTCTTCTCCTTTTCTTTTTGGTAAATGATACAGGTGACCTAAAGAAATATGCCTCCGTCGAAAGGTTAGCGGGCCACGCATACATATTCCATTTTTCGCGAATCTTTTCAGCAATTTACAACAAATTGAGCTTCCGGTTGAATCGAGCTTCTATTTTCTACTCAATTCTTCTATCGAGGTCTCGATACAAGTCAGCCTCTTCAAACGACTTAATCGATTAGCGAAAAATAGTCAGGAAAGTTAAGTAAGAGCAAGACGATGGGTATTCGTTGTTTGCAGACGGAAAGATCCTCTTGGTGCGCGCTCTCAGCACGAATGAGCGAACCGCTGATTTAAACAAAGAAGTTGGTCGTAGAAGGGGATCGATAAAAATCGAGAATCGTCGAAAGAGGAAACGTTTCATTCTTCGTTGGATAGGTTAAAAATGATACCGTTGCAAACGGTATAGGCGGATCCGTGGGTCAATCAAATGTTGGCGGGGATCCAATGCAAATCATTGCACTGTCTGTTTGCGGACAGAATTTACACACACGCGTGTGTATTATAAAATTACGAAGATCCTGACTTTAATCGTTAACTCGATTCAGGGAATCGCGAAGAGACACAAGGTCGTGGCCTGGACTGCGTACGCAAACTGTGTCTCCTTAAACTTCCGGCGCCGGTAACTTCTTTAACTCGATTAACCGGCATTAATTACTCCGCCCGGTTCCGTATCAACTACCTTTCCCCTTCAACGGCTCCTTCTCGTTACCTTCGTCCTCCTCTCCACGTTACATCGTGAAGTATACGATACACGATACGAGTGCAATATTCGACGCTTAATGAATATTTCAACGCAAGACGTGTTGCAGGGTACTTCACCTATTCCACAGGTTATGTATTTACGCGAAACCTTGAAACTTCCAAAATAAAAAGAAACCCTTCGAACGAAAAAATGTTCGATCACGCGACATCGTTCAAATTACATATCAAATGTATTCAGAATTGTCGTAACCGAAGAAGTAGACCGGGTGGACCATCTTTGATGGAACACCTTGTACGTAGAGCCATCCCTATTGACAGACATCTATCTCTGTGTATTCCTCCAACCGATACTATTAAAAATTAACCCTCTCCGCATCCGGCCACCGTTTTTACTCTCGCAAAGGTCAACCTGACTGCTAAATTGGACCTAGTAGGATTCTATCCGTTTAAAAGGTTTCCCGTAAACGCAAGACTAAACAGATCTATCTGTTCCTCTCCCTCCGGGCGAAAACAAAAAGTTCGCCTGACCCTCATCCTTCCGCGGAGGATACTACAAAAAGTTCTGGATCCCAGGCACATCCCGGTGCTGTTTATTCCCGCAGGTTTCGCAGGCTCGCGGCGGTGTCTGTATCTGGATCAGGTCGGCCGATTGAAATATGCATTAAATCGAGCAACCGTGCTCGACTCGCCGTGCTCTGCCTCCTCTGGCTTCTCCCGTTCGATTTCCTGACGGCGTTCACGGGAGATCGTCGAGTGCACGCGGGGGTGTGCGCGACGCCTCACCACGCAGGAATCAATAGGGCGTCGCGTGAGCGGCGTCGAAGCGGTGGTGCTCCCGCGACGTCGTCCACCACCCAACGTCAGCGACATCTTCGCTTGGCCAACGCGTTTCCGGGGGCCGAGACGGGCAGACAGCTCTCCTCCAGGCCGTCACGGCCGCCTTCAGGACCGACCCCACGCCGTGCGTTTCCCGTTGGCTGCCGCAAGAATGGCCGACACCGAATTCGAGGAGTTTCGACACTACTTCGAGAGGCTCCCGCAGCATCTCAAGGCACCACTTTCCAATTACACGTGAGTAGACACGTCCGGTTTTCGGTAGCTGGAAAGGGGAACTTGGTTTGGCCACGGGGCCGTTCTGCTTATGGCACTTTTGACGTTCGAGGACGATTAGCTAGGCAAACAATGGTAGCGCGAAGGGGGGACATCCTCGGTGACACGTTTCTCTCATGGACACCATCGCGATCTCTATGTCCGCTACAGCTTCTCGTCCCGTTGCACAATTTTGGAAACATGCTTGCTGCTCGCTGCTTCTCGATGGGGATGATGCCATTCGACGGGGTAGTCAAATTGGAACGAAGTCCCTTAAGGGGGTTCGCGTTGACGAAACCCTTTGACAGACAGTTTGACGTTACACCGTGTGGTCATATCTTTTTTGGAGCAGGGTCGCGAGAGGTTGTATAGGTAGCGAAGATAACGTTACAGGATTGATTTAGGGTACGGTTACAGTTGAACCTGAATTCGTTCGTAGGGACTATTCTGCAGGTTTAGCTAATAATCCTCGAAAATTCATGTATTTCCACATATGAGATGTGTATAACCAAATTTGCAGTTCGTACGATTTCATACAGAGAATCGAGTTCGTTTTGAATTGCCTATGATTTCATTGTATGCGCACACCTAAGCGTGTTGGGGTACATAGATTTTTATAGTGAACTTTTCTAACTCGACCGAGTTCTAACGAACTGTTTCACAGGCAGGTATAGTATGGACGAACGAATTCACGTCCAACTGTAACCGTAGCCTTATTGACGGCGTACGGTGTGAATGAACGTGCAACGAACGATATTGTATGTCAGGGATGACGCACACTGGATGTTAGAAGCGCTCGTCATATGATTTCATCTTCTTCGTGAAAAAATGCGTACCCTTTTCGTTAATTCAATCTGACGTGGTCATGCACGATCGACCGTATGATTTTGATTGATCGTCGAAAAACGTCATTCTGCTTTTTGTATCTTAGACTTGCAAGGGATGATGATGATCGGTTTAATGTTTTAAAGCGCGTTGCATTTGGATTCGGTTGTCTAGCACTGTTTCGATCCGGTGAATCGCACGTTCGAGAGGAAATTAAAGGGGTAAGGCAGAGGTGCATTGAAAAGATACACCATGAAGGCGCGGTCGATGCTGTTCTCTGTGTGTGTATGTGCGAAATAAATTCATTGCAGAAGGATGCGGCTGACGTGGAACACTTTCCTAATATTTATTTATTTATTTATTTGTAGAGGTACATGTCCACTTTCGTATAAGATAACGTAAACAGCGATAGAAAGGTTTTAATATTAATTAAATATTATCATCTTCAGGAATGGAAATTGATTAGTAACCAACAAAATTGGTAATTTTGTTGAGTTAAACATCATTTTTATTAGTACACTATTATCCTTTCAAAAATTACCATTTTTCATTTTTCTATCGCTAATCATAGAATAATTTAGAACAAACGTTTCGAGAATTGTGTATCTTTCGTTTTGCCACCTCATTGAATGATTTCTTCTTTTTTTTTTAACAAATGATCGATCGCAAATGGGAAACGCAATGTACGCGCGTCAATTTCATTTATTTACGTCGGCGATACTCGAAGCAAGGCGAGAAAAGGAATAAAATAAAATCGATAAGAGTACTGTCGCGTACGCGAAATCATTCCCACTTTAGCCGTCACTCTTGATTACTTGCCGTTTTAAACAAAACAAGCGCGCGCTATTAATGGACCGGACTCGCGCCTCAGTTTTTATCGTTAATTATCTAATCGGTTCGTTCTCATTTCTTTTGTGGTGACGAATTGTTTGCAAGTTTCGGGATCGAAACGGAGACGAAATATCTTCCGTCTAATAACAGCGTCCGCTGACCGAAACAATTTACGAATCGACGTTACGTTTCGTCGAACGTGCAAAATATAATTTTTTCGAACGCCTTATCCTAACACGATACGAACATTAAAATCTACAGGAGATACGTGTATCGTGAGCCACGATTAAGATAATACCAGGTTTTACCTGTTGGTCGACAGTATTCGAGTGTCTCTTAATCGTGTCGGAGTGTTCTCCGAGTGCTCCAACGTGTCAACTCTGATCCATCCGCCCTCTAAATGGATAATACTTTAACAGAAGACGTACTAAAGCACGGCGCATCGGTTTCGCTTCAAAATAATTTCGCTAGCTCTAATCGGCTCTGACGTTCGTTCGATGCATCGCACGGGACCGTCGTTCGTGTCTTAGAAACCACAGTATACTATTCGTCGTAGAAGAGAAACGTAACTTTTTCGTTTTCTCGCGAAACATCTGATCGTAACAAAATATCATCGATGGAGAGGATTAACATCTACGCGGAATTCGTTGGCGCCTGTATAATCTATCCTTTGGTACATACAAAAATAGAATTCTCAGACACATAAGCCCGACTGTTATCACGTTTTCCTTAAACTGATCCTCGTTCTTCTTTAATCTCATAATTTCACGTAACAACTTCGTCCATGATTCAATCATTGCGACTACGATTGATTCTGAAATTAATACGAAAACCGTGGCCAATTTTTGACAAGGATATTTTCAGGTAATTGTTGATCGCCGTTAGCCTTTTGAGATTGTTGTACTTTAACCCTTAACACTCCTACTTTTAAGCGTGAATGTCGGCCGGCAACTCAAACTTATTCTCGTCACATTTTGACTCGCAAGCTTTTAAGGGTCAGATTTTAAATGCTACAATGACGTGCAAATAATAATATTAACCCCTTAACGCACAGTTTTTTGAAAAAAACCGGCCAAAAAAAAATCAATTTTTTTTAATGTAAGAAAACACAATTTAGAACGTTGTCTTGGCAAAAAAATTAAAAAAATACAAAAATAATTAAAAATTGTTATTGTACTGTAAATTTTATTGCTCGAATTATCTCGAGTGTGCACAGTTTGGCCAGTTTAACGCGCTCGAGTCACGTTAAGGGGTTAAAGTCATTCGAAACAATTTTTATTCATTTTAGAAGTAATATAAATTTGATTACAATATTTATATTATTAATTATATTGGTGCAGCTTGAGAGGCACACTTGGTGCCATAAGGATTAAACGTTTAATATCGGAACGATAACTTTAGTATACGATCTTGCACTTCTTCGGCTGCTGCGTTAACTCTATCAGTGTTCGCGTTCACGAATTATTTTGATTTTTGTTATTCCCAATCGTGCAACATTCTATTTGCACATATTAATGGTTCGACAGTATGAATAACAATTAATTATCGTTAACAGGCTCGTTCACGATGTGATGATAGACGATTCGCCGACCTCGTCGCAGGGCAGCGACGCAGAGGTCGAGAGGTCTTGCGATGGAGTCGCCGGCGATTCCGAGGACGAGGAAGTGGTGGTCATTCATCGGCACGACAACCAGAGCGGACACACTTCCGGGGACGATAGCGAAGATCTCGATCACAATTGCTCCATCGTGGCCGATAGCGACTTTAGGTTGGTAACATCGTAAGTGTACACAACCACTTCTTCTTTTGCCTGCGAGGAAAGTATCTGTTTATTAGGTCTAAATTTTTGTTTCGACGCTACGAGATTGCCAAATTGAAGGAAAATTGAATTGCGGAAAATTTGAGCGCGGAAACACAGTTTTTAAGCAGCAATTCTATTAGTTTTTATAAAAATCTATACTAATCCTTGTGAAAGAAGATAAAAATTGATAAGGTGGCTACGAAAAGTATTTGCACACCGATTGCGCCTATTTCAACGTTTGTGTGTTGGTTGATTAGATCCAAATATATTAAGCTTCTAATCATTCGATAGCTGATTGACTAGAATATAGTTATCGATTAATTAAAGATCGTTTATTCGAAAAATATGGATGTGTACGAATACTTTCACAGACGCTGTACGTTGTAATATTTAGAACATGAAGCAAAAATTTATTTCGGTTCCGTCGGTAGGTGTAGTTATGTTTATAAAAATCCAAATTTGCATAAAAATCCGCGATCTAGTTACTGTACTCCCTTTGGAGTCGTGAAACTTTCATTCGACCCAGATTTCTTTCCACGCATATTAAGATTGGTATACTCAACTATACGTATGTACATTGAAGTGGCAATTTCGAGTAATCGACCCCTTAATTTTGTTCGAAATAATCAGAAGATTTGTCGCTAAAGAAACGAAAAGACCGGATCGAACTTTAGTTCCAATCTTCTCTAGAATCGAGTGAACGAACCTCTGATTATTTTCGACGATGTACACGATTCAATTATGGGTCCCGTTCGATTAATTATGCTGAAATCGATCGAGGAACGATATAACTATGGCCTGTTAAAATTGGAAACAAAATTTAGCCTTGTATTTACTGTGAACTATCCTCTGAATGCAATTTCTCCTAACCTCTGCATGCAGGAAAGAAGCATCCGTTTATCCGTTCGATTCAGACACACCTTCGACCAAGCTTCCGTAATAGATCCGGAAAGGCTGTGATTATTTTTAACACTATTCCTACCACGACCGGTCGAATGACCGTTTTTAAAATTTCGATTAGAATTTCACATATACAACGTAATCGAATTGCCTATAAATTTCAGACTTTTTCTCAAATAAACCTATAATACATTTTTCAATATTCGCTTCTTTTTTCATTGTTTAGTTTCTGAGAAAAATTTGTAGTCTGTCTTAGGTGGGAATGTCGCGATAGGAATAGGTATACGTGAAGTGTCGGCAGGAATAGTGTTAAGCTCTTCCTGTTTCTTCTAACGAAAAATCCATCGATATCTTCTCAATCTTAGAAAGACAATTTTTGCACGTGTATCGTACAATTTGTTTAGCAACCCCTGTGTTCCAGCATCCGTGTACATGTACCCACTCGCATCTCCACGAGAAGCGAATCCTACCTTTTCGCTGCAGCATCGAGAACGGATTACGTAACATCCGACAGTGAGCACAATGTGCAATCGATACGAAAACGCGCACAAGGCGGAATTATATTTCCAACGGTTTAAAGACAGAAATACAGATAGATCAATCTATCGCAAAGCCGGAGGCGGATTGAAGTTCTTCCGCGTAGAGGGGAATTGCAATCGCTCGAGATATGAAATTGAAAAGTATTTTTCGTGAATATTCATTGATCGTTGTAAAACCTTCTCGACGTAGAAGAAATTTTTCCGAAATTCTAAAAGCCTTAAATAACTTTAAGGTATATAACTTATTCAGCCTGTATTAAACCGTGATGAGGGTTGAAATAGGTTGCTAAGAACTGTCTTAATGCTAGATTTACGGATATTTCTTGTGAATCTATTTCTAATATACATGTTCTAAGAAATAGGTATATACATGATGTAGAATTTGAAACTCAAGAGCTGAGAGGGAAATAGATTAGAGTATATTCGTATCAGTTCATCGATAAAAATTAACAAAAATTATTACGAATAATAGTAATTGTTTTTGCAAATTTTGCTCATGAAGTCTGAAACCTCCGTAAATCTAGCGTTAAACAAGATCTAGCTTTAATCGACGTCGAAAAGAGAACGAAACCAAATAAAACATCAGGGTCAAACGTTAGACTCCCCGTCTGAAAGCGTTCAAAAATCGCTGTTTTTTAATAGTAAAGTTTTGATAATTAATTAATGAGAGGTTCGATAGAGCTTTCGTGATCCGTTCTCGATGACGACTTTAACGAAACAAAGAATTGATGCGATTCGAGCGAAAAGAATAGAAAAGAAAGAAAAAAGAGACCAAAAATACCTGAAGTAAAACCTGCACACTCTTAAATGGCATGACGAAAGGTAGCTTAGCTCACTACACGACTACCCTTGGGTGACATTAGCTTGTTCGGTGGACTGAGCAGCAGGGGTCGATCGGCAGGCGTCGGTGGACCGGGTCCTGGTGGAGGTAGCACTGCCGGGTCCGGTAACGGTGGTAGAGATAGCGTAGTCAGCGACGTCGGGGATTCCTGTTCGAGTCTGAGTTCCTGGCCGACACCGGAACATGTGCCCTCGAATCGTCCCGGAAGCGGTAGCACCGAGCGCAGACGTCGGAGACTACCGGAAATTCCTAAGACGAAGAAATGTAAGAGAACTATCAAATTGTACATAACGATGTTTGCCCCCTCTTTAGATTTCACGTTCCCCGGCCTACTTTTATTACCCAGTAACGAACCAGGTCCTCGTGGATGGTAATTAGAACTGTGATAGCATACGATAGCTCATCGGAAATGGTAAGGTCGTTAAAGTTTCCTTCTCTGTTCGGTAATGTTCGTTCGCGAGAAAAAAGCCAGACAGTGTTTGCGCCGGGACCTCGTGAGTTTGTTAATGAAATTTTAACACTTAACCGATTGCTCGTGGTTCATTTTACCAGATACTTTCGATCGGCTCACTTTGACGCGGATACAATGCTAATAAATTGAATGATTTTCTTCAAATAATTGATAGTTTAATATTCCTTCACGTATATGGATATACGATATTGCTCGAAACAGTCAATTTTCTGTAAGGGAACATTACAAAATTTACCAACGAAGCATACAAAAAGCCGATTAATAGACTTGCTGTCGGTAAAGTGTTAAGAAATTTCAACAAAATACGCGAAACGGGCGAAATGTTCGAAGTAAGCACGCTATACGATATTTAAGGGATGAAATATATTTCTACTCAAGTTCCGCTTCTTAATCTTCATCTCGCGGACGGACTTCCGTTTCTATGTGATATGAAGAAGGGATGGGTGATGAGAGCAACGGCGCAAAGTCGTTTCAGTATTTTTGATCGTAACGACGTGGCCTTAGTATCTACGGGGAACACAATCTTTGTCGCGAATCAGCCTTATCTAACGCGTTTCTCATCACCTGCCTCGATCCTAACTCATATCACGCATCCAACCGCAGAATCGACGACCGCAGCGAAAGAAAATCCATAATGACATCTACTTATGTCACACACGCCACTTGTTCGAGGCTTTCGCGTACGATCGAGTCTTCTTATTCATCTGTGGCGATATCGCGATGCTTACGATCGGTCCACATTTCTACAAACCTTCGTGCACAGTATCGTGTAATTATTCATTAATCGTGCGTGCGTTCGCAAAAATTTGACATGTTAAATTCACACGTTCCCGTTTAACATCTCGTCCACGGGAAATAAGGTAGACACGTTTATCGTATTTCGCTTGTCGTTTCAGTCGAACGAGTTATTCTTTAATGTGCCGTCTGTTTCACGAGATATCCGTGTCCATTTCAGCTCTGCCTATCGGCCAGGCGTCCATGCAGTCGTCGTCGTCTCTGGCAGACGAGTTGAACGCAGCAACTGGTTCAAGTTCCAACCGGCCGCACTTAGTTTTACGAAAATGCCACTCGAGGCTCCGCCACGAGGACAGTTCACCTGACAGCGAACGAATGGCCACCGACAGTGGCCATTCCACTGCCCATTCGCCGGAAAACGGGCCGAAAAGCGTTTCCCCTATACCCTGCAACACGTTGCAGAACACTGATTCCGTTTCGCCGAGCAGTACCCCAGGTGATCCTTGTGTTTTTCGAACGAATATCGCTGATATTGTTGTGATGCAACAGTGGTTACGCGATTTTTCATTAACTCGTACATTTGTTAACACATTAACACTATTCCTACCATGACCGGTCAAATGACCGTTTTTAAAATTTCGATTAGAATTTCACATATACAACGTAATCGAACTGCCTATCAATTTCAGACTTTTTCTCAAATAAACCTATAATACATTTTTCAATATTCGCTCCTTTTTTCATTGTTTAGTTTCTGAGAAAAATTTGTAGTCTGTCTTACGTGGAAATGTCGCGATAGGAATAGGTATACGTGAAGTGAATAGTGTTAAGGATCGCGAAAAAATCTGTAAGACATACGTCTGGGACCGCACGTTTTTGGGCAAACTTGTACGATCTAAAATCATCATTATTTTGTTATTTATTAAGTATTGATGTAAATACTTAACACGTTGAACGCCACGGGGGTCACCGGTGACCGGCGCGCTCAAATGGATAGAAATACATAATTTAGAAAAATGTCAATACTTATTAAATTTTGATTATTACCATCGTTAATGCAGTGGTGTAAAGCAATTAATGCAGCATAGAATATCTAAAAGTAGTTACACTTATTTTTTCTAGGTAATATTTCAATGGTATATGTGTTGTATAATAGAAAATTCATCGTGGCGCCATGGGCAAACCCTGTAAAACTGGCGTGGTATTCAATGTGTTAAATACGCAAAGTAGGATACAATGTATCAAAGTAGATGTCATTTAAAGACAGCGTGTAGAGAACACGAATTACTTCGTGATCCATCCGTAAGACAGAACGCGAAACACGAGAAAACTCGTGAACGGTCCTTAATGTGTCAACCCTTTGCGCTCGAGAGGTGACTGTTAGTCACCAAATTTAGATAATTTCGCAAATCTTCAGACTCTAGTTAGTTTGTTTATTGGTCAAACTCAAAGGTGAAATAGTGATATATGTAAATTTTAGTATATCACTTAACTAAACTAAATGACGTTTAATATAGGCGAATCTTAGTAAATATTTCGAATTTGAAAATGTTTGATGTTAATATCATTAGAGTGCAAAGGGTTAACACTTTTGGATGAATCTGTTTGGAATTTGATTAATTTGTTTGCTTGATCATCATCTCGAAGGAAGCGGAGGAGTGCCGTTCACTCAGCTGGAGTTGCTGGAAGCGACGCATCGAGGATTGCACAAGTTCGTGCCGAGACATCACGACGAGATCGATCTAGAGATCGGTGATCCTATTTACGTACAGAAAGAGGCGGACGATCTATGGTGTGAAGGTTCGGATATCTTTTATCCTAAACAAATTATACGATATTTGAATACAGAGTATAATAATGATTATTGTTGATCATGAAACTCTTAGAAGAGAAATTTATTAAAGCAGGAAAAGATGATTTTTTAATGTAATCTTAACACTTAGCTGATCGAACGGTGAGTTCTCCCATGTTTTCCTCGACAAAGCGCTGCCATTGATTCTGTTTGCTTTTGTTATTAATTGGTCTTGAATTAGTATCGTTCACAGTTCATCAAATGCATTTCCTGCTTTTCCAAAGTACAATTTTTAATAAATTCGACACTGGCTCAAAATCAACTAATAACAAAAGTAAATAGGATTAATGGCAGCGCTTTATGAAGGAAAAAATGGGTGAATTCTCTATTCGGTTGCCCAACTGTTAATTTCGTTTTTAAAAGACGATTTAAAGGGATTTTCAGAAATCGGAGTTAAGTAGAATCGATTGAATCTTGGGAAACTTCTTAGTAAACATTTTCGCTGTATCTTTCGTGACCACTTGTTAGAAATTATTATCTTCGTCGACATATAACGCTTGTTATATTCAAATTGAAGGTGTGAACCTGAGAACAGGTCGTCAAGGTATCTTCCCCTCGGCTTACGCGGTCGACATGGACTACAGCGACTTCGATCCCTCGGCGCCGAAGGTGAAGAGGGAACGATATCTTCTGGGTTATTTGGGATCCGTGGAAACGTTGGCGCACAAAGGTACCGGTGTCGTTTGCCAAGCTGTTCGAAGAATCGTCGGGAACTCGCAAGAGTCGCCTGTTTCGCAAAGCTGTATCCTGGAGGTTTCTGATCAGGGTCTTCGAATGGTCGACAGAAGTAAACCACGGGTAGGCGAAAGATAGATTAATACGTTCGCGGACGTGAATGCTATAGCATTCATTTTCATTGGGACACAGAATGACGTGAATGTTATAGCATTCAAATTTCAAAACCAATTATTATTGATTTAACCCCTTAATGCACGGTTTTTTGAAAAAAAGCGGCCAAAAAAAATCAATTTTTTTTTATGTAAAAGAATATAATTTAGAATGTTGTCTTGGCAAAAAATTAAAAAATACAAAAATAATCAAAATTTTTATTGTACTGTAAATTTTATTGTTGCTCGAATTATCTCGAGTGTACACAGTTTGGCCAGTTTAGCGCACTCGTGTTAACTCGAGCGTGCACGTTAAGGGGTTAATTTTATATAATCTCGATTCAAATATCGTCGTGGATGCTATAGCATTTATTGAATATAATTGTTAAAATTTGATATTTCGACTGCTCTAACAAAATGTGTCTAATCACATTTCGGGTATCACAATTAACCCTTTGCGTTCGAGAGGCGACTGTTGGTCGCCAAATGATAATTTCGCAAATCTTCAGACTCTAGTTAGTTTGTTTATTGGTCAAACTCAAAGGTGAAATAGTGATATATGTAAATTTTAGTATACGACTTACCTAAACTAAATGAGGTTTAATATAAGAGAATCCTAGTAAATATTTTGCACTTGAAAATCTTTGAAGTTAATATCGTTAGACAGCTAATAGTCACCTCTAGAGTGTAAAGGGTTAATTTAGAAAAAAATTGCGTGTCTATTTTTGCACCTCGCTGAGCTTTTTACTGTCCGCGAACGTGTTAAAAATATTGTTCTACGCTTTTATATCCATTTTATAAATGCACATCAATGCTGTGTTCTCGCAGAAAAATCAGGGACCCTGTCACGACTATTTCTACTCGCTTAAGAACGTCTCGTTCTGCGCGTTTCATCCTCGCGATCATCGTTACCTCGGCTTCATCACGAAGCATCCTACCTTGCAGAGGTTCGCTTGCCACGTGTTCATCGGTCAGGAGTCTACGAGGCCCGTTGCCGAAGCCGTCGGGTAGGTATACGTTAATGCTAAACTGTGGATTTTCATGCGGATCCTTATTTTTGCGAGCGTAATTTTGAAGAAATGGAATCTAAATAGAAAATTTATTCCCTCCTTAATCCTTTTAGTGCCGGAGGCCGATATATCGGCTCTTGATGCACTGGCGAGAAGTGCCAGAGCCGATATATTGGCTCGCGCCTTGTAGCGCTTTACTATTCGCATTGCAGGAGAACTCTATCTCAAAATAAATTTATAATACGTTATAAATGGTCTAATTTCATTACGAGAGAATTAAAAAATATAGTTTTTCGCTTTAACTCTTTGTGGACGACGACTTTTTCCTATCACTTAGAGCTAACGAAATCTAACACAAGTACCATGTACCTTCGAATTATTTCTTATTTTTATTATGTAATGTTATTTATCTTGTTACAAAATACATTGGAAATGCAAAGTATATACTTTGTAATAAATGATCTATATAAAATTATGATGAAAAGATGACTTTTTGTATGTGCAAATACGTTTTGTAAGAGAGAACTCAACTTTTACTTTCTTTATGATCTTTTATACCTTTGTTATTTATATAATTTTCAATGAATATAGAAAAACTAGTGTCATTGTTTTATTCTCTATTTCTACTGCTTTTCGAATCATGTAAATATTGTTTCTTGTTTGGTTTTTATGAGCATTTTCCCAAACCCAAGTAAAACCGTGAAATTCGTGAAGCCTGGCACTAAAAGGGTTAAAATATCGCAACGTGTGCTTGTGATATTTTATATACATATATCTTGCATATCGTGTCCGTTCTGTATTTCTATCACAAAATTTCCTATAAATGCCTGAAAATCTGCAGTCTGCTCGCTCATTGCTCATTATATTGCATTACTCAATATGTTTATAATTGCAATCGAATTTTCAAATATCAAAATTCCAATTTTTCTTCTAAACCTTAGTTTTCCCTGTGCAACTGAAAATTTTACAACGTCATATAAATTGTAGTTAGCTAGAAATCTTTAACGATCGTTAAACGATCTTGTCGATAATTGTATTGTAAGCGTGTGATATTCTTTTCCGTAGGCGTGCTTTCCATCGGTTCTACACGAAGTTCATCGAGACTGCTTTCCCGATAGAGGATATCTATATCGAATAGATAATATTGCTGGCCTGTCGTATAGCAGCTACGGAGGAAAAGATAAATCTCACACTCCTTTGTCCCCTGTACATACTGCCCTTAGCTGTAGATATATACATATATATAAATGAAAAATGATAAACGCGAATCAAACACCCAATTTCTATGCATATACGTGTACGTATATATAAATCTGTACGTACATGGCGTATATTTATATGTATATGTATATGTACCGAGCAATTTCGGGAAGCGTCACGACGGGACCGATTTATTCAGCGTTTCCAGTATCTTGTTTCGATGTTTAATTTATTGCCATTAACCCCTTGACGTACAATGACGAGTTAGGGTCGTCGTTCATTTCATAGTGTTCGCCACTGTAGACTTTTGACGAGTCTGACTGTTTTCAGCGAACATCGTGCGGTATATAATTAGATTACTTAATTAGCTTCACTCGTGCGTCGATTCTATTTCGTTTAGAATATTCAAGATACTCTCCCCTCCACCCCCCTTCAAAAAGAATTTCAAAATAAAATATTCTGTTTCCAAGCTTGCGTGTAACTGTTCAGTTGAGCCAAATTAAATAGTATTTTTCGAACCCATCAAGTTCCATTTTATTTGTATGCCAAGGGGTTAATTCGTAAAATCTCGATAGTCCAACGTTCTCATCCACCCGACACCACTACCGCACACAAACACACACACACACACACGATTTTTCTGTTTCACGCACGATCGTTCCATCGTTTCTGAGAACGATCTCCATTAATCGGGATAACTT
Organism: Tetrapedia diversipes; assembly: GCA_033822845.1. Taxonomy (NCBI): domain Eukaryota; kingdom Metazoa; phylum Arthropoda; class Insecta; order Hymenoptera; family Apidae; genus Tetrapedia; species Tetrapedia diversipes. Next base: position 156,143 of record JAOPTO010000808.1, read on the forward strand.
TTTTCGTTTCCCCTTTTCCGTTCACGATGGGACGCGGCGGCGGCGACTCGAGCTCCGGCTGAACAATCTTTAATATTCGAGCAACGTACACTAATTGTTACACAGATAAGAATTAATCGCTAACCTTTCGATCCTTCGACCAAGATAACCGTATAGCGACACGTAGAACCAGAGACAAACAAACGACAATAGCGTGGATCGTTCCAACGATTTTTATTTTTAGGTGGAAACACGGAAAAATCGGACGAATAGAAGGGAAGAAACGCGAACGATTTCGCGAATCAATTTCCGATCGATCGGATTCTTAATTAAGTTTTAACCGAGCGAAGCGAGTTTCGAATTTTGCTTTCGCCCGTACTCGTTTATATTTCCATTTATCCGTGCACCGTGTATTATCGGATGGCAACGAAAGGAAAATCGTTTTCCCGGGAAACGATCTTCGAAACGCGCCAACAGATATTTTATTATCGTCGTTATCGTGCTCAGAGGCTCGTCTATTTTTCTATGTTTCGTTCCGAACGAACTCGCTACCTTATTGTATTATAGATTGTGTTCGTAGAAACTGATTAGGGATCGACGACGATCCAACCGATTCCTCTCGACACGACGACGATTGATCGAAGCGCACATTGGCCTCTCTCTGTATCTCGATTACGTATTATTGTTAACCGATGATTGCGTTGCGTTCGCAGGCGTTCCGCGAATCTTCACGCGGTACGAATCGAATCGCACGCACCGAGCGACGAGATGTCGATCTGTAATGTATGTATGTACGAGAAGAAGAAGAAGAAAGAATATAGAAAGGGTGGTCGCGATTATTAATTTGTACCGTTCTTAATTATGAAGTTCGATCGTGAGTCTCGTGACAAAGTCTGGTGGTACCGTAAATCCTTTGCATTCCAATTTAACCTTGAGAGGGCCAGGAAGATTTGTTCTTTCTGTTATATTTGATTATTAACCCTTTGCACTCGAATTTAATATGACCATGAATTACCGCCAACTCGGAATTTATTTTTTTATTCAATCAAAACAAAACTTTTCCAATACGTTATTAGTATACTTAGCTGTAACATTTCATGAGTATAATTTAAAAAAAATGAAAATTCCACGGTAAAACTTGTGATGTCGCATACGCTGAGACATACGAGTGCAAAGGGTTAAAATATTTTTTTTACGGTTCTCACTATACTTCTGTGTCTATTAGGTGAAAATTTAGATTTTAAAAGATTGCATCTCACTGGCATCAATTTGTAAGCGATAAGAATTTTGAAAACTTGATATGTAGGTATCTAGGGTCCACAGGCAAACTGCAATTAAGTTTCAATTTTAAAGGTTCGGGTTAGACACTCAACGGGAGCATGCAGCCCCCTTAATGGAGCTTCTCCCTACTCGTAACCAACTAAGTTTCAATTTTAAAGGAAAACAAATGAAAGGTACGAAAGCCCTTTATTTATTTATCGACACAAACAGACTGTTATGGTTTTTATGCGTTACAGATTAGAAATACGACTAAATAAAGAGTGAAAAATTTGATGCGGGAAACGTGGACTTAATACAGTTTGACTATGGAATTCTAAGTTTTTTGAATAAATTTTCTGATACCCCGGTCCTCTGCAGGTTAAACGGAGCGTGTTCTTTCTTCGTACACGTTCAAAATTAATGAATTTCGTTTATACCGATTACGTGCTTGGGATTTGATCCACGCTGTACACGTATTGGAACCGCTCGGTTGCACACACAAAGTATGTTGAATAAAAGTTGAGAGACAAACCGCAGTGCTTACTCATTGCTAAGAGACTCTTATAATATCTACACGGCAACGTCTATATCAATTTATACGTGCCTTTGATTGAGATCGCCTCGAGTATCGTGCCTTTCCGATTATTTTTCTCACACAGGTACAAATTAATATCATCCGCGTTGCGCCGTCTTCGTCGTTGTTACGATAACGATTCTTCTCTCTTTCTTTCTTTCTTTCTTTCAATTTTTCATGAGCTACATCATCGAGTAGAATAAAATGTGGTGCGTGATGCAAACGAAAAAAAAAAAAGAAACATTGAACACTTTGACTACCATTTATGTCCGTTACCTTTAAACGCTTGATCGATCCACTCTATGCTTAATCGCGATAAAAGATACGGATCGCTTGTAGAAAGCGAGAAATCGTATTTCCTCCGTCTTTCTCTATCTTTCTTTACTTTCCAAACGTTTTGCATTCAACGTCGAGACATTTCAATTGGGGATTCGATTCGAACTTTTGCGCTCCGCCTATACTAACGCAGATCGATATAAATCACGGCATGGCTGCGGTTCTGTTAACGATACAGGAGAACAAATCCTTGTTATCGATCGCGGTTCATTCCTTTTTTTTTTTATCTCGTAGCAAACGAACGAGCTTCGTAAGGCTTTGTTCGTCGAATCGTTTCTGCCTGCTCGAAAAGAACTCCACGCTTCTTTCGTTCGCGAAACATATGCAGAAGCGTTGGTCAGTTTGTTCTTATCCGATGATCACGATCTAAACGAATCCTGTGTGCTTGGCGAGACGATTTACTCTTGTTCCGTTAGACGAATGCTCAAAGAGGAAAAAAGAAGAGAAAAAAGTAGCAGAAGAGAATGTCGAAGAGCAGCAAAATTCCTTGGGGACACGATGAAATGGTATGAAATGAAAGCGAACGACTCTCCAGCTCAGAGGAACGTAAGAAATACCGTCAACCGTGCGTGATAGTGTTTAATGTGATAAAGCAACACTGTGCGACACTGTGTTTGCAGGGCGGTCGGTCTTGCTGCGGTTGTTTTAAGAATCTGTTGTGTAATAAAATATAAACTCGTAATTTTAAATATTTTATTATCTTAATATACGCTTCATTTCTTCTCGGAATCGGAACAATTAATTATATCGTATGCGTAAAACGAGCGTTTACGAAACAGAGACAGGACACGAGGAGTAAAATGTACATCTAAATGAGGGCTGCAATTTTTGTAATTTTCATATAATTTCTACATATATTTCTTTCAGGCAGTATTATTTACAAAAATGTTCCACCTCCTACGAAGTCTTGATAATTCAGTCTTGACACAAGTTATACGTGTACATGATCCCAATCGTTATAACATTTTCTGCATCGATTGTATTTAAAGAATTCATCCCTTCTTTTTCAATCCTCTCGTTTGTATATGCTTGTCTCTAATACGCGTTTTATCATCGTCTGCTCGTGTTCCAAATGTGTACTTAAAAACGAAATTTTAAGAAAAGAAAGAAAATTACTGTAACAACGCAAACCGTATGATATTTTATCGACTGGATTGGACGCCAGTCGGAATAGAAAATAAAACATTTCAACTGAATTTCATTTCGTTTCGCTTCTTCTTTCGTTAGAGAGGGGGGAGGGGGAGGAAACGTGTCCCTCGAAATAAATCGTGTTCGCATACACATGGTAAACTCTCGTCTCTAGATTCCCTTCGTTCCAACTTCATAATGCTGTCCTGAGCAACGCGACTGTAAACATTTTTATAAATTTCTGCGTGAATCTCCTCATCGTGCACAGTAATATCAATTCTTTCTCACGGCATTGGAAGAACAGAGGAACGGAATTCAGTTATATTTTCTATCGATTCTTTGGCGATCTACGAAGAGCTATACACCTCCAACATTACAAGAAGACTCTTATAATTCTACACTTTGCTCTGTAACATGTCTCATCGCGTCGCTTATTTTTCCATCGTTAAGCATTTCGTTGATATTAACCCTTAACGAACGAATACCGCGATATTCGCGACATTATAAATATTTTTAATATTCGCTTCAGTATTCTTTTGCATGGACATATCTGTTCATACAGTTATTATTACTGAAAATTTCCATAAAATCCAATGAAGCGATATTAATCATCCCCTTTTATCGCTCTGAAAACAAAGCGATTAATTTCTTAAAAATCCATCGATCTGGTCATTGTTCAAGAAAAATGTGCTCGTTCGTTAAGGGTTAACATGTTTTAATTGAGCTCGTACACACATCTGCACACATACATACATATATAAATATATATGTACATGCACATAAAAATTAGATATAAAATTAATACAAAAATATTCAGAGGGATCTGTGATGAACCTTGTAAATATTTACCGAAGATACAAAAATATAATATACGCAACGGCTGCAATTAAACGTTTCAAGTTTCAAGTCATTCTATTGCAATCTCGTGAGAACACGCAAAGTGTAGAGCATGTAGTACGGGAAAATAATAACTCGGAGGTGCATTCCCCTTCAGAAGAAGCTCATAAAATGCGAATCACATTCGCAGTGGGTCTTAACAGCTACGGTGAAATTTACACAGTGCCCGACAAGGGTTTCGAAAGCACTGACGGTTAAACGTTAAAATATAGCTGTACAAAGATGCTCGCTCGATAATTTATTCTGTACACGCAAAATACGAATGCGGATGTACGAGTCGCTTTTCATTCGCATTTCCATCTGATGAAAGATAAAAAGAATTAGGAACCGATGCTTCCAATATTTGTTAACACTAGATTTACGGACATTTCTTGTATATCTATCTTTAATATTCGTATATTAAGGAATAAGTATACACCAAAATGAATTTGGAATTGCAGAACCGAGAGGAAAATATACCCAAAACTTAGCAAAAGTTGCTAGGAATAATAGTAATTATTTTTGCAAATTTTACTCATGAAATCCCGTAAACCTAGTGTTAAAGTACATGTACACCGGGGATCGGAGTCCCCGTATCCATCGAATCGGAATAAAATTACGAGGAATCGGAGGGGTTTCAATTCCTGCTCGAGCCCCTCACGTTTCTCCAAGCTTAAAAATATATTTAAAAATGTAAGCGACCCGTACGATCCGCACGATGGAGATTTTTAACTTGAACTGTTAGTATTCGGTATACCTAAATGGTAATGATCAATATATTACTATGCGGTTACTTTACGCACAAGCGTAATACTGTCATCATATACAGTTTCAAGTATTTTTTTTTTTCCTTTTCTTGATAAACTGTTACATATCTTCGTTTCCATTATTTTCTTTTTTTTTTTGTTTTCTACAAACAAGATCACGAAGAGGGGACCGCTTCACATAAGTGTTTTTAAAATTGCTTCGTGCACAGAGGATGAGGTAGACGCAAAACTAATATTGCGATCCAACAGCACAATGATTCAATGAAACCGTTTATCTTGCATGTAAAGATACATGTGTAGAAATTTATAATAAGGTTGAATTGTGCTAGAATACGTTTAACTTACAGAAAGAAATTGTAAAAATCACTTATGTGCAAACAGCAGGGTATAAAATATAATAAAGGTAAGTATTTACAGTGTATCGTACGATTAAATGTTTAGCGAATTCTGTAGTGCCATCTGTTTGTGTCACGTTCCGTTCAGCTTTTAATATAATTTTCAAGATAAAGTAGAACTTATTCTCCGACCGAAGAATGCTGACTTTTAACTCTTCTTTCTTCGATGACTCTACACATTTTTCATTGTTTAACGATGAACGTTCAAGCAGTTACAAATTGTGTACTATTATCTCGTTATGAGGTTTCAAGAAACACATGGAAAATCTCTTATATGCATTATAATATATTTAATTAACAAGATAGCATAGATATACCATATATCTCTATTCATCAGTAATTTGTTCAATAACGATTAACCGTAGAACCATCATTTCTACACATACTTTTTGAGACATATAAAACATGAGCATGGTTGGCTAAGCTCGAGATGCATCGCCAAGGATCACGAAACACACGAACAATTTGCTTCAGAGATTAGAGGGACCGAGAGTGACACTAAACACAGACACTTTAAACTTGCTGTTTGTACTATAATGATCATGACGAAAGTCTGCCATTTACTTAACTAAACATCCCCATAATATTACGTGGATTACATGTGAGGTAATTTATATCATTCTTAACAGTATGATAGTATGTAAAAAAGATTGGATCTTTCTTTTTTCAACGTCGAGCGATCATGAGGTAAGGATAGTCGTATCCTCTTAACCATAAAAATGAGCATAGTTTATATTTCAAGCTTTCTTTAGTATTGTATATTTATATATAATAACTCTAGTTGAAGGAAACATAAAAACATATTCAAGCGACGATCTACCTCAATACGTTTGACATTGATGTCAATGACATAAAAACGAATTAACGATCATTTTTACAATGAACATGATGCATAGATATATAAGAAGTATACGCAGATAATCCCCCTTTTTTCGTAATTTCATCATTCTCGTTTACACAAAGCACCGTTCAAAAATAACTTTTGGATTCAAATAAATATATAATTTATACAAGCTTGTTGCTCTTAATTATCAAGCTCATGAAGTAATGTGAACTGTTACCTTGAAGAACATCATCATGCTTATACTGATCTGTCGTCATGTTTTAAAATAAGAATTTACGTTAAAAGGGGCAGGCGGCTGCTCGTATATTAGGACATCGTTTGTAAACTACATTACAACTCTAAATCTTACTGATATCGGAATTTATATCAGTAAACAAGAGCACGAGAAACTCTTTAGTGTATTTTGGGACAGCATACGAGTTGCAATTAGATGTACAATATGAATGAACGATGAACAATTCACAAAAAGAAAAAAGGGAACGGTGATTTCATTAATTGGTAATATCTATCGTTGAAACGTTCGGAATTCTTATTTACAGTTTATCAGCCTTATTTATACTTGTACATAGGAAAATGAAACTAAATGATATACATATAGATCTATTATTCATATGTGTTGAATATGTCCATAATGAATGCGTTTCTATAATTTTTCCTGCGTATAATTCCATTCCGCATATTTTACCATTTTTTTTTTTTACATGGAATCGCAGATTCATTTGCTTGATTATGCTTATTTATGGTTCTGTCAGTTGTAGTTTAAAAGAAAAAGAAGTGTGATCGGCGTATGCGGGATTCATAATACCACTCAATGGCCAATCACAGAAGTTTCATGCTACTTATGTATAGGTACTAAAGCTTAACTACAATTAATAAAGTAATATAAAGCAACATAGTATTGGGTGGATAACGAGGCCAGTAAAGTCTAAAAACTCGCCATAACAAAACGATTGCAAACACGTAATATAAATTCATCTATGTACACAATAGAATCGAACTTTCCTCAAAGTTCAACTGTAGAAAATCAATAATTTTTGCTTTCATTACGTTTCTTAATGAAGTAAAAAATTTGTAAAAATTACGAGTTAATACAAAAGATTCTTAAAAGTGCATACATAAATACACAAAGAAATAATTAGCAGTCCACACGTTTATCAAAGTTGTTTGTAAAGGAAAAAAATTTGATAAAGCTCGGGACATTTACAAACAATATTTCATTGTTAACCTTTTCGAGTAACAATAATCAAAGCTAGGTACAATTATGTATCTAATATTTTGTATAATAAGTTGTTTCCTGCAGGCATATTTTTCTCGTTCAAAACAGAAAATTTTGTACTGCCAACTTGCTTCTGCGAAATTTCGATAATTACACTTCCTTTTATTGAAAATGGCATCCTGTAACAAGTAGGATCTAAACAGAACTGGTACTGTATCCATCCGATATATGCGTAAATATACATATTGTGGTCTGTTAGACGTGGAAATAGTTTCGTTCTCGATCAAGAACAATAGCGGAGCACAAACGGTCCTGAAGGCTAAATAAACAGCATGGCCATTTAAAATTTGATCCATGCTATATACAAGTTTGCTATGATAAAATTTGAAAACTGCACAACATTGGACCTTCGAAAATGTAAAACGTGTCCACCACTTACGATATATATACTTGGCGTAAGTAGTTACCGAAATATATTTGCGCCGAGCATGAGGCGATATACAATGTTTATAATTCGGTCTTTAAAAACGTCTGCATGTACACGACGTACAGTTTATATCTTGATTATCTTGCACCTTTACTACTTACGATTCTTTTTTCCTTTCATCAGTTTGAAGCCAGAATATTGAAATCGACATTATATTTTCACAAGATAACTTTAATATTAATTACTATCATCTTTTTTTTTTTGTTGAACTGTAGTAAGTCGATCTTGTTATACTGTTGTAGATTGTCGTCATAAGTAGTAATCCTTTTACTTATCATTGTGTTATTAGTGGTGGAATGAGTTACAAATAGACTTCACTGGAATATTCTGTGTGCAATGGCATTCACATCTATGCCAACCATATGCTTTTTAAGAATAGTTATTTTTTTAACATTATGCTCTTGATGAAATAATATTTTCTTTTTAAAGAAAGATTTCGTTGAGGTTACAAATTTTTATACTCCAATATTATATTTGATGTTTCTTTGTATATTATGGTGATCTTGCTGTAGTGTTTCAAGAATCTGTTTCTGCATATTATGTTCTGCCTAGAATTTAAAGCATAGTAATAAGTAATTTTGATACGATGATTAAAAAATTTTTGGCCATAAATTAATTTTTATTTATACCTGTAGTGGTGTTAAGCTCCCTCTTTTTGCTTGCAAAGCTGGATTCTTCAGATTCCGTGCCAGAACATTGAGCTGCGATTCTTGCAGTGCCATACTATTCATGAGCTGACGATGCTTTTTTCTTATTTCGTTATTAATTGCCTATTATAAAATCAATAATTCATTTTGATTTACTGTATTTCCTTTAGGTGTTTTATATAATCCACACTTACATTGTTATCTGCTAGTTGTACTTTCGTTTCATTGAAGGTATCTGAAACAATAGAAAAGTACATTAAATTAATCTTCGTAAATATTTACGAAATAAACAGTGTATGATACCAATGTATGCACTTACTTTTAAAGATTGGTACATGCCTTAGGTCATCAAATAATTTCATTATAACATCTGCGAAAAAATTTCGAAGATTCATTTAAACATGAATACATAATTACATGTATCAGTCATTAATTTGTAAGTAAGCAATGTATCCGTATCAATAATAACATAATGGATGGACATGAAGCTAAATTTAGACTACAACACAAGCAAATTTAACATACAAGGATATCTAATTTTCAAATACACTGTAGTCTTTTATACAAATATAATGTTTTAAACTAATATCTCGTAAATGGGAAGAAGCACCACCCACTCATTGCTAATATACAAAATTTGGTTGTTTACTTTGTTTGTAGATGAGTGCAGGGTTACTGTACTGAGTTCGGTACCTGGATTTGCTTCCAGGCTAGGGCTCAGCAATGTATCGTCCTTTAAATCGTGAAGGTAAACGAATTGATCGTCATCCGGGTTTGGTGGCATAAGGAGGACGCTGGAATCCACGTGCTGATAATCACCGACGACTTCGTTTAGAGATGAATTGGGCGATTCCGTAACTTTCTGCGATTCAGGATTTATGTTGTACTGACTGAAGTCTGCCGAAAGTTCTGAAAAGTCTTCACCGACAAAAGGCTTACATTCGATGTACGATACGCTCTGTTGTTCATCGCTTGTATCCGACGAAGCATAAGGAACGTTACTATGTCTTTTCTTATTGCAATTTGTCCTAATATCTTCATCACTGTATATCCTTTTAAGCGAATACTGCTGACCTTTCGCATTAGAAGCAACATTTTTATCGAGGTACTCTATCATTGACTCCGATTGATGCTTGTAAACATCCGAGTTATGCTCAGCTTTAATATCGCATGATTTATTTTCACATAATGTATGTGAACTGGTAACGTTTGCAACTGATTCTTTGACCGTAGCGTTAGGACTCAAGATGTTTTGAGGCACATCAAGACGAGATGTTCCAGGATCTTGTAGAGTATTCATGCATGGTTCTACAGCCAATTCGTTTGTGGTGATTACACTGTTTATCTGTGACGGGCTCTGTTCACTTTGTATACTGTCGAGTTCACTGTGGGTTTCGTCTGTTATTTCATGTATCGTTATCGTTTTTCCCGACGACCTCGGATTTTCTTGCCTTTCGTTCGAGTCAGCACGTTTACTGTTACTCGTTTTCGAATCATGCTTTTGATTTCGTGTTTCGCCTTTGCCTTGCACCATCAAATAATGATCGATCTTTTTAATACCAAGTTTCCTGGCTTGGGCGGCGGCTGGAGGTAAATGTTGCGAGATCATTGCAGCTTTTATGTACTGTTCGTTTGGTACCGGCGATGCTGAGAGGCGATCATCCGGCAGAGGCGACGAAAGATCGCCAACTAGATACGTGATAGCGTCTTCCAATTGCGAGGAATCTTCCATACTATTTGAACTTGATTGCGGAGAGTCTGAACCCTGTAAAAATGTAATTAAATATTTTTATGAATCTTCTAAAAGTCATTATTTAATATTCTTTCAATTTCATTGTTGGAATTTTATTTACTACGTTTAAATATAAAGTGGAGTTACCAAATCAAGCGACGTATCGTTTCCATCTTGGATCATCCCTTTCATAGTTTCAGACACCGTAGCTGAGAATCTCTTCTTCATCTGTTTCATCAACTTTATACCTTCTTCCTCCCTGTGAAGCAATCAATTTATTATTTTTAATCATTTCTATGGAAGAAATGTATGCGTAATCAGGCAACGTATTGCCACATAATACAATACTTACGACACCAATGTATTTATGCACACAAGAGATACTGCAGTTTGCGAGTCCTTATCGACTTCCAGATATCCATGGGTGCGTAAATATATAGGTTCTCCGGTTTTCGAAGTTAGCCTGTAACAGGACGACCCGCAAGTCTCTGCACGATCGTACACTGCAAACGAATCGTTTTAACGGTTAATAATTCCCTTTACTTATTAACCCCTTGGCATACAAATAAAACGGAACTTACAATGGAACTTAATGGAAATAATTTGGTATAAATTAATACTATTTAATTTGGTTCAACTGAACAGTTATGTGCAAGCTTGGAAATAGAACATTTTATTTTGAAATTTGCATTGCTATATAACATTTAATCAGGTTGATATAATAATAATAATAATGTTAATGAACAATAATTAAGTAACACTACAAAATAATAAATTAGTAGTTTTGTAAAGTATGAAACATATTAAAACATCTTAACGTCTGCCAGAAGTCATAGTCTACAATGATACATGAAATGAATGGCGTCTGCCGGACGTCATTGTATGTCAAGGGGTTAGCTACGATGAGCAGTGAAAAATTGTTGAACGAAAAGAAGAGTAAGTTGAACTTACTTTGACGAAGCGCAACCATTGTCCAGATTCTATCGTTCTTGTGCATGAAACCGAAGGCGCTCATACCCGAGACTTCCTCCGACAAATAGCCAGCCACCACCGACACCCTGTGATCACAATAAATGATCCTGCCGTCCACCAAGTGTCGGGTAATGTACTCGTCTTTATTCGCATCTATGATAGATATTTTAGTGATGGGCTGTCTCATCAGCAACCGTGCTACACCCACGAAAACGATGTCGTTGCTGGTCGAAGTGACTTCTGGAAGGTAACGCAGAGAACGATCCTGCTTTTAGGTATGTACAATAATATTAGTAGTTTTGAAAATTGCAAAGACTGAATTTCAACCTTTTATTTTTTTCCTTTATTAGAAAGAATATCCTCTTTTGTACATATACAGTAGCGAAAATAAATTAATATGTTATATATTTAATAAATAAAATAATTTATAAAAAGTAGCCCAATAAAAGAAATCTGTATTCTCTGTTAATCGGTAAATAATATTTTAATAATAATAAAAAAAATTAATATAATATTTATATTACAAAATAATTATTAATTAATATATTATTTATATTATAAAATAATTGTTAATTAATATATTATTTATATTATAAAATAATTATTAATTATTATATTATTTATATTATAAAATAATTATTAATTAATATATTATTTATATTATAAAATAATTAATAATTAATTAGTTATTTATATTATAAAATATAAATAATAATAAAAGAATGTATAGACAATATTTGTAAATTACGGTACCGTTCTTTATATTGGTTTCTTGTCTTAAACTTATGTCCGCTACTGTAGACGAAATTCGAATCCTAATTTCTACCTTTCTGTCTGCGCGCAAATAGGAGAAACGATAATAAACGTTTCACGGTAATATCCCTTCAAGAGCGAAAGGTTGCGACAGAAATCCGGAAGGATTATCCTCGGTACAGCTAAACATGCACTTCGCACAATTTAATCTGTGCACTCATGATACGAAAACGAGGAATTCACAGGATTCTAGATACTCCTGTATAATCTATGCCCGCCCACGTGTTTTCGTGGACAACGACGATCGTCTAAATTTGAATACGTGGATAGGGTAAACATTTGCGATGTTTGTTTCAGAACCAACATTATCGGTTCTCTTATCGTGATAAAAGAGAGGAATATCGTTTCATAAAAGAAGATAATTGAGTCGATTGGTTTTTGCAAGTCAGGAAACTTAATTATTTCATTTACTCGACTATCTTTCACTAGGTCATTTTCGTTAATCTAGAAACGACAAGTAATTGGAAAACAGTTGTCGCCTAAACAAAATGTACAATTACAATTGATTAAAGTTCTTTCAGTTTCACTCGTTGTTATATTTCTTAGAGCGGATTTCTGTGCAAATTCATTGTCGTTGTTAACCCATTTGCATCACGGCTCTACTTAAGGTGCCTTGTTCAGGCATGAGCGACGTTCAACTGACGACTGTCCCGTATCACCGAATTGCTCATGGAGATTTTCACAACAAAAGTAAAACTTGTCAAGAATATAATGAACCGATGCAGGTGAGATGTTCACAAAAGGGATCAAACGTGATCTGTGGCAGATGAAGAATATTCAGCGACTGGTAATGAAAGAAAGTTACAGTTATCCGCGCTCGGTGATAACAACAGTCGTGGTTCGCGGAATATTCCGCGCTTTGATGCAAATGGGTTAAAAAAGTGAAATCTGGGGGGTTAACACGTTAAGGGGGTATTCTAGTCTAGAACCTTCAAAAAATCAATTTTTTTTTTATTTCATTTTCTGAAATTATATGCCTTTGAAAATATTTGTACCAGTGGATATTGTTGGATTTGAAAAATTGATGAAGTTATAAGCGTTTGTCCGTAGCGTGCGACGCACCGTTGCACGGTTCTGCAATAGCAGGTACATTCGTATGAAATACTTTATATGCGTTTTTTTCGAAACCACATTTTTCAAAATAGTTGCCATGATATCTCAAGATCTAGTTGACCGATTACGATCAAATTTGGAGGGTACCTTCAGCACATGTGTCTCTATCGTCCGTACCAAAATTTTTAAAATCTAATGTTTTTAACTGTTTTTTTTGGCACGCTAAATTTGAAAAAAGCACAAAGAACCGATAACCTAACTTTAAAGTGCTGCCAAAAATTTTCTCTTCAATGTTTTTATACACTATTGGTACCGACGATAGTCACGTTCATACTGAACATAATGGATGTTTGTTTGTCCATTTGAGAGAAGAAGAACTGCCGAAATCGTGGCAACCATGCAGGCATGTTCAATTGAAGGGGCACTACTAAACTAGCTGTATCTTCGACAATTATAAATATTTTTTCATGAAAAAAATACTGTATACTTCTTAAATATAGATCAAGACCATGCCACAAATCCCGACACAATGTCTTTATGGTTTAAAAAAAAAAAAAAATCCCAAATAGCACCTAAAAAATTGATCTCTAGACTAGAATACCTCCTTAAGCGCTACGCCGGATTTCTGTGCCGTTCCGTTCAAGCCACAGTTAGTCTTCAGGCGGACCAGAGTATAAAGAAATGCAACCTCACCTTTGCTTATCTTATTTTAATAAATTACATTAACCGTTTGAGTCCCAGGGGGTATTGAAAAAACACTGTCGAAGAATCCCAAACAGCGCGACTGTGCTTCCTCTAAATGAGTACGAAAAGACCCAAGCAGTGCAGTAGCGCTTGTTTTATTTTATATCGAGAAACACCAAGCGGCGCAATAGCGCTTTCATTTAAATTTTTATTTTGTAATGTATTATTAAATTATTATAGTATTATTATACTTATTGTAAAATGTACTATTTACATTAAAAGGAGTTGTGTAATGTACTTGCTTCAGCAAATCTGAGCGCGTTTCGACAATCAGTAACGCACCGTCAGTTGTTCACAACGTTCGAAATGTGCTGGGTTTTCTCGACATAAAATCTCAACAGCGCGATCGCGCTGCTTGGGACTCAAACGGTTAATGTTTCTAAGTATTATATTCTTTTCCTTGAAGCATTGACCAAACAAAAACCGATATCGCATAATTTAAATGTTCAGTCTTACAAGTACGCAAGGACCGACATACGCGCCGCGATAGAAGAACGAAAAATTGGGCCATGGGGACCGACGAGGCTTGAACGAAAAGTCTAGCTTCGGTCCTTAGGGACCGGCGTGGCGCTTAACCCTTTCGCTACTACGGGTGACTATAGTCACCCTATCATCTACCATAAAAATGGAGCCAAAAGTCAAGTTTTATCCGTGTTTTGAGGAGTTTCATACAAAATATGATTATTAAAAGGTTATTGGTCAACATTATGTTATAATTATAGTTACTATTTTGTTGTATAATATAAAAATATTAATCGTATTATTGAATTAAAAATCTGTTGATAGAAAAATTATGAACATGAATCATTTTGCTTCTAAAAGTTAAAAAGTCGTTTCAGAGACAAAAGTGTTGGTCTTGAATGCTGAAGACTATCTGCGTTTAATGTTCGCACTTTCGGCACGGCGCTCCGTTCCACACAAGACACTTCGCGGCGAGGCCCGCCGTAGCGAAAGGGTTAATGTGTTAAGTAAGAGATGAAAGTTTGTTTGAAAATCCGCCCATTTTGAAGCAAACATTATAACAAAAAATGTGGGCAACAGCTAGTAAACTCATAAAACCGCGATCATCGAACGCCGATCCTAAAGTATCTTCGTGTGAAACGAGTGTAACGCTTTTCAGGGGAGGTGCAGCACGTATCCTTACCCCGATGTTTCGCTCGATTCGCGTTCGCCTCGGTGTTCCTGCAGGCATCCGCGAGCCTGAGCATCCCGGAGATCTCGAACCACTCGTACTGCGTGTGCTCGCGCCTCGACGTGGTGCGGTGCAGCATCCTGAGCTCGAAGCTCCGCCTCTGCTCCCGGAACGGCCGCTTCTCGTTCTTCGGGGACGTCGTCGAGTCCTCGGACGAATTGGAATTGTCGTTCGTCCCGTCGGTGATCTGCGGCGTGGACGAGGACACCGTTGTTCCCTGTCCCTCGTCCGGGCCCAGATTTTTCGACAGCTCTCCGTAATCCTTGGGGTGGACGTAGGTGTAGAGGGAATTGCCCAGCAGGTCGGCCTGTAATCCGTTGGCATCGATATACAGAAACAGTATTTGGAGGTTGAGAAAAAAGAAGGGTGGAAGATATAAATTAATATGTGACGGACAGGTTGGTGTGGCTGGAATGGCGGGCTTTTCAGGGATCCGACCTTTCTTTCTACTTCTACTATTTATTTCAACGTCAGCTTCGATTTTTAGACAGAACAGTTAATTTTCAGCGATCTTCGTCAACCTGGTCTCATTTTGCAGTTTAAAATTGCGCGATGAAACGAACGAACCGTGAACAGGAAGAGGTGATCGAAAAACTGCCCTTTGACCGTTCTCGTTAAATGTTCTCGCGTAACAGGTCTGAAAATTGAAACTGATTAAAAGGGAAGCCATACGGAAAAGTTCAAACTCCTCGTGCGCGACTAATTAACAAACTCTAAAAAAGAAAACAGGACAAATCGTTAATTAAACTCGCGGATCGTTTGAAAAATTCAACCTGAACCGACGCGTCGTTTTAAATTCCAATTACGCGTTAGGCTTCGCGACGAAGCACTCGATCGCCGTTGAAATTCGCGGAGAGCCAGCCAACAGACAGGCAACATCCACGCGTTCCCTGGTCGAGCTCCTTCTGCATCCTGCCTTCGAAGGCGCGATTAACACGCGACCAACGGTGGTGCAGCACCACGTCGGCGACGGGGCTCGTTTTCACCGCGGGGAGTTTCTCCTTGAGAACAATACCGGCTGATTGCGAGTATTCTCCTTAAAAAACCTGGAGGATCCCGCGCAAACAACTCTCCACCCCGCCTTCATCCTCTCCTTTTTTTCTTCCCTTCTTTCTTTCTACCTCGAACCTCTTTCTTCCTTCGCCGTTTTTCCGTTTTTCCCTCCTGCTCTCCCGTGTGCCTTCTTCCCCTTCGATCCTCCTCCATTTCCCATCGAGTCTGTCCTCCTTCTTCCTCCTCCTCCTCCTGGGTAGCAGTCCTGGTGTCCTTACACCCCGAAGTCGGAACTCGGCCGAGCAGCAAGCAGGTTCGTTACGCTCGAGCGTCGAATTATCGTTATGCTCGAATCTGGAACGTCATGATGGTTCCTACAGAACCAACCATGTGGATCGATAGAAGAGGAAGGCGCGAGGAGCGAGCACTTTTTGCTTTCCACGGTGCCAGACACGTTGTCAGAGCTTGGTCTTCGTCCCCGGTTCCTTCGTCGATGCTTGGAAGAGGCAAGAAAGAGACTCTGCCGCGTCTAATTTTTACCAGGCTCTCCCTTGCGTGATATTTGTTCCAGCGTTTTCTTTTGGCATTTACGCGGTAGAACGCGGAGATATGGAATCGAGTGCAAGAAATGATCGAGGAATAATATAAACCAGACTTTTAGGGACTCGGCCGCGTCGAATTTTTACCAGGTTCTCCCTTGCGTGATATTTGTTGCATTTGTTTTCTCTTGGCATTTAGGCGGTAGAACACAGAAACATGGAATCGAGTGCGAGAAATGATCGAGGAATAATGTGAACCAGACTTTTAAGGACTCTGCCGCATTGATCTTTTATCAGATTCTTCCTTGCGTGATATTTGTTGCATCGTTTTCTTTTTCTATCAGGTTCTCCCTTGCGTGATATTTGTTGCATTTGTTTTCTATTGGCATTTAGGCGGTAGAACACAGAAATATGGAATCGAGTGTGAGAAATGATCGAGGAATAATGTGAACCAGACTTTTAAGGACTCTGCCGCGTTGATCTTTTATCAGATTCTTCCTTGCGTGATATTTGTTGCATCGTTTTCTTTTTCTATCAGGTTCTCCCTTGCGTGATATTTGTTGCATTTGTTTTCTTTTGACATTTAGGCGGTAGAACACAGAAACATGGAATCAAGTACGAGAAATGATCGAGGAATAATGTGAACCAGACTTTTTGGGATCAAGACATTTATTTCAAAGGACTGTCTTTCGCGACACACTCTGTTAGGGGGGGAAGGAGTGGTAATTAAAAATTAATTCGGTGTAACTCTGCGAGCTGAAAGAAATCGATTAGAAATAGTGATTTCTAATCGAACTAACTTGAATCGGTGTTCGTTCGACGATTTTCAATGTGTAAAGTTCCAAATAAATTAGTAAACGAAACCACGGGTCATTTTTTAATGTTTAACGCGATCTACCTACAATTTGTTCGCGATTGGGCAGTAGATCGAAACTCGCATTTTGGGGAACCTCTGATCCATGGAATGGCTCGTTCAAGGTAGGATGGTTTAATGTCTTTCGATGGTGGACCGATGATAGAGGCAGGGGACGATGTCGTATTAAATGAAAGGATAGAAGCTCTCGGGAAGCGAGAAGTTTTGTTTCAAGAACATTTTCAATCCGAGTTCCCGTAATTATCAGGATATTGCAATTTAAAGTTTCAACCGGGAACTTTATTCGTTATTCCCTGGTGTTCCTCCGGTTAGAGGGCGCCAGTTACGAAGTTAATAACGAAGCGAAGTCGATCGGATATTACGGGGGGGGGGGCAAGATCGACAACGCTCATCCCGCGAATATTTAGTTATAGTTTAATTAAAAAACTCGAACACGAAACGTAGATACGTCCAAGCTGATCGCTGATTCGTCGTCTCGCCAGTTGAAAGACGAGCAGCTTTTAACCCTTTCGTTTCGAGCGCCGCATACGAGGTGTAACCAAAGAATAAAGGGAATTTTTGAATTTCGTGGCTCTATAAATCAGATTTTTAGAAATTTGGTTTTATGTTATTCGTACACATGTTCCCGACGTATGTCAACAATTGCAGCAATTTTGAATGTTTAGTTTACTTTTGTCAGTCGAAAACGTTATACGTGTTTTGGTGTGTTCGGTGATTTTTTACTTTCGAAAAATATGGATCAAAGAATTTGTATTAAATTTTGCTTGAAAAATGAAATAAAGTGCAGCACCGTAAATGTTGACTGTGGTTTTTGACAGATCTACTATGAGCAAGATAAAGATTTACTGTGGGAAAAAAAATAATGACCCGATTTGGCATGCGGCACTCAAATGTATTTTGCATTTTAATAATTTCGTAAGCCTTTCCATATTAAAAATGTAGATACACTTGTTAGATTAAAGCAGTGACTGTTTTATTCACTTTTTGTTATTTGAGACTTAACTAAAAAACGTATATGCAGAAACCACGCGCACCGTGCATATTTCTGACGCGAGTTTCCGTTCACTGGTCTACCCGTAACGAAAGGGTTAATTAAAACAAGGTTTGAATACCGTTTGTTTCCTAACGAGAAAAAAGAACTTTGTAACAAATCTGTGACACATCCTGTACCGTTTCTATCTCACACGAGTCATCTCTCTGGAACGATAAACGTTGCGTTGGAGTAAAAAGCGGGACGCGAGTCCACGGGTTGCCCGGGAGTTATTACACGATTGGGGAAAAAAAAAGAAGCGTATCGACCCGTTTCCCGGATCGTTTTTCGAAAAAATAACCGAGAACGCACGTGTCATCGCTGAAATCGCGGGTATCTTTTTGCCATTTTTCACCGTTGCCCTCCCCCCTTATGCACACGTGCCACTAAAAAAATTTCCATTTTGCGATACACACGTTTTTGCCCTTTTCTCCTTCTGTCTCATTTTTTACCGCCATCTGTGTAGCATTTTTTAACGCTATTCCTACCGACACTTCACGTATACCTATTCCTATCGCGACATTCCTACGTAAGACAGGCTACAAATTTTTCTCAGAAACAATGAAAAAAGAAGTGAATATTGAAAAATGTATTATACAGGGTGTTCGGACAGCCCTGGGCTTAAATTGAAAGAGTAACTCCCTGAGACATTCTAAGACGAAAATCAAGAGTAACGATTTTGCGTTTGAGGCTTTGTTTAAGAGTTATAACTAGTTAAAAAAATCGGTTAATCCGGACCGTTCGACGCTTGAGAGCGGGTAACCGAGGCAACTCGGTCGGTAACGTCGCTGAGTCCACAGTGATGCTCAAGCGTCGAACAGTCCGGATTAAACGATATCTTAATAACTAGTTATAACTCGTAAACAAAGCCTCAAACGCAAAATCGTTACTCTTGATTTTCGTCTTAGAATGTCTCAGGGAGTTACTCTTTCAATTTAAGCCCAGGGCTGTCCGAACACCCTGTATATACGTATATTTGAGGAAAATTCTAAAGTTTAAAGGCGATTCAAGTATGTTGTATATATGAAATTCTAATCGAAATTTTAAAAACGGTCATTTGACCGGTCGTGGTAGGAATAGTGTTAAATACTTTGAATTTGAAAATTGTTGAAGTTGGTATCATTAGATGACTAACAGTCGTCTCTCGAGTGCAATTATTAGTGAATTAATGTTAATACATTGCGTACGGGAGACGAGATATCTCGTTTTCAGGTTTCTTCGACTCAATCGACGATTTAAGGAACTTGTAAAATAGATAATTAAAATTTTTAAAAAGGTAAAAAATATAAAAGAAATATGAAAGATATATAGTAATATTTCAGAATACTTTATGTGAATATCTGCTACCAAATGCGAATTAAAAAAAGTGAATATATGCATCGTATAAAGTGTTCCTAGGGAGCCCAAGAATATGCGGGCCCTGGGAGCGCGAGCAGAGTGCCGTACGCAATGTGTTAACAGCGATTCCTAAAAACGTTTCCTCTCCCTCGTTCATGTTTCGTGTTTCTTTCTTTTTTTTTTTAAATCGCACGCGTTCATCGCAATATTTGCGTCCACCTAAAGCCTACGGATTCTGCTTCGAATAATCCGAACTCGAACACGTGTGGCAAACAATTCGATCGAAAACCGAGCTCGCATCACGTAGCGGGTTATCGCGTGGTAACAACGCGTCGATTAAAAAAAGAACAAAGGAAAACGAAAAAATGCGACGAGCGAAGGAGACGAAGGGGAGAAGAGAAGGATGAAACGAAGGGACAGCTGATATTTTTTGGTTTCCAGCATCCACGATTCTGTCGGTCACACAGGCGTATAGTGCCGCATCGCGACAAGATGCAGTCATTATGTCATCCAGCCGGTTATAAATATAACACTGATAGGTTGTTTGTTACAGAGGAGCAGAAATACCGATGAGAGCATTCGTTGTGGATGGTCGATTAAACGGCTCGAAAAGTCGAAAAATTAGCGACAGGATGATAAACGGTGATAAACGTAAATCTATCTTTAATTATAAGGATTCGAGGATTTAACGCTAGAACTGCCGACAATTATAGCGTACTTGTTTGCATGGAAAAAACCGAATTGAAAATTATATGTAAAGATATTGAATACATAGAAAAGAAATCCTTTTTTATACTTTCTGCAGAAAATCATAGCAAATTTTCGAAGCTTTACCGCAGTGAATTTATAAGGCTGCTATGAATAATCACCAATCGGTCAGTTTGACTGCTCTTGGTAGTTCTAGCGTTAAATACAGTAGAAGAGATTCCCGCATTTGAACTAATGGAAACACAAAACTGACTAACCATTAGTGGAATTTTCAACTGACAGAACAAACACTGTCTTTGGTATTGATTCGAAACAGAAATTAATAAATTAACGAGGTTGTTTCAATGTTTCACGACCTATTGGTGTTTAACATAAATCACCGTGTGAAAAGGTTATTCGAACATTCGGATAAATGGGGATTCAGGTACACGAGATACTCGAATGTATTTAAATAACAGTGCTTAAAAAAGATTACACGCTTATTTAATAAATTTCGTTGAAACGTATCACGTTTTTATTGTTTTTATAAATTATTACGGTAACTCGACGATCAGTTGGATTTGTTTTCAAATGAAATGAAATAAATGACATTTAAAGGGTGAATATGAAATTGGACGAATTTGTCGAAAAAGTGTTTTCTGGGTATACGGGCAGTTGCCATGGACGCCTGTTTGTGTTGCGTTCATTTGATCGATAATTCCGAACCCTTGGCACGAGCTGCGTTTCACCGCAACTGCAGTTGATTTGCTGCTTTTTATTAATGCATCGGTGCACCGGGCATACAAAGGAAAGTTTCGAAAGAATAAAGAAAGTTTCCTACGTTATTAGGTCGCTGTAGACTTTTCCATTGACCTACTTAATTCAAGAAGAAAAGATAATAGTAACTTTTATAAAATCCTGATATGAGCTAGCTTATTTATTGTGTTAAAAAATGTGAAATCAGATAATTATGTAAAAATGATCTTTTCAACTAATATCGATGACATATAGAATATTTTATGTTGAAAGTACGGTGCGAATAATGGTCTAACAGTAAGCGTGCGTGTGTTTGAGTCTGTATGTGTGTGTGTGTATGCTTTTCTGAGTATGATAAGTATGTTTTTAAGGGCGGATAACGTACGACGAGAGTAAAGTTTGAAAGCACAGCGAGGAGAGCGAAACTTTTAGGGGGCTGACGAATAGACCAGACTATCTTGGGAATTTAGGAGAAACTTTCTCGTAAGAAAGGGTGATACAGTAGAGAGAAAGAGAGAGAGAAAGAGGATAAAGAAAAGAAGGGAAGGAAGAACAGGGACAAAGTTACAGATAAGGGATATATTGTATTTATGTTATCATTATCTATTCAAAAAGAAAAATCCAAAGGATATTATTAAACACCAAATTAGATTCAATATCTATTAAAAATGAAAGACTCATTTTTAAAAAAATAAAAAAGATAGATCTTTTAGTATAATAAAATTAAGGTGTAACAATAAGATTTGCTTTCTATTAGTATATATCTACAAGCTGCAGTGGTGGACAAAAGTTTAAGACCAAGGTATCAAAGAAACTAAATTAATTGATTAATAATAAATAACAGTGTAAATAAAAGAAATAGCGTTCTACCATAATGATAATAAAAATGAATAGATAAACAATACTTGCGAACCATGAAATTATGTTTTACATCGTCTTGTCGTTTTAAACTTTTGTCCGCTACTGTATATTCAAATTTATTTATTTTTTTCTTTCGTTTGAACTTTACCTCAATTTAATACACCGTTACAGCGTATACCATAAACACGTAGAATAATAGAGATGTGCAAATTTACCTGAGTATGGCCGAGGTGCTCCTGGACTTGCCGGCTGACGTAAACTATTTTCCCGGCGGTCGTGACCACGATAAAGAAGCCCCCGCTTTCGATCAAGTTCTGTTGCGGTTAACAAAATACGATTTTAACGGGCTCAACGTGTGCAACGATAACAGGACCGGATCGATTTACGAGTACTCACGTCGACAATGTATTGTTCCAGGTCCAGCTCACCGAGTTCTCGAGGCAGAAAGTCAATCGTGCCACGTCCGAGCGCTGCGAACGCACAAACGAGAACACGTATTAACTGATTAGAGGATAATAAGTAGCGGTTGCATACGTAATTGGATAGCTTTGAATATTTTGTAAAACGAAAAAAAAAACAAAGGAAACGTACGATGGCTAGAAAAAGTATTGGCGCAACACAGTTTTCATCGTTGAAGATCAAGTATACACGTTTAATTTTTTTCACGTTAAACAATCTATTTATACGTATAAAAAGACGTGTCCTGGTTGACTGAGTGATTCATTATCGCAGAGCTTAAACTACTAAAGTTAGAAACATGAAATTTGGACAATGGGTTCCTTTTATGACGTGGACGCCCACAAAAGGAAAGATTTTTTGATATTTCACTCCTAAGGGGGTGAAATAGGGGTTGAGTGGTTGTTTGAAAATCCGCGGATTTTGAAGCAAGCACTATGGAAACTAGAATTTAGCTTTTTGGTTAGAAATAAAGAAATATGTGTTTCAACGTTTTTTTGGAAAATTAACTCTCAAGGGACTAAAATAAGGGATGAAAGTTTGTTTGAAAATCCGCGGATTTTGAAGCAAGCACTATGGAAATTGAAATTTAGCTTTTTGGTTAGAAATAAAGAAATATGTGTTTCAACGTTTTTTGAAAGATCAACTTCCAAAGGGGTAAAATAAGGGATGAAAGTTTGTTTGAAAATCCGCGGATTTTTGGAGCACTATAAAAATTAGAAGGTATTTAACTTTCTGGTTAAAATTGAAATTAAGGGCTTGCAAAATTGGACATGTCTTGAAAATAGTTAAAATTGAAATCAAAGTATATCAATAGTTAGGTATATATAACACTAGGTTTACGGAATTACGGATTTACGTTAATTTGACGGGTTTCGAACTACATGAGCAAAATTTGCAGGAACAATTACTATTATTCCTAGTAATTTTTGTTGAGCTTTTTTATCGATGGTGCGATACAAATATATTCAATTCTATTTCCCTCTCAGTTCTACAATTTCAAATTCTGTTCTATGTACACCTTATTCTTTGGTATATGTAGATTGGAAATAGATATATAAGAAATGTTTGTGAATCTAGCGTTAAGTCGTACTAATCCAGGGCTAATGAGTAAAAGTTTCAAAAATAATTACTATTATTCCTAGCAATTTTTGTTGAGTTTTTTTTTATCGATGGAGCGGTACAAATACACCCAAATCTATTTCCCTTGCAGTTCTACAATTTCAAATTCTGTTCTATGTACACCTTATTCCTTGGTATTGGGTTGTTCGGAAAGTAATTTCGTTTTTTCCTAACACAGGGCTTAATTGTATTTTTTCATAGTCAACTTCACACTTAAGCCGCATGGTCATTATATATTTTGACAGCATATATAGCAAGGCTTGCTTGTGAAAAGTTTCGATTGATTCTATCCAGTAGTTTTTGATTGGTGCCCTATCAAATATGGAAAGTAAAAAGCAACATTTTCGGTATTTTTTACCTTTTTACTATCAAAAAGGTAAAAATGCTGTTCAAGCAAGGAAAAAATTATCCGTTGTGTATGGAGAAGATGTATTGACAGAACCCCAGTGCCAAAACTGGTTTACAAAATTTCGATCCGGCAATTTTGATGTTGAAGATGCACCACGTTCTGGAAGGCCATTTGAGGATGATGAAGACACAATAAAGGTATTAATTGATGCAAATCGGCGAATAACAACTTGTAAGATCGCTAAGAGATTAAATTTATCGAATTCGACCGTTCATGATCATTTGAAACGGCTAGGTTTAATCTTAAAGCTCGACATATAAAAAAAAAACGAAATTACTTTCCGAACAACCTAATGAAAACGCATGAGTGATGTTCTACATGTTATTATCGCCAATGAAAACAATTTGGCTAAAAAGATTTTTATGTTGCTTTGAATGTTATTAAATAAATTTTAACGAACCAAAGAAAGTTATTGTAATAGTTATCAATATATAGAGCTGTCTCTTATACACATCTGATGTGTATAAGAGACAGGAATACAACAGTACAACTACAACATCAAATCTTATATTGATGCATGTATACCCGTGTACTTCAGTATTCGTGTATAAAGAAGTCTATGGATTAAAATACACATGCAATAATTGCACGTGTATTCGTGTATCTTGAATACACATCCAAAACCGTGATCTCTAGGTGAGAGTCGCGTTTGCAGAGTTGGCCAAGTCTTCGGTGAAAGTTATGGGTATTAACCCTGACGGAACGGGGATTTGCTCCGCGTGTCTGGGTTCGATCCCATTTGCAATGCAAGTTCGAACACGAACACGTTATGCCGCGACGCACTCGTGTGCATTCGTACAACCGTTTACGCTAATGGATCCAGTACAGCAAGAAACACCAGGTCCCGTAGGGGAATGAACATCTAAAAGGAGCAACTGCGCGACCGCTTTAATTACGATGTCGCGACAGTGTTGCGGGCGAAGGGGTATTAGAATTGAGTCGTACACGTGAAGCAGGATAACTGATGGTATTGCGAACGAGATACTTTCGATAGAATGTGGATTGGCATGGTTTGAGAATTGTTTAGAGTTTTGGAAAAGCGTGAAACGTATCCTATTGATACAAATGAGCAATTATAAATAGTTTTGCGTAATTACTAGTTATAATAGTGTAGGAATGCGATCGAGCGGATGCGAGTTTGGGAAAGTCTGAAGAGTACTTGAGTTGGGCGATTGTCGTGCGAACGCAGAATGTTTGGGTTCGAATGTTTCTAAGGCGTGAAAGATGAGAACTTGAGAAAACAGTGCGACTGAGAAATTCTGGGTGGTCGTGACCGAATGCGTAGAGCGAGAAAGGTTGACAATTAGAATGAAAGGAAACGAGTGTTGTTATTTTGTGTTCGTTTGTGTCGTTTTAGATTTATTAAATACACGTATATTTATTATTTTATTTACTCTTCTTTCTTTTCCTTTTTTCATTTATAACCTTTCCTATATTATTATTAACGAACGTCTAAATCACTGATATTACGAGCGTTAAAACTTAAGTTAATTTAACTAAAAATTAATAATCAATGTAACCCCTTCTCCTTTCGCGTTCATGACCCATTCGAACTACCCGATCAGGTTCCCAGCTACCCGTGAACCGTTTAATCCCGTCGATAATCAAATTCTTGTCGAGTACACGGTGGTTGCAACCGTTTCGAAGACTTCGATTTCCATTCAGCAGGAGGTGTCCGCGATCAATAATCAAGAACGGGCCACGGCGATCGATGAGACCCCGCCGTGCATCTATAACAAGTCTAACGGCGAATTAATGGGCGACCATGTTTGGTGAATACCTTTGTAAAGTCGTGCGCCACATGTTGGACAAGCGAGTTAATCCTGTACAGGTTTCCCGGCGTTGCAGATCAAATTAACGCGGTTTATGCGCCCGAAAGTTAAACAAGCCGAGGGGTCGAAGGCGGAGGAGGTCAGCCCACGGTCGTTCCTAGAGGATACCGAAGACTCACGGAGCGTGTTCGCGGCAAAAAGTGGTAAGGGGATTAAATTCGACGCGAAGCCGCCCACGGAAACCTATGAAGTTGCCCTGGCTCTCGCTGGAAAATCTTTCCACGACGTTTTCTTAAACCTTTTTGCTGCCAACGGTGACTGTAGAGTCTCGTCGAGTACTACTTGGGACTATAGTCACTTGAATTCTGGTACTCGTTATATATCGAACACCCAATAAATTATAGTACAGCAAAGCATATTTTGCTATTTTCCATGGTAGCTTATTACTATTAACGCTTTGAGTTCGAGAGGTGACTGTTAGTCACCAAATAATAGTTTCGCAAATTTTCACTCTTTAGTTAATTTCTTTGTTAGTCAGTCTCAGAGGGTAAATAGTCGCATATGTAAATTTTAGTACCCTTGGAATTAATATTTTATTTGTTTTGAGCTCTATGTGTTGTAATTTGACTTATTGTTAAACGAAGAATTAATAATTTATATTACTCCACTGGCCATTAACACTATTCCTACCACAACCGGTGAAATGACCGTTTTTAAAATTGTGTTTAGAATTTCATAGATACAACATAATTGAATCGCCTTTAAACTTTAAACTTTTCCTCAGATATACGTATAATACATTTCTCAATATTCGCTTCTTTTTTCATTGTTTATTTTCTGAGAAAAATTTGTAGTCTGTCTTACGTGGGAATGTCGCGGTAAAAATAGGTATACATGAAGTGTCGGTAGGAATAGTGTTAAGAACAATTTTTCCCGAAGTGAAATAAGTAATGTCTATGTCAGACTGCAACGGTCTATCGTGATAGCACCTTCGCTTGCGAAAAGGTTAAGGGCGCTGACGAATGAACCGTGGACCGTGACGTGATGCGGGGAACGGAAAGCCGGATCAAGGAAACGACGGCAAAGATTGACAATAGTACACGGTTCGTCAGAGATTTCCCACCGTTTCACGACCTTACAGTTTAAAAATTTTACCTGCCAGAGAAAAGTTAAGGAGAAAAAATGGAGGAGCGACGTTTCTCTGGAATTACAGCCAGCTCTGTCAGTGATTTGCGTTCGGTACATCCCGGATTTCCATGCATTTATGGGAAATTGAAATGTGCAGGAGGGAACGTGCATGTGGTACGCAGAAATGCAAAAATGTGAGATAAGAGTTTGTAACGGGGATTTGTAGAAGGTACTGAATCTTTGTGAGAAGTAGATTTGTGGAAATTAACGAATTAGAGATAAATTAAGAAACAATGTTAATACTAGTAATGGTTACAATTATAATAAATGCTCACAGAGTGCCCCTCTTCGATTATTTTCCACATTTACTGTACATTTGAATGGAAGCCACAAAATTGCAAAATTATGATGTCAGAGTAAACTTGTTCTAAGTTACACGACAAAAATATTTTCCTACTACTATTTGGCGACTGTTACGTTTCAAGTGCAGTGAATGACAATATTAATAATAATTATGAATATAGAACATGCGCATAGAATCCCCCTCTTCGATTATTTTCAACATTTACTGTGCATTTGAATGGAAGCCACAAAATGGCAAAATGATGATATCAGAGTAAAACCGTTCTAAGTTACACCGTAAAAATATTTTCCTACTACTACATATTTGGCAATTGTTACATTTCAAGTGCAATGAATGATAATACTAATAATAGCTATAATTATAATAAATGCTCATAGAATCCCTCTCTTCGATTATTTTCAACATTTACTGTACATTTGAAGGGAAGCCACAAAATTGCAAAATGATGATATCAGAGTAAACTTGTTTTAAGTTACATTGCAAAAATATTTTCCTACTACTATTTGGCGACTGTTACGTTTCAAGTGCAGTGAATGATAATACTAATAATAGCTATAATTATAATAAATGCTCATAGAATCCCTCTCTTCGATTATTTTCCACATTTACTGTACATTTGAATGGAAGCCACAAAATTGCAAAATGATGATATCAGAGTAAACTTGTTCTAAGTTACACGACAAAATATTTTCCTACTACTATTTGGCGAATGTTACGTTTCAAGTGCAGTGAATGACAATATTAATAATAATTATGAATATAGAACATGCGCATAGAATCCCCCTCTTCGATTATTTTCAACATTTACTGTGCATTTGAATGGAAGCCACAAAATGGCAAAATGATGATATCAGAGTAAAACCGTTCTAAGTTACACCGTAAAAATATTTTCCTACTACTACATATTTGGCAATTGTTACATTTCAAGTGCAATGAATGATAATACTAATAATAGCTATAATTATAATAAATGCTCATAGAATCCCTCTCTTCGATTATTTTCAACATTTACTGTACATTTGAAGGGAAGCCACAAAATTGCAAAATGATGATATCAGAGTAAACTTGTTTTAAGTTACATTGCAAAAATATTTTCCTACTACTATTTGGCGACTGTTACGTTTCAAGTGCAGTGAATGACAATATTAATAATAATTATGAATATAGAATATGCGCGTAGAATCCCTCTCTTCGATTATTTTCAACATTTACTGTACATTTGAATGGAAGTCACGAAATTGCAAAATGATGGTGTCAGAGTAAACTTGTTCTAAGTTACACGACAAAAATATTTTCCTACTACTATTTGGCGACTGTTACGTTTCAACTGCAGACGGTTCGACTCCACATTTTGTCGCGTTCAAATAAATCGCGAGAAAGTCGGTTTGGATCGTAAACCCTCAAAGATCGCCGTAATATCTGGCCAGCAGCGTATGAATATGCATGCAACGCACGTGCAACATAAATTGAACAAACCTAACCCAGCGTTTGACAGGATCGGCACCCCCGAAAGATTAACAAGATCCCAACAACGCTTGCACGCGATTATCCCCGGCATCTTTCCATTGTTTCCGTTTCGAAGTGGCGTTCGTACTTATACAGTGACAATCGTCGGCTCTCGCTCGACCCTGTTCTTAACGAATCGAACAGGTTTCCCTCTCTGTTTTTCAGGTCACCTTTCACGTTTGTCAGCTTTGATATGTAAAATCCCCTGTTCAGAAGTCTTAGGACGTCTAATAATATTTTACAAGCGACAAATTGAACTCTAAAGCGTGCAAGAAGATATCCAGAGTTATAAATAGGGATGTAAAAAATTTTGTAAGAAGAAAGAGGAATTGTTAATGGAAAAATTGTGAGGGATTAATTGTTGAGGCACCAAAATTAATGCAAGCGATATGTAAAAGTAACTTTAATTATTATTAATAATTTTAGTAAAATTTTTAATAGTACAGTAGTACATTGTCACATAAAATATGAACGAATCTGCATTCTCATAAATATTCCCAAATATTCGGTATTCTTCAATTTTTATCATTCTAAATATTCAGCATTCACCATTTTTATTGTAGTATCGTAGTTAATTCTAGATTTTAAGGGAAACTGAGGGCTGGACAGCGAGAGCCCAGGCTCGCTGGAGGAAAACTCTTAGCGATGCGCCAGGCCCTCGGAATATGCCCAAATATGGTCATATTTTTGGAATATGCCCAAATATGGGAATAAGGAAACTAAATGATGTTTAACACGTTCGTCGTCACGTCACCCGAATATGGGTGATGCTCTTTTTCTTAAAGTTAAATCGGATTTAAAATTGGAATTTTAAAAGGAATTCAATGGAATAAGCATTGAAGTATAATATATGTAAATATAAAATACATAAAATTAAAATTTTTGCTGTTTTTATATTTTTTTACCTCAGTTTTCTATGCAATCGGATTTGGGCCCAGCAAGAATCTCAGTCTAATCATGCTGGGCGACGAACGTGTTAACACTAGATTTACAGACATTTTTGCATATCTATTTCTAATATTCATATATTAAGAAACAGGTATCCACCAAAAAGAATTTGAAACTGCAGAACTGAGAGGGAAATAGATTTAGGTATATTTGTATAAAACTCAGCAAAAATTGCTAGGAATAATAACAACTATTTTTGCAAATTATACCCATGAAGTCCAAAACCCGTCAAATTGACGGGTTCCCGTAAATCTAGTGTTAATAAACATAGACTCATTGGTAGATTCCTTGATCAACTGTAGACTTGTTTTACATATCTTACGAGGGACTACTCTATATTAAATTGGCACTTTTGTTACTTTGAATTTTATGTTAATTTGTCGGACTGAAAGGAAAGTCTTTGAGTGTATTTATTTAATTTAACACTAGAACTATCAGAGCACTCAAAATGACAGATTAATGATTATTCATAGCAACCTTATAAATTTACGAATATATGAGCATAACTAAATTAAATAATGTTTAATATAAGCGAATCTTAGTAATTATTTTACATTTGAAAACCTTTGAAGTTAATATTATTAGACGACTGTCTAACAGTCACCTCTCGGATGCAAAGGGTTAATTTAAAGAACGTGATAGAAATGCATGATACAAAAACGCGAATCAACCTTCTCTGCGTTCGCGTGTATTAAAATTAAATTTAAAAAAAAACGAAAAATAAGACTACGCGTTTGACTATTAAAATAAAACTCAAGGGTAGGACAACACGTCTGACCCCTTCGACGTTACATTTATTTCTGTTCCTTTTTTTTTTATAATATCAACGGTCTCTTCGTTACCACCTCTGGCTGAACTTTGCCGCCTTTATTCAAATTTTCCTTCGTTGACAGCAGTCTAGAAAATACTTGATGCATGGCATTCTGTGAGCCGGCTCGCCTCACAAATGCCTTGAACGGATTCTGCGCTAACACGTGTATCAAATTTTCCCGACCGGCTGCTCGATTATTCGACACCGGTTCGATGGGGTGGTGATGCCCGAGAAATTTTCGCGTTTCGTCTCGTTCCATTTCATCGGGGCCGCCTTCGCTTCCGGGTCCTTTGTTTGCTCGTGCGCGGATTCGATTTAACGAGGAAGCGGAACGAGCAATAAAAAGGTCGGCGGCCAAAAGGAGCAGCGTACGCTTTCATTACGCGCTTTTCGATGTGCGCATCTCACCGTGAACACGTAGATGTAATAACCGGTAACTTTTGCACGGGGATCGAGTGACAACCGTGCGCTCCCATCGGCTTCCATGACTCGATTTACGGCCAGAGCAGCGCCCGGCGCTCGCGGATCGGATTTGCGCGACATTTATATCGTAATATTTTGCCCCTGTCGATTCACGATCGGATAAACTTCGAATTCTAATAGGTACACGAACGGTGTTGTCTTTTGTTTGTTACAAACGCAACGGCCGACGGAATTGGTCGTGTTAAATTACGCGTTTTTTGCCACGTTCAACTGCGAATGCGCTTTTTCGATCGATATCCTCCTCTTGTTGGTTTCTGTGCCTTTTAATCAATCGACAGAATTTATAGCTGGCGATTGTTTATTTATTTATTTATTTATTTATTTATACGGGATGAAGCCGTTAGTTTACAAATTACTTAATACAATGTGCGGCGATTATACAACGTGATCATTTAGTAATTGGGTTCGAAATATTGGCGAAGTAACATTTAACCCTTTCGCGCCGAGCGTCGCATATATTGTTGTATGCCTGCACATAATATTATCTTAAGCTAAGACTACCTACTCATCCTCCAGTAAACATCCCAAAATCCTTTCCCAATACCCGATGATTTCACCCTCCTGAGTCATTTCCGAACCTTGTCCGCAACACCTCATCCCTTACTAATCACTATCCCAAAACAACCCCCACTTCTCCATTTTAAAGTTATAAAAGCCCCGAATCCCTCCCTGCAAAAAAGAAGAACAGTTTAGATCGTCTTAGGACTTACGTCTGTACCGAATATTTCTCCGATATTAAAATAAAGCTTTCGTCTTTTATTTCGCTGGAAGTTGCATTACTTTTATACACAAAATTAACCTGCGAACTACGGCGGAATACAACACATAACAATTTTGTGATATAACTACGTTGGTGTCCAACAATATGCGGCATCCACTCGACGACCAGGGTATCGAATGCTAACTATAATAAATTGTATTTTTATTTAGAATAATAACAAAATCTTTAAATTGTAGGCAATTTAGTAATCAATGGAGCCTTTGTATAGGGGAGAGCGGCAAAGAATAGCAAATGCTGATTGCCATTGCTTTCTTTAGGCGACCGCGGATTAGGTTTCGAGGTGTCGCCGTGTTATTTTTTCGGGGCCGCGTTATCTTCCGGCGCCGTTTTAAACAACGCCTGCGTTGTAGGGATAAACAGTCGCGGCCGTAAACCTGATCCCCGAAGAAAAGGTAGACGGCAATATCCTAGATGAAAACGCGTGGGGATATCGAAGGCGGGCATTTTTCCGAAGGTCCTGATTGGTAAGGACAGGAACCGCCTATCAGGCCCGAGGCAAATAAATAGGAAGCCTCGCGATAATTAGACACAGTTCGTTTTTGGTTAATTCATCAATTCGTTAGTTCGTTTTTAGTTCATGAGAGAGAGTTCGTTTATTGGTAGTTCAGAGTTTAGAGTTCAGAGTTTTTCATTATAAGTCGTTGCACTAGCTCATAATTTAGGTAAAAACCCATCGGCCAATAGAATAATTTCCTACAAAATATTTAAATAACTTCTTAAATAACAAAACATCGACGTATAATGTGCACAATTCGCAGCGCGGTGCTCCGTTTAGTGGTGTCACTCTAGCGGAGCGGATTGCCGTAACGAAAGGGTTAACCCTTTGACTGCGGAAGACTCTGAGCCGAAACGCTTCGCGTCGACGGCGTACAGCCGGCACTAACTGTCGCTGGGGACTGAATACTTTTTCACGCAATCTGAATCTGTTCGGCGGTGTCTTCAATTGTAATATTGTACAGAATCAAATTACTGTTACTTTATCCACTCCAAAATTAATATTTTTCAATTTTTTTAAATATTTTTTATCTTCAATATATATTATTTATTCGTCAAGGGTAAAGTTTTAAAACGCCATAATTTGATAATTATAATGTATTATAAAATATATATAATGAAATGTACAAAACGAACTCCAAACCATACATAACTTTTGTCAAATGGCAGATGAACAGATGAAACGAATTTAAGATATAGCGAAAACTGACGAAATAAACGAGATTTTTCTTGTTGATAAGCAACAAGGTATGTGGTTTCTGAGTGTTACACGGATATGATAAAATAATTTCTTGAGAAATTCAGTAAGACAGCAGTAAATGATCAAAGTCGTCGCCGAGCGCACATGTGCGCCCATAGTCTATATCGACGGCTTGTGCTGGGCGCATATATGCGCCCGTAGCAGTCAAAGGGTAAAGAAAATCATGAGAGAAACGATTCCCAAACGAACACAGGCCTGCAGCAACGAGTCTTTCCACATACGAGCCGCTATACGCGTCGAGGTCCTCGAATTCCCAAGAAGTTCGGTCTATTACGCGACCAATATCTGCAATTCAATCTGTGCAACGACACCGTCGCTCTGTTCGTGGCTGTGCAGGGTCGCGTAGAAGTCGATGGCTGGTATCGTTTCTGGCTGCGTTACGACGGCCCGTGTCACGGAACCGTCATCTGCCGCCGCTGCCGTATCGGCTGACTTATGCAAATCTGCACCCCAGCACGCTTTTCCCGGTTCACGGATACGGCGCGCTGGCTGATCGCGCGCCAGCCCCACGTGCCGGGCATAAATTTTCGTTCCGCGTTGCTGGATTTACGAAACAGCCTGCATGAAGCCGAGCCTGGCATGCCACGGCTCTCCAAATAACGCCACTCGTTGTATCACGGTAGATATTAATAACCAATTCAACGGTTCGACTTTTCGCTCGGAACAGGCACGTCGTTTGTTAGGAATGGGGTTTTATGTTTGCTAAATAAAATACGCTCTTATTTGAAATTTTGGTATAGTGTTAGTGGTAAGTCAGGTTTAGGATAAGTACTCTTTAACCCCTTAACTCTTTGGGGCACGGTGGGATCAAAAATGTCCCACCTTCTTAATCGACGGTAACGCATGGTGGGACATTTTCAAACCCACTTCGAAATATTACAATAGCTGCATAGGTTTATATTTAGTATTACTCAAATAAGGCAGTTGATAAATGGCATAAAAAAATATTGTAAATATTTTCGCTTGTGTTGACGAATTTCAACGTATTGGTATTTTGTTAATAAAAATATACCAATTTTCTTTCATTTAAAACGTAACAAAATTTCTATGCAACATGGGTCTATTTATTCGTGAAATCCTGTGCCTCAAAGAGTTAATGCATTGTTTTTTTTTGTTTTTTTTTAAATCGGCCAAAAAAGATCAATTCTTTTTAATGTAAAAAGACAGAATTTAGAACGTTGTATTGGCAAGAAAATTAAATAAATACAAAAATATTCAAAATTTTTATGGTATTGTAAATTTTATTGTCGCTCGAATTATCTCGAGTGTACACAGTTTGGTCAGTCATTTAAGGGGTTAATATAAAATCACTTTATTTAAAATAAATCCATTTTGACTTGCTCACCTCATATTCTTTCATCCATTCGATCGACTTTCTTTCTGTTCCTTATTGTGCTTCTATAATTTTAGCTTCAGTAATATTAAAATAAATTTAGTTATTATATTTCAGACAGGCAATCACAGTCGTTCGTGAATTTTGGTTCAGTTAATAACTTAATAACTTAAATTTTGGTAAACTTTTGGTTCAGTTAATAACTTAATGTAAATAGTAGCAAGCAATGAAATTTGACGTTTATGAATAAACGTTTTCATTTCTTTTTCTATGCAGATTAAAATTTCTCTCTATCTCTATTTCTCTCTCTCTCTTCTCCATCTCTCACTTCCTCTTCTTCTCTCTCTCTTTCTCTGATTACTATTTTGCCTTCGCTATTGACACATACAGTAATAACAGCAACAATAATAGCAGTGTTGATGGTTCAGTTACCACTTAGCTAATCGAATGGGAAGGTCTCCCATTCTTTCCTCCGCCATTGATTCTGTTTACTTTAGTTATTAGTTAAACTTGAACTGGAGTTGAATTTATTCAAAATTGTACTTTGGAAGAGCAGAAAATGCATTTAATGAACTATAAATAACACTAATTCAAAACTAACTAATAACAAAAGAAAATAGAATGAATGGCAGAGGAAAGAATGGGAGATTTCCACATTTGGTTGACTAAGTGTTAACACTTTTTCTTGCAACAAGGGTGCTGCCATTGATTCTGTTTACTTGTTATTAGCTAGTCTCAAACTATTTGTTGAATTTATTAAAAATTGTACTTTGGAAGAGCAGAAAAAGTATTTGATGAACTATAAATAATACTAATTCAAAACTAACTAATAACAAAAGTAAATAGAATGAATGACAGAGGAAAGAATGGGAGATCTCCTCATTTGGTTGGCTAAGTGTTAATATGCAGCAATCCAGCATGCAGCACAGTCATGATGAAAACAAACGAAGATACAGGTCCAATTATATGATGACTCATAATGTCCCTTTAACGTTCAATTACGCAGGCATTATAAAGTAGCCAGGTGCTCGAAATCGAGGATTAACAACAACGAAGAAATGTTTAATGCGATTATCATTCTAATGCTTTCTTCAAAGCAAACAATGTTCGCGCCACTCCGTCACGGTCGCTTTCAGTTCAATACAGCACTTGTCCCGGTGCTTCGAGTCTCTTATTCGCTTATTCTTCCGTTTCCCAGGGTAATAATTTTTTTTTTGCCCGCGCACCCACGTTTTCAAAGGCACCGCACGCGGTTCAGCTTTTCCGCTTTCAGCTCGCAACCGTTCCTTCGCGTTGCTCGGGGATAATTAGTACACAAACGGGGAGAGCCTTCGTTCAGTTGAGGGGAAAACGATTTTCCAGCTACGTCTTGGTTGAACAAATTAAAAGCTGAGTTTCGCTAAGGCTGTCTAACGCGAGGGGGGAGGAAAAGGCGCCCGTTTTGTTACTCTCGAATGCAGTTTCGCTTTTGTACGCAGCAGACAGGTTGTTGAAGGCTCAGTAAATTTTGCACTTGATGTTTGCTGCGATCGTGCATTATGCGTATGTAGAGAATCATTCAGTTATTTTTTTTTTTTTGCTATAAATTTTGGCTAAAAAAATTGGAGGAATGATATCAGAGGATGTACACGTTGCATGGAATCTTGTTTGTCGCATCACTGTTTTGAAATTTTCAAGTTTTTATGTAACCTCATAGTGTAAACGATGAATATACAGCTTCTTGTCTTATGTAAATAGAACACTCTGTATACAAAATATTCAAAATTGTAGAATTTTGGGTGGTAACATTAATTAAAGCTTTATGTATGTCGCTGAAACTTTTCATGGTATATTAACATATTGTATGCCGGCCCCGCGAAAACGCGGGTTTGGAAATCTATCGCTTGAGCGCCGGCCCCGCGAAAACGCGGGTTTGGAAGTCTGTTGCTTTAGCGCCGGGTTTGCGATAATACAACATTCTTTTGTTTGGCGATTTGTTTGTTTCTATTTTTCGTTATCGTTAAATTGCATATAATGAATATGCAAACCAATTTTAGTGTTTTACAATAATGTATAAAATTTTAAATATTTTCTTCACCTACAGTTTTAAATGCCTCAGATGCCACCGGCATACAATGTGTTAAAAGACATTTACTTAATTCAATAGCTATTAATTCAATTTTTTTTTTCTCGAATTATTAGTGATATCGTTTGAAAAACAGTACAACTGAATCAGACATTGCTGGACATTTCTGGACATTTCTGGACATTACGAAACCCTTAGAATTTCTTAATTTTGCTTAACACTATTCCTACCGACACTTCACGTATATCTATTCCTACCGCGACATTCCCACGTAAGACAGACTACAAATTTTTTTCAAAAAATAAACAATGAAAAAAGAAGCGAATATTGAAAAATGTATTATACGTATATTTGAGGAAAAGTCTAAAGTTTAAGGGCGATTCAATTACATCGTATCTATGAAATTCTAATCGAAATTTTAAAAACGGTCATTTCACCGGTTGTGGTAAGAATAGTGTTAAAAGATAGAACAGTGTGTAGAGCTTTGAATATTCCAATATATCATGAGAAATGGAAAAATGTTAGATAACATATTAATAGTTCAATACTGAATTATCTTCATATTTTATACAGTTACTCAATTCCTTCTATTCACCTAAAACACAACAGCTCTTTCCCTCTGTACCCATAAACCTAGCCTAACCTGCTATTCTAAACAGATTCTAAACAGAAACGTTCGGCTATTTATGTCAGTCGCAGCAAATCGTCCATGTATATACTCATAACACGAACATGAAATCGGCGATGTAACGAGCATCAGCGATCCATTTCCTGTGTTACAAAAAAAAAAGAAAAAAAAAGTGGTTGATCCCTTCTCTACACGGATGATATGCAAACAACGTGTGTATAACGCGTCCGATTCGCTCGAGTTACACGAATCCCGTTCATCAGCCGGAATCAATGCGTTCTTTCTGTGTCTAACCGTGCTTTGCCGAGTAATCGCATCGGGGGACGGCGGCCCCGGCATTGTGATTAACTCCGAACAACTCGGACGTTTCACCCTGTTTACTCGTTTCCAGCGTGTATGACAGGTGATATCGTGATTGGAGCGCGCGCAATCATACGCCTGATCGCTTAAATTGGCGATACCGGCTTGATTATGAGTTATGTGACCCGGTGATTCAAACTGATTGCGATTTCCGCGCGAACGACGATTCTCGCGCGTGCGAATCGCCTCCGAGGACACTTACTGTTGTCGCGCGACACTTTTGTCGGGCTTTCCTTTGATGTTCCGTGCGCGGGGACAAGAGCCAAAGGCTGTTTCAGAAGTTTCGAAGAGTATAGACCGCGTCACGTCCCGAGTTCGATCCACGACGTTGGATAATGAAAGCGAAGGTGCGAACGCACAGGGTTGAGTCATTTGTAAATTGTTCGTAACAATGCATGATTCTTCGTGGGATTATTCCTATTAGAATTACGAGATATCTACAGTGGTAGTATTCGTACACCATGTCACAATGAAATAATCCTCTTCAATAGAAAAACTTTCAATTCAAGGAATATATAATAGTATCGTTCGAATTAAAATTTAACGTTGTTTTATAGAACTTGGTGGAACTATTGTAGGCAATTTGCGGATTAGGGCGGCATTTGCATAAGGAGATCGGCATTTGTATAAGGAGAGCGTCAAAGATTAATGGCAAATGCCGATTGCCATTGATTTCTTTGAGCGGCCCGCGGATCAAAGCTAAGGTGTCGCCGCGTTCTCTTAGGTGCCGCGTTTTCTTTTCGGCGCTGCTTCAAACATTGCCGCGTTTGAAGGAATAAAGGGTCGCCGCCGTAAATCGAATCAAAGAAGATGCGAACGACAGATATTCCAAATACAAAAGCGTCACCGAGGTTTGCACCAAGTAGGGATATCGAAGGCGGGCACTTTTTTGAAGGCCCTGATTGGCGAAGGCAGGAACCGCCTATCAGGTTAGATGCAAATAAATAAGGAACCTCGCGAGATCTCTCATCTCTCGTTAATCGTTCAGCGTTAATTGTTAATCGTTGTATCATCTTGCTATAATAATGTGGAAGGAATTCTGGTTTTGATGGCGTCACCCTACAACGGGATCAGGTTCTACTTCGAGGGAAACTGATAAGCTGGATCGTTCCCCGAAGTTGGACCAAAGGATGCAATGAGCTGATGTCATGCGGGGAAAGGTCATCTTTGGGTCCAATGGCATCACCCTACATCAGGATCGGTTTCGCTACGAGGAAACCGATAAGCTGGACCGTTCCCGGAAGGTGGACAAAATGAGGTCATGGGAAGCTGTGAAAA
Source organism: Tetrapedia diversipes (assembly GCA_033822845.1). NCBI lineage: Eukaryota > Metazoa > Arthropoda > Insecta > Hymenoptera > Apidae > Tetrapedia > Tetrapedia diversipes. The sequence continues at coordinate 194,935 of JAOPTO010000808.1, forward strand.
ACCCTGCTGGAGGGTTACGAGGACACGCAGTCTTCCGATCCGCCGTACGGTCCACGTCGCGAAGGAATTGTTCGAATAAAGAGAAAAGTTACTGCGTTCAGTTGTCGTTTTATTTTAAATTATTATAGTATTCGACAGATCAGAAGTGGGATTACCACACGTGTTTTACGAGTGAAAAAGAAAAGACTCGCGCAGAGTAGAAGTGAAGATGTCATTAGAAGGGAGGCATCTTAATACGTCCTGGAGACGCACTCGGGATCATGAAGATTCCTGCCATAGTAAAACCTCAAATTCGAGACATCGAAGCCGCGACCAATCGGCGTTGGGACGACGAAGTCGAGACAGGTCTGCCCTGCGTCACGATAGGCGAGACAGATCTCGAGATAGGTCACGAGACAGGTCACGTACTGAGCGGTCATCCCAGGCGAGTGGTGAGTCCGATTTTGCGAAACTAACTGAAGTATTAGCAGGATTGATACAAGTAGGCTCCACTAATAATAAAACGAATAGATATACCAATGAAAAGGTGTTGCCGGAATTCGATCCGGGATCTAAAGAATTATCTGCGGTGGAATGGTTAGAAAGGGTCAATATGCTAGGTGTGATGTATGAGTGGAATGACACTCATAAATTGTATTTGGCGACCCTAAGGTTACGTGGAAATTCGAAGGCATGGTACGATAGGTTACAAAACACGCCGGTTTCGTGGGAAGCATTCGCGGTTGCCATTGTGAGGCAATTCCCGGGCGAGGAGAATTTTGGAAAGTTGTTTGAGACAGCGGCTGCCTTTCAGAGTTCGCCTGGTCAGGATTTGCAAACCTATTCATTTGAGAAGATTAGAAGAATAAATAAATTAAAATTAGATATTCCCGAAAGTAAGGTAGTAGAATTAATTATACACGGGATACACGACGACAATATTCGTATGAATGTAATAGCAGCGAGAAATAAAACACTTGCTGAGTTGTATCAATGTTTGAGCATGTTTCCCGTACCAGAAGCTAAGAAGTTGGAGAGCAATAAAAATCTTAGGGACGGGAGAGAAAACAAAATTATACGGGATAAGGGGCGTCAAGTGGGTCGCGACGGGAAGTCTAACCACATCAGTAGCTGTTTTCACTGTGAGATGCCGGGACACAAAAAACATGAGTGTCCCGAATTTCTTAAGCAGGAAGCAAGGAATGCGGGGATCGTTTCCGTTTCGAAACCATTAGTAAAACGGGTAAAGTGTAGCTTTTGTGGGATATTAGGGCATTCGGATTCTGAATGCTACAGAAAAAAAAATAAGCAGAGGTTAGAGAGAGCATGACTAGAAGTAGGAATAGACAATTCTTTTCAAGTCTTGGAGATTGAACATAGAAATATAAATAAACCGAATAAAAGTTGTCAAATACAGGAAGAAATTAGGGAATGCTTAGTGGATCTCGGGAGCGAATGCTCAATCATTCGGGAGAGTGTGGCCAGGCATTTTAATTTAAGGATAAAAGGAACTACGAAAACCTTAACGGGATTCAATAGAGCTGTGGTAATTCCTTTAGGATATGCGAAAATGAATATTTATATAGATGGAATCGCTTTTAAGGTTAAAGTTTTTGTAGTTCGAGATAGTGAACTCGCGAAAGAAATAATAATCGGACGAGATGTGTTGGAAAGGGAAGGTAGTGTTGCGTTATCCGATGCGAGTAGGGTAACATTTACAGTAAGAGATACAGGTCGGAACGAAATCTCGATGGGCGTAAACATAGTGGAGCAGACTCTAAAGCCGATCGAAAGGTCAGAGATAAATTATGCCTCTTCCGATCCAGAGCTTATGACGCGACTATGTTTCTTATTAAATAAATTTAGAAGGAATGTGGCAGTTAACATGAGTAAGATAGGATGTTCGACAGTAGGAGAGATGAGTATTGAATTAATTAATGATAAACCGGTATATCACAGGCCATATCGGTTGTCTCAAGCCGACCGAGCTAAAGTTAGTGAAATTGTGAAAGACTTAGAAAAAGGTGGCATCATTCGAAAGAGTACATCATCTTATGCCAGTCCCGTTGTTTTAGTGCGTAAGAAGAATGGTGAAACTCGAACGGCCATAGATTATCGTGGTTTAAATAAAATTACTAGACGAATAAGTTATCCATTGCCTGTTATAGATGACTAAATTGATCAACTAGTTAATAAAACCACCTTTATATCGCTTGATTTAAAATCTGGGTTTTATCAAATACCAATGCATTCTGACTCGGTAAAGTTTACAGCGTTTGTTACTCCTGACGGTCAGTGGGAGTTCTTGCGGATGCCTTTCGGTCTCGCGAATGCTCCCGCTGTTTTTCAGAGGGTCATGAACAAAATGTTTAATGGATATGCGTTGGTATATATAGACGATATCTTGATCGCAGCCTCTTCTGACAAGGAAGCTTTCGAAAAATTGGAAGTGATTTTAGAAATCCTACAGTCGAACAATCTGGCCCTCAATCTTACAAAATGTACATTTTTCCAAAGAAAAATCGAATATCTAGGAAGGGAGATTTCGGGTGAAGGGGTTAGGCTCGGTGAATATAAAGTTCAAGCGATTTAGAAAACGGTAAATCCGCAGAATGTAAAACAGGTGAGACAATTTCTGGGCCTGGCAGGATATTTTTGGAAATTTATTAAAAATTTCGCTCAACAAGTAGCTCCCCTAACAAATTTATTAAAGAAGGACGCCTCCTGGGTTTGGGGCGAGATGGAATCTAACGTAGTTAAAAAAATAAAGGAGATTTTGTCAGATAGGCCTGTGTTGACATTGTATGATCCAACGAGGGAGACTGAAGTGCATACAGATGCTAGTTCAGTGGGACTGGGGGCTATGTTAATTCAGAAGGTCGATGGAAGTAAGCGAGTGGTTGCATATTACAGCCGGAAGACGTTTGCGGAAGAACAAAAGTACCATTCTTACGATCTCGAAACTTTAGCAGTCGTTGCTGCGTTGAAAGCATTTAGGGTATACTTGTTAGGTATCAAATTTACTGTAGTAACAGATTGTAGTGCAGTTAGGGCTACCGCGAGTAAAAAAGACATACAACCACGAGTCGCTAGATGGTGGGTCTATCTTCAAGACTTCGATTTCGACATAATTTATCGTCCGGGAGCACAAGTACCTCACGTAGATTATTTGAGTCGAAATCCGGTAGAATGCTACGCTATAGATATTACTGAGGGGGAATGGATTAAGGTAGCACAAATGCAAGATCCGGATATTGAAATAATTAGAAAGATACTTGAATCGAGAGAAATTAAGGCAGATACGAAACAATATTTTGAAAAGTATATTTTGAAAAGCGGGGTAGTGTTTCGCAAAACTGACCAGGGGAATAAGTGGATGGTACCCCGGATGTCACGATTTAACATAGTGAAATTGTGTCACGATGATCAAGGCCATTTCGCATCGGAGAAGACGCTCAAAAAAATCAGGGAAAACTACTGGTTTAAGGGAATGCGAAAATTTGTAACGAAATATGTAAAAGCATGTTTAAATTGTTTATATTATAAGTCCTCCGCGGGTCGAAAACCGGGATTTTTACATCCAATTGAGAAGGTACCTATTCTATTCCACACGATACACCTAGATCATGTTGGCCCCTTCATCCGTAGTAAGCATAAGAATACCCAGATATTAACTATAATCGATGGATTTACAAAATTTTGTATTTTGGAGCCTGTAAGAGACACTGCAACCAAAAATGTGGTTAAGGCATTAAATCAGTTATTCGCAATTTTCGGAACACCATCACGGATTATTAGTGACCGGGCAAGCGCTTTCACTTCCCATTTATTCAAATCCTTTTGCCTGGAATATGGGATAAAGCACGTAATTAATGCAGTGGCCACTCCTCGGGCCAATGGGCAATGTGAACGATTGAATAACATTTTGCTAAATTCCTTGTCTGCTACGTGTGCAGGGAAACCAGAAAATCAATGGGATGAAAATGTAAAGCGGGTTCAAAGTGCAATAAATTGCACGACGAATCGGACTACCCGAATGAGCCCAAGTCAATTATTGTTGGGGTATAAACCTAACAGCTCAGCGGACGCCAAGCTGTTAACGGGAATCCAGGATGTTCTGGACGATATCAACTTAAAGGAGCTCAGGAGGCAAGCTAAGATCGCCACGGACATCGAACAAGCTGCCCAAAAAAGGAGTTTTGATCTTCACAGGCATAAGGCTCCGAGTTATACAGTAGGAGACATTGTGATGGTAACATCAGTTCCTCCGTCCACTGGGGAGAGCCGTAAACTAGCGGCAAGGGCAAAAGGGCCCTTCAGGATTGTGTCGGTTCTATCAAACGACCGTTACGAGGTCCAGGATTTGCGGGATCTCAAGAAATCTCCAAATCAAAGAAGCGTGGTAGCCGTGGACAGTCTTCGGAAATGGGTTACATTTGATGCGACTCAACGAACCTGGTGAGTGAACTCGATGTGGAATCACCAAAACTCAAAAATGATCGAGTCGATAGGTTTTCGCATGTGAGACTGGTCAACTTACATGATGCTACCTATCGGCGGAGGTCGGGACCCCAGCTATGATCGAGTCGATAGGTTTTCGCGTATGAGACTGGTCAACTCATACGATGCTACCTATCGGCGGAGGTCGGGACTCCAGCTATGATCGAGTCGATAGGTTTTCGCGTATGAGGTTGGTCAACTCATACGATGCTACCTATCGGCGGAGGTCGGGACCGTAAATGGGCCAAGTTAACAGGGGTTCGCGTACGAGAATGGTCAACTCGTACGAAGTGCACTGTTGGCGGAGGTCTGGACCAAGTATGCTTGTCAAGGATGCTGTGTGAATGAGAATATTGCAATATTCGTACCATTGAGATCATGGGGGACTCACGAAATGGCACATATTACCGCTGGGAATTCTCTCAGGGTAGTTAACTAATAGCATAACTGTATTTTTCCATCTCACTATTCTAGATGTAGGTCAAGATCAGACGAGGACGCCTAATGGGTCAGTATGGCCGAGTGTGGAAGGAATTCTGGTTTCGATGGCGTCACCCTGCAACGGGACCAGGTTCTACTTCGAGGGAAACTGATAAACTGGATCGTTCCCCGAAGTTGGACCAAAAGATGCAATGAGCTGATGTCATGCGTGGAAAGGTCATCTTTGGGTCCAATGGCATCACCCTACATCAGGATCGGTTTCGCTACGAGGAAACCGATAAGCTGGACCGTTCCCGGAAGGTGGACAAAATGAGGTCATGGGAAGCTGTGAAAAACCCTGCTGGAGGGTTACGAGGACACACAGTCTTCCGAACCGCCGTACGGTCAACGTCGCGAAGGATTGTTTCAAATAAAGAGAAAAGTTACTGCGTTCAGTTGTCGTTTTTATTCTAAATTATTATAGTCTCCGACAATAATCACCGTCGTAATAGTCGCCTGACAATAATCTATGTAGAAAAACCGTTCGGTTAATAAACAATTCCTACACTATAAATAATCCTTTCAGAATAATATCAATAGACAAAATTTCAATTCAAGAAACATGTAATAGTATTGTTCATATTAAAATTTAACGTTGCTTCACAGAATCTGGAAAAATTATAAAATAACCCTCTTTGATTCTTTCAGAATAACGTCAATAGAAAAAATTTCAATTCAAGGAATATATAATAGTATTGTTCAAATTAAAATTTAACGTTGTTTCACAGAATTTGATGAACCTATAAAATAATCCTGTTCGATCCTTTCAGAATAATATCAATAGACAAAATTTCAATTCAAGAAATATGTAATAGTATTGTTCATATTAAAATTTAACGTTGTTTCACAGAATCTGGAAAAATTATAAAATAACCCTCTTTGATTCTTTCAGAATAACGTCAATAGAAAAAATTTCAATTCAAGGAATATATAATAGTATCGTTCGAATTAAAATTTAACGTTGTTTCACAGAATTTGACGAACCTATGGAATAATCCACTTTATGTTAGAACAGATAGAAACTTGATTTTTCATTAGAAAGAGGTTTTCAAAGGATTTCGTGATTTGCAGCCGCAAGGCAAGCCTCCTGTGATCTATTTATCAGAACATGAATGTTATGACCGATGGATGGAACAGGCAGTCGGTTTCGTACGTTTCGCAATCACCGGGCTAAATTTATGTAAACCGTAATGGAATGCCGTCGTGCGAGTTTATAAAAGCCGCGCCACCGACTAAACTAGTTTATGATAGACAGCGTCATACATTTGAATTCTTCGGTAAACACGTCGCGCGTCTGTTTGAGTTCGATCGATTTTAAATTGATTTTCACAGATCGCCACGAGTTTCTTTAGAATTACTCGTGATTCATTTCTACAAACAGACAAATTGACATGTGTTGTTGACGTGACATTATTGAACTTTAATACACTCGCTACCTCCTTGGAAATGCCGTTGCATTTTATATAAAATCGATTTATGTTCGATTCCGGGACTGAAAAGATCGTAATTCCGTATTTTGAACCCTTTCATTTGGAATTTAAACCGTCCATGGTATACAAATCGAAACATTCTATTAATATAACAAAAATACATGTATAAAAATATTATGAAAATATATAAAAAATTAATATAACGTGTGAAGATTACTGCGAAAAATAATTAATCGGTTTCTACAAAATTTTCTGATTTTTATGTCCTCCAAATGGCAATATTCTGTAAATTTTCGAGGCGATAAGGGAAGCATATCCATACTTAATTTTAAACGAATAAATAAACTTACAGTTTGAATAATCTGAGATTTCAGACGTACCATCTTAACAATCCCAAACCGTGAAAAATGTAAGTTACCATTTTTTTTTCGTACAATTTTTATATAAACGACAATAAAATGGTAACTATCATTTTTTTTCGTATAATTTTTATATAAACGACAATAAAATGGTAACTATCATTTTTTTTCGTATAATTTTTATATAAACGACAATAAAATGGTAACTATCATTTTTTTTCGTATAATTTTTATATAAACGACAATAAAATGGTAACTATCATTTTTTTTCGTATAATTTTTATATAAACGACAATAAAATGGTAACTATCATTTTTTTTCGTATAATTTTTATATAAACGACAATAAAATGGTAACTATCATTTTTTTTGTCGTATAATTTTTATACAAACGACAATAAAATGGTAACTATCATTTTTTTTGTCGTATAATTTTTATATAAACGACAATAAAATGATTCTACGCTGCGAAAGGCATCTATAAATGTTTCTAAAAAGTAAAAATTTAATTCTTTAAAGTGTATACACGTACTTATGCATGTATGCTTAATAATGAGATGTTCAATGTAAAAAGAAGAAGATAAATGGAAAAAAATTGGTGTTGCTGATCGAGTGGAACAGAAATGTGGTACTGTTTAGAGTTAAAACACGTCGACGGTGAGCCTCGTATCAAAGGAAGCCTTCAAAGTGAAGCAAGTACAAGATTTAAATTCCAAAGTTAACGTGTTACTACTTGTTGCGAGGGAAACTCCTTTAGCGAACCTCAGGGTCTTCCTTAACGAACTAGTGGGAGAAACTTCAGCCACTTTAACAGTGACGTTACTTTCAATGAAGAAGTTAAAGTTGACACAGGGAACAAGGACTTCCTTTTTCAGACAAACTCCGTAGTTTTCTGGTCAATCGTGATGCGTTCCTCTTAAGAGCAGTTATACAACTTGGATAAATCATTAACATTTAAGAAGCAATAGAACTTTCAATCTCGTTTGAATCATTGAACGAGGCTGATGAAGTTTGTCATCATTACGTGCCAAATTAACTATACAACTATTTTTTGTACTATGCTAATTAAGCTGGTTTTGTTTGTATCATTGCTACTAATATTTTTTTACCAAACAATTAATCCTTTGCGCTCCTAAGTGACACTAGGTAGTCACACGATTTCAATTCCATATCGATTCCAAAATTACTGCATGCAAAGGGTTAAATAGTCGTGCTTGTAAATTATTCATATAAAAATAAGTAAATTTCAATGGAAGTAAACTCTAATTTAATTTCACTTGAATATGATTTCGCTCGGTAATTGAGAGTCACCTTTCGAATGCAAAGGGTTAAACCTACTTTATGGTTTTCTTTTTATTAATTTTTGCTAATCTACTTTACAGCTTTTTTTTTAACTAATATTTGCCATTCCAAGAATATTAAATAAAATTGTATTTTTCTAGATTTCGTGGGTATTAACTATACTTTATTTTGTTATAAAGTACAAATAGTTATTAGTATTTTTCATAGGTGATTTGATGTTTAAAATGATGTTACCGTGAATAAACCAGTATGAACAAACCCAGAGCTTCGTGTTGAATTATGAAACGAAACACGAGTGACGTTCAACTCAATAAAATTGTTCCGTATAAACATTGTTTCGTAACTGGTTCATAAAAAAAAAAAGGAGAAAGAAGAAGAACCGAATCCTGTTTTCGCAATTAGGACATAAGTTAGAAGTTGTTCCTTCTCCGTGGCACACTTCCGATCACGAAAGTGTAAAGTAGGAGAGTTTCAAGCTATAAATCTCAGTTACTCCTTGGGAACTTTAAGACCCAGAAGCTCTGAACGCGTACATACGGAAGAAATATAATATGAACAAGATTTCGGGAAAGAATTGGAGAGCCCAAAGCATTCGGAGATTCATGAAAACTCGAGTAGAAACCCGGCCAGTTTTATTATGCATTTTATTTCTTTCTAACGGAACTTTGGTGACCCAAAAGTTCAGAGCTTTCTAAAACTTTAACAATTTATTGAACAGATCGGTACAAACAACATGCTCGGTCGATTTTTTCCTTGTCTACTCTTTCGAATATCTTGTATTTAGTTATTAAATATCAGACGAACGTACGCGAGTAATTAGCAATTGTAAACATTTGCCAATTGGATCAGTGAGCCAATTTTTTTCGAATTAAAGGGACATTACTGGATATTTAAACAATTGTTAGGTCTTGAAAGGCACATATGGTAAGAGGATAAGTCTAGTTTCTAATATTACAATAGCCTAATGTATCTTTTAGTTTCTTTAGAAAACCTTTGCCGTTTTACAACCCATAGTTCGCTAGTCGTAGCAGAAATAGGACCCAAAGAGTCATTACATTCCAGCCCATTTTTTCCTTGGTTTATGGTCAGCCACATCTGGTGTCAGAACCCTTAACTTTAGCCCTAGTAGAGTCTTTGTTTGCAGTTTTCATTCATGTCAAGGTACTCCTTAGGTTTATTACTCGCTATGGTCATTTTGCGAAAAACCCTTCAACGTCACAGATCTTACCACTTCCATTCGAACATAGTTAGCCAATAAGAAATTAGTAGATCGTTTTCTCTCACCTATAGCCAAACATTGTACGCCCACTCCGAGTTTTTGTAAAATGTAAAGTGTCTTCTAAGAGACACTCTCGTCACAACTTTGAAACAGTTTACATCTAAAATAAAGCCTAGTTCATCCGAAGTCACATTCAATCATTTAGATACAGTCCACTCTATCAATTTAGTTCTACGCGTTGTTTAATCGTCGCTAACACTGCCGACGTTGCATCGCACACACAAACAACAATATTAAATATAAAATACTTCAAGTGTATTCATTTGGTATTTATCCAGTGTAAATGTTAAGCACTGGAACATTTATTTCGTGTAAACAGTAAATATTAAGGTATTATAAATAATCTTCTTAAGAGATTTAATGCTGTGTAAATAAATGAAATCCCTCATTACCACGTTTACGCTACATGATCCCCGCTAATGGAAACAGAGATAGCTCATCAGGAAGGTAATCCTTCAAACAAATACAAGGACAAAGTATAACCCATGAATCTAAATAATTCTCTCGTATACCTCGAATCCACCTTCAACCCTTCTCAAAGCACCGTCAAAGCGTTTCCTGCATCCCAAACTTGAAAACCTATCGAATTACTAAGGGAACGAAACTTCGGTTAAATAGGCAACGTTACCGTGCAAAGGTACCCCGACAAAATGGCGCTCAAATGAACGCACGAATACACAGTTTCCTTTCGTCGCAACTGGAAAAGTGCATGTCGTTCGGTTTAACGTCCTATTCTTACTGCCTCGGGCAAAAAGTTTTCGATCACCTGTAAAAGTACAAAGTCATCTAAAAATACTAAACGTATCTTTTAAGATACAATATAATACATACAATATAAATATAAAATACTTAAGATGGTTAAATCAATGTAAAATGAAGCAAATGCAAAAAAAAAAGTAATTTAACTTGTTAAAGTTGCTATGTTCTGAAGTCATTTAAGTTGTTACTATTAAATTGTTATAAATATATAATTATATATTGTTATAAATATATTTGTTATTGTTATAAATATATAATTAATTAATATTCCAATCACTTCACTTTTATTTATTCACACCTGAGTCCCATCTTTCGCTCTACTATTTTCCTATAATAGTAATAAATAATTTTAAGTACCTTTATTCTACAATATATATACAGTGGCTCCAAAAAGTATTCGTACACTGTATTATAAGGAAATTAATCTATTTCTGAAATTCTGATTTCAATGAAACTTTATGTGTGTACAGAGCATGGTGTGTCCTGTGTGGAGCAATTTTCTTGACGGCAAAGTATTTTTTAAAGGGTCTGATAACGAACCTCAAGGTTTCAGCGATTTTTCATGCTTTGAGTACAAACTTTTCTGTGTATTAAAAACTATACATTTTTTATTTGAAAGATTTTGTTTCATCAAGTACCATTATAAGATTGTCTTTAAAAAATGAGAGAAAACTCAGAAACTTTAACACTATTCCTACCGATACTTCACGTATACCTATTCCCACGTAAGACAGACTACAAATTTTTCTTAAAAAAGAAACAATGAAAAAAGAAGTAAATATTAAAAAATATATTATACGTATATTTGAGGAAAAGTCTAAAGTTTAAAGGCGATTCAATTACGTTGTATTTATGAAATTCTAATCGAAATTTTAAAAAAGTGTTAAATTTCCGTTTATTACGAAGGAGGAAGCAACAAAGAAATGAAGTGTTAATTAGAAACGAGTATTTGGACGATTTTATTTTTTGTGTTGTGTTTTAACCCAGACTGTTATTGTCAAAGTGTTCAATTGATAAAGTTGATATCCTTTTCAATGATTATCTCATGTACGAGTAGATACTGTTTTCCAAGACTTTTGCCAACCAAACACTTTTTTGCAATTGACACTGTTCACCTTCTCTGGAAATACTTTGATCGCATTTACGATAGAGCAATTCTGAAGTTTACACGAAGGTCCTAAGATACTTCAGCCCTGTGAAATTCGCGATTACAAGACAAATGGACCATCCGCGGTTTCTTCCGACGTCCGGCCGCTCTCTAAGATTCTCATACACGCGAGCACTTTGGGTGGGATCTTGTTTAATGGGCAGCGGTTAACGATGATGGTAAACTACAGCATTGTGTTAGGGGCTGTTTAACCGGAGAAATCTAGTTCCGTGGGTGTTTCATTGCCCGTGTGCCTCGTTCGTCTTAATACAATGGGACGTTGATTACGCGAGAGTCGCTTTACATAGTTTCGAACGGTAAGGAATATAGGAAAGATCATAGAAAAAAAAAGAAAAGGATAAATTAACGTAGTTTTAACCCTTCATACTCCTACTTTTAAGTGTGAATATCGACCGGCACTTCCAACTTATTCTCGTCATATTTTGGCTTGCAAGCTTTTAAGTGTCAGACTTTAACCCTTAACATTCCTACTGTTAAGTGTAAATATCGACCAGCAATTCTAACTTATTCTCGTCATATATTGACTTGCAAGTTTTTAAGTGTCAGACTTTAAATGTTACAGTAGCGTGTAAATAATAATACTGAAGTCATTCAAAACAATCTTTATTCATTTCAGAAGTAATATAATTTTAACTACAATATTTATATTATTAATTATATTGGTGATGCTTGAGAGGCACACTTGGAGCCATTATGGTTAAATGTTACAATGACGTGTAAATAAATAATATCGAAGTCAGTTAAAACAATCTTTATTCATTTCAGAAATAATATAATTTTGACTACAATATTTATATTATTAATTATATTGGTTATGCTTGAGAGGCACACTTGGAGCCATTACGGTTAAATGTTGCACTGACGTGTAAATAAATAATATCGAAGTCATTCGAAACAATCTTTATTCATTTCAGAAGTAATATAATTTTGACTACAATATTTATATTATTAATTATATTGGTTATGCTTGAGAGGCACACTTGGAGCCATTACGGTTAAATGTTGCACTGACGTGTAAATAAATAATATCGAAGTCATTCGAAACAATCTTTATTCATTTCAGAAGTAATATAATTTTGACTACAATATTTATATTATTAATTATATTGGTGGTACTTGACAGTCATAAGGGTTAAAGAATAGGCGTGTATTTAAATAAAACTGAAAACAAAAAACGACACAGACAAAACACTATACAACAGGCTACATAGTTTCTCACACTAAGCTGGTTACGAAAATTCTATCACCATTCATTTCTCGATCGAGTAGGACCCCAAAACACAAAACACTCTGTCCCACTTCATCAATTTCTTCACATACACACACACGCACACACGCACACATTCACGTTCAAGCACACATCAAATCTACAATCTTACAATACTAATTCTTAAGTCTACGATTTACCACAAGAATACGTCTGGAACATTTTTTGGGGGAAATACCAGACACTAGAATCGCGTCCGTTTGAATTATTACAGGTGGTGAAACTGCAGCACGAGACTGGCATCGAAACCAGTGCGACTAGTGGTGGTTCAATGGTTGTGCAATTATCGTTTATCCTGGTGTAGGAGAAGACTTTATCTTATGCTCTAAAATTAATTACGATACTACAATGTCGAAGGTTCTGGGAAAGAAATTTCGATCTCTAAGATGAAAAACGATTTGGACAACCGAAACGATTCAAGGATAAAGAATTGCAATCAGTTTTTGATGAGTTCGTCGAAATAAAACGGCCTAGTTTCTTCAAATCAGGCATCCGTTGTCCGAAAGATGAGCAAAGATTGTAGAAAGTGAAGGAGATTGCTTCATCCACTAAGTTTTGGGCATAAAAATTTTAATAAATTCTGAACCTGCCAAAAACAAAAAAGACTAAAATTAACTTGTACACCTAATATTTCGTTCCTGTTTTCTAAATTAAAACAGTGGTGTGTTCAATCAATCTTGGCGAATGAAAACGGGTGTTCAGTTAAGAGGAAACGGTTGAATTGTGTTTATTTAAGAACTCGGAATTGCCTTCATTCTTATTCACTAACGAATCGATTTAAACGTTTGCCGTAGACGATTAGGTGCAAGTTTCGTTCGGCGAAGCATTTGAGCACCTTCATCGTTGCCGGTGTTTACCTCAAATAATTGATATCGGAATAGTAATTATTGTTTCGTTTGCCTCCTCTCAAGCAACGGATTGCCGTGAATTAATTAATGGCAATCAAATACCTCGATACAAAACCGTGTATTGTTGTTAGCGAACCTTATTTATTTAATAAACATGCAACTAATCGAGCTCGCGTAAACAATGTTTAAAAAGATATCGACCGTGTTGAAGACGCTGCGTATTTATTGTTAAATGAGTTTATCGACACATGTATACTTTATATATCATTATTACTGTTATCATTAATTCTCAGTTTGTCTCTAATTTCTTAAATTCAACAAATTTCAACATTTCAACTTAATTTCAATACCTACTACAAATCCACGTTACAAACTCTTACTTAACATTTATGCGTACTTTCTACATAAGTACAATACAAGTATAATATTGATAGAAATGAATAAGTAAATATAACATGGTATTAAGTAATAAATCACCTGACCATAGAAATCTATAAATCTAAAAGTAGAAAATTGCTAAGATTGAGTGCTATATTCGTATTGATCCAAAGTAATCTCTAAATATTATCTAATAAATATTAATATACAAATTTAGTCCCTTTAAATTCTTTTATTCGAGTAAGAAATTTTGTTGACTTCTACCAATTTTGTATGCAACACTTTCAAACGTCATGAGTTGATGATTGAAAAATTGCTGTTGTATAATATTGATAGAAATGAATAAGTAAATATAACATGGTATTAAGTAATAAACCACCTGACCATAGAAACCTATAAATTTAAAAGTAGAAAATTGCAAAGATTAAGAGCTACATTCCTATCGATCCAAAGTAATCTCAATATTAATATACAAATTTAGTCCCTTTAAATTCTTTTATTCGAGTAAGAAATCTTGTTGACTTCTACCAATTTTTTATTCAATACTTTCGAACGTCATGAGTCGATGATTGAAAAATTGCTGTTCTATAGTATTGATGGAAATGAATCAGTAAATATAAAATGGTATTGAGTAATAAACCACCTGACCATAGAGACCTATAAATCTAACAGTAGAAAATTGCAAAGATTCAGAGCTATATTCCTATCGGTCCAAAGTAATCTCAATATTAATATACAAATTTAGTCGCTTTAAATTCTTCTATTCGAGTAAGAAATCTTGTTGACTTCTACCAATTTTTTATTCAACACTTTCGAACGTCACGAGTCGATGATTGAAAAATTGCTGTTGTATAATATTGATAGAAATGAATCACTAAATATAAAATAGTATTAAATAATAAACCACCTGACCATAAAGACCTATAAGTCTAAAAGCAGAAAATTGCAAAGATTCAGAGCTATATTCCTATCGATCCAAAGTAATCTCAATATTAATATACAAATTTAGTCCCTTTAAACTCTTTCATTCGAGTAAGAAAATTTTGTTGACTTCTACCAATTTTTTATTCAACACTTTCGAACGTCCGTGATTGAAAAATTGTGGCTCGAGTTTCTCTAGTATCACGACGATGAAAAAACATTTGCCTTCAATTTCCGTACTCCGCGGGCAAGAATTTTCGATGGGGTTCGTGTAATTACACGGCTCGGCTATCGCAGGTAAATAAACCCTGTAAGATACGCGATGGATATTGATTGCACGCGTCGACAGGCATCGTGTCTGACTTCCCATGAATATCTATTGGTCCTGATGACAACGGACGTGCCTGTATAAAGGACGCGTGCCGAATGCGCGTGACGTTCGCGAGATGTTCGATCAAAGTGTCGCTTCATTTCACGCTGTCCTACTCGTCTTCGACAGTATGGTACCATAAATAGTCGCGTGGATGAAGAGACCCGTCGCTTGAACCGTTGCAACGGCCACGATTTCGACAACGGAAGTGATTGACTGATGGCGCGTGGTAATCGGAAAATCAGAAAAACCGGAAGTGGAAATACTCTGTGCAAAGATTTGGATCTGGCGTAGCGATTTGTGGCAATTGGAACGATGAAATGTGGCGCCGTTGATTCCTTGAAATGAGAGCTACTACAGCAGAAAAACCTCTCGTATATGAACTGTAATAGGGAGACAAAAATGTTCAGATGAAAGAATCTGCATGATAGCATCTTGTAAATCGTCGCAGAAGATGTAATAGCGACGTTTCGGTTTTTGCTTGGGTGAACTGTGTCGCGTTGCGAACCTTTTTTGATTGAAATGATGATTAGGAACCGTTAGTAGGCGAAATTTACCTGATCGTTATGTTCACAGATATTTAAACGACAATTTTGATAATGACGGTTCCTCAGCGCCGGGCTATCAGACTTTATTGCATGCCGTGATAATATACTTCAAATAACGAGACTTTTAGGTGACCCCCTGGGGTCTAGGATTGTATCAGGTACACTCCGAAACCACCCCTTGTGTGGGCTGTACCTTCCCACTCCAAGGATGACCGACGAATCATCTTGTCCTTGGAGTGGTTTTTATAATTATAATTTACTCATAATACTCTCCTATCCAAATTAAATAACATCTACCACCATTGTTGTATTCCGTTGTAGGTTGCAGCTTGTTGTATATGATAAAAGCGAAAGCAAGCGAAATAAAGGACGAAAGTTTTTATTTTATAATCCGAGTGTATTCGCGTGTGTAAGTGTAGATGTACGTCTTAAGACGATCCAAACTGTTCTTTCTTTCCAAGGGAGAATTCGTGGATTTTATGAACTTAAAATAAAAAGATAGCGTTTATTTTAGGTTAGTGGTCGGTAAAGAATGAGGTGTTAAGGACAAGGTTCAGAGATGACTCGTGAAATCAGGATTTTGGGATGTTTACTGGAGTTTGATTTATGGAGGACGAGCAAGTAGCGTTGTCTTAACTTAAAACAATATTATGCGTTGGCATACAACATTATTTAAATGAACATTAACCCTTTCCACTACTTTGCCTAGTGCGATTCGCGGTCAGTTTTTATCACAGTAACTCCTATGTCAAGAAGTCACATTCGACGCTTTTAAATTGTCATTTTAAATACTGTCACGGACAGCAGCTTAAGATCAAAGTGTCAACGAAATTAAACGAATAAAAGTTAGAACAATGCTTGAGAGCTATATTTAATATAATTAATAAAAAAAATAAGTACCACTCAAGGAATTGTCCTTTGAAGTAAATTTCAAATAAAACACCTAAAATACTAGATAGTTATTGGCAATAAAATTGAAAAATAATTCGGAGTGCAAAGGGTTAAGAGAGTTAACAGTTTGTTTAAATATTTGGGTATATCCTGTTTCTGTTTCACTGTACAATATTTTAAATTTTTTAAATAAAGAATTATTATTAGACAACGGTCTGTTTGGGTAATAGAATATCTGAGAACTGTATTTAAATAATGGGTGTTTCAGTCAAGGATATTCTACTGTATTCGTTGAGATCCGTTTATTGTGAGATTAGGAATCTAGCATTGTAATATAAACGCGGTGAAAAAAAGAACAAGATTTGTCGTCGTTAATTTTGCAGAGCAGCATCTGTGTTTGCTGCGCTGGATTTCATTTAGCGTAGTTGTTTTTCGATTTCAAGAAATATTAAGAAGTTTGCCTGGCGAATGCCGGGTGAAGCCTCGATTAAAGTTTGCTCAGTGGTCTACGCTAAATGCTGTTTCATTTCAGGCTCTATCGGCTTTCATTCAACTTTTACTTTATGACCACTGGTTTTGTACTCAAATCCTCATCTTTGTAATTACTTTGTTCAGTTCTTCGAATGGCAGACGAACTTTTTCTTCTAATTTTCATTTCTTGGATATAATAGTAATCATCTATTTTATATGGTAACATTAACTTATATAATTTGAAAGTACTGTTTTCTTTTTTGGTTTCGAAGGAATCCTAAGGATCACAAAAATTTTAATAATATCAATAAATATTCTTTTTGGAAACAAACATCAAGTTTGGAAGTCCTATTAAATTCAAATATAATTGTATATAAACGTCAAATATTAATTTTAATGATTACACTTTAGATTCGTCGTATGCAACTTAATACCTTTATAAACATAACTAATGAAATAGAATTTAACCCTTTACGCTATAATTATTTTCGCAGTTTGTTCTCTGCCAACTCTGATTTAATTTTTGTTGTTTTGATATCACATGTTGGGTATGAAGTAATTGCTTGCAGTATTTAAAGTTTAACGTTATTGTCGACAAGTAGTATCAAATGATTGGTTGTGTAACTGCTTTTATATTAGGTCTACCGGAAAGTTCTGTCCGTTTATGAAGATTAAGAAAATGGTGTAATTTTTAATACATTTAACAATATTTACTATACGATATAATTTTTATCGTTGCTTATGACTTCCTGACAGCGTGATGGCAATTTGTATGTTAGCGACACCGCATTTTGGGTGGTCGCTGAAAAAGGGCCTAGACCGTAATTTAGGCGAGTGACCGATTTATGACTGGGTATCTGGTGTGCCTGGCGAGAGAACTTGTTGGAAAGTATGAATGCAACCCCAAAGCACCCCTTGACGGCGGACGTCTCGAAGACGTGCAACCATCAGGCGCCAAGGGTGGTATTGTTTATATTAGTCGCGGGAAAGCCTAAACATTTGCGAGCAACCCGACGTTGCGTCGCCAAAAAGAAAGGACTTTTGTCCTGTAGGATCTGGCCACGGAGTGGGGAAGGCTATGCAGCCTTCGGGAAAGAGGACTGTGATGAACCACACGGCACTTACCCCAGAACCGTCATCAGGCATAGTCCAACCTTTCTTTTATCATCTTTTCAAACTTTAAAATCTAACATGTTGCTACTTTCAAATCATTACAGGTCGGGAAAGGTATTTTAATTGGAATGAAAGTTACAAAGCATTAAATGCAAAGGCACCGAATTAATTTGCACGTCTAATATTGGGTTGTTCGGAAAGTAATTTCGTTTTTTCCTAACACAGGGCTTAATTGCATTTTTTCATAGTCAACTTCACACTTAAGCCGCATGGTCATTATATATTTTGACAGCATATACAGGGTGTTCGGACAGCCCTGGGCTTAAATTGAAAGAGTAACTCCTTGAGACATTCTAAGACGAAAATCAAGAGTAACGATTTTGCGTTTGAGGCTTTGTTTACGAGTTATAACTAGTTAAAAAAATCGGTTAGTCCGGACCGTTCGACGCCTGAGAGCGGGTAACCGAGGCAACTCGGTCGGTAACGTCGCTGAGTCCACAGTGGAGAGAGTCCCGCTCTCAGGCGTCGAACGGTCCGGACTAACCGATTTTTTTAACTAGTTATAACTCGTAAACAAAGCCTCAAACGCAAAATCGTTACTCTTAATTTTCGTCTTAGAATGTCTCAGGGAGTTACTCTTTCAATTTAAGCCCAGAGCTGTCCGAACACCCTGTATAGCAAGGCTTGCTTGTGAAAAGTTTCGATTGATTCTACCCAGTAGTTTTTGATTGGTGCCCTATCAAATATGGAAAGTAAAAAGCAACATTTTCGGTATTTTTTACTTTTTTACTATCGAAAAGGTAAAAATGCTGTTCAAGCAAGGAAAAAATTATCCGTTGTGTATGGAGAAGATGTATTGACAGAACCCCAGTGCCAAAACTGGTTTACAAAATTTCGATCCGGCAATTTTGATGTTGAAAATGCACCACGTTCTGGAAGGCCAGTTGAGGCTGATGAAGACACAATAAAGGCATTAATTGATGCAAATCGGCGAATGACAACTCGTAAGATCGCTAAGAGATTAAATTCATCGAATTCGACCGTTCATAATCATTTGAAACGGCTAGGTTTAGTCTCAAAGCTCGACATATCATAAAAAAAAACGAAATTACTTTCCGAACAACCTAATAGAATGTGTTGCAGATTTATGGTTGAAATTAAACACAGTTTGCACGTATTTAGAAAATAATTATTTAATTAAGAAATAGAATACAAGAGAAAAGCCGTAATACAGTAAAATGATTGCGTTCTGCCCGATGCACAGTGCTTTTACTAGTGCTAATTAGCTGGACAAAATTCATAACTCAATTCTGCAAAAAACCAATGGTCATATTATTAATTAACGTCTAGGTAATAGAAATATCGACATTCTTATATAGGTAACTTTCCCAAAATCTGCTTTAGTGATAGTTAAATTGTACATTGATTTCCGATACGTTCATTTATTTCAAAGAGAAATCTTCTAATAAATTGCCTTCACACGAAAGGACTTCAACAGTCGTTTTGGGTTATTAACTCTCCGGGAATATATTTACTTACCCTATGTCACTTATATTTATCCTAAGGTTAATTAGAAACCAATTGGAAACCATTAAAGGACGCTCGAAAGCCGATTGAAACGAATTGGAAGTTATTTGTGGATCAACTCAAGTTTATTGAAGATAGTTTAAAGATAGTAGAAGGTATTTTGAGATCAAGACCACCGAAGGTTGTGCGAAAATTACACGGTTAACTTATATACGGTTATATCGAGCTCTTCAGGATAACTATGAGATCGTTCAAAAGCAATTAATGTCACGTGGAAGGTGTAGCATTGCACGGAATCTTTCTTTAGGTTTATTGATGTCTAAGAAGTAATGCAGTAATTTTCTACAGTTCTGTATGTGCAGTAACGGACAAAAGTTTAAGACGAGAGGACAATGTAGAACATAGTCTTATGGTCTGCAAATATTGTCTGTCCATTTATTTTTATTATTATTATGGCAGACTATTTATTTAACTATTTAACTATTTATGGATTAGCACAGAATGCAAATTTTGTTTATCATGTTATTCCTTATAAATTAGTTAGTTTAATTTCGTTGACTCTTTGGTCTTAAACTTTTATCCGCTACTGTATTTGTGAAATACTTAAATACGCAAAGTTATACGAAATACCAAAAATAGTGCAGACGTTATACTTATAGGATTAAAGAATCCTCTACTTGGCTTCTGTTCCTTTTAGTTACATCTATAAAAATGTAAGATTACAAAACTTTGTTCAATTTAAAAGGCAAAGTAAAAATAGATGAAAAAATATATTCTTTTAAATTAAATTTTTAAATTTTTCTTTTTTGAAAAATTCCAAGAGAATTCCAAGAGAATAAAAGAAGAACCTTTCATACATATATGAACTAATAGGGAGAAACAAGTGTTCAGATAAAAAAATTTTCAAATAACAAAATAATCATATTTTTTATACTAAATTTATTTCATTTAAATAGATGTTAAGAAGGTTAATAGTTTGTTTAAATATTTATGTATTCCATAACTCTTTCATTATTAAGTTCTACAATTTTGTAAGAAAAAGAACTTTTATTAGACTATTCGCATAATAGAACATTTGGATACGATATTAAGATAACGGGCATTCATGTAAGTGGGGTTCTACTGTATAACTTTCAACCACCCTGTATACGTATACACTAACGTTCAAAAGTTCGAAAGTATTTTTCGATTTATATCTCTGTCGCATCTCTCGCTAACTTCCTTACAAATTGGCACTGTACGTACTGGTAACAATTTTACGTACGTCTGCAGAATTTTGAATAGAGAGAATTCTCTAAGGTAACATTATTCCAAATCCTTTCTTTCTTTGAATCCTCGTGGTGTTCCTCACGCACGTTTCTTTCACATGCATGTATGGCTTAGAAATTAATTTAACAGAATCACAAAATCCCCTTTTGTTCATCGTTTGACTATGGATTATCGTCCAGAAGTATACAGTAGCAGACAAAAGTTTAAGATCACAGAACCAACGAAAATAAAACTAACTAATTTATAAGTAATAACATGACAAACTAAATTTGCATTCTTTGCTAATCAATAAATAGTATTCTACCGTAATAACAATAAAAATAAATCGATAGACAATATTCGCAGACCATAAAACATAAGTTTTGTTATCCTACATTTTTATAGATGTAACTAAAAGGATTAGAAGCCAAGTAGAGGATTCTTTAATCCTATAAGTATAACGTCTGCATTATTTTTGGTATTTCGTATAACTTTGTGTATTTAAGTATTTCACAAATACAGTAACGGAAAAAAGTTTAAGACCAAAGAGTCAACGAAGTTAAACTAACTAATTTATAAGGAATAACATGATAAACAAAATTTGCATTCTGTGCCAATCAATAAATAGTTAAATAGTTAAATAAATAGTCTGTCATAATAATAAAAGAAATAAATGTACAGACAATATTTGCAGACCATAAGACTATGTTCTACATTGTCCTCTCATCTTAACACTATTCCTACCGACACTGCACGCCTGTTCCTATCGCGATATTCCCGCGTAAGACAGACTACAAATTTTTCTCAGAAAATAAACAATGAAAAAAGAAGTGAATATTAAAAAATGTATTATATGTTTATTTGAGGAAAAGTCTAAAATTTAAAGGCGGTTCGATTACGTTGTATATGTGAAATTCTAATCGAAATTTTAAAAACGGTCATTTGACCGGCCGTGGTAGGAATAGTGTTAAACTTTTGTCCGCTACTGTATACGTCTGGACAATAATCTATGAAACAAATTTAATCGATGAACAAAAGGCGGTTTCGTGATTCTGTTAAATTAATTTCTACACCATACATACGTGTAGTGGAAACGAAATTATTAACGTTCCTGTCTCAAACGTGGAACTATTCTTACACGCGCAACAAAAATACAAAGAGCCGGTAGGCGGTTGAAATATTTCAGACACAATTTTAATTAAGTTTTTAATTAAAAGCAGCTCCTGCGACTTTCAACAACCGTTCTCTCTCCATGTCCGCGCAACATTTCCCCTCGCGCTACAACCACGACGAGATTTCCCCTCCATCCTACGCCTCCTTTCCTCCGCCGAAAAGAAACGCAGCCCCTCCACGCCGATATCATCCCTCCTGCTCGCGATTCGCTCGTAAAAGGGATGCGAGCATTCAGACGCCGTTCACCCGGACCTTTGTCCGCCTTCTCGACCTCGTGCCACCGGCATCCAATGCAAGAACCACCCCCGGAGGCTCCTCTAATTATTTACCCCAGCCGGCCCTGAATCACGCCGACTGTCGGCCGCACGCAACTGATAAATTCTGCTGTCGCGATACACTTAGCTTTGTCCCGGCCGCCCCTGTGTCTTCTTTTTCCCGTTAGACAACCTCAGCATTTTTATCCTTTTAAACGGTTTCCTTTTTCCCTTCGATTACGCTGCTGGGATTAGAGGTCTCTATCTCGTTACAGGATTTGTAAGTATTAACACTAAACGTTCCAAGCGGGGTTAAATGACCCCTTTCAAAATTTACTTTATAAATGGTACATTCATTGGTATTTCTTTCGTTCATCCGACTTTCTGTAAATTCTTATGTTATCTGATTATTCAATTTCTCGCTTTCTGTTTTTCTCTTATCTTATTTTTTGCTGAGAAAAATTCTTTGCATACCATATGCATCTTAACCCTTTGCACTCGGCTGTCCCTTCTCATGGGACATCGTAATACTAGCATATGATAGTTTCGCAAATTTTCAGACTTTAGTTCAGACCCGGGCGTTAAATAGTCATATATGTAAATTTTAGTATATCACTTAATTAAACTAAATGAAGTTTAATATACGTGAATCATAGTAAATATTTCGGATTTGAATATTTTTGAAGTTAGTATCATTAAACGACTAACGGTCACCTCTCAAGTGCAAAGGGTTAAGGAGTTAAATGACCCCTTTCAAAATTTACTTTATAAATGGTACATTCATTGGCATTTCTTTCGCTCATCCGACTTTCTGTAAATTCTTATGTTATCTGATTATTCAATTTCTCGCTTTTCGTTTTTCTGTTATCCTATTTTTTGCTGAGAAAAATTCTTTGCATACCATATGCACCGTAAGGAGTTAAATGACCCCTTATAAAATTTACTTTATAAATCGTACATTCATTGGTATTTCTTTCGCTGTTCCGATTTTCTGTAAATTCTTATGTTATCTGATTATTCAATTTCTCACTTTCTGTTTTTCTCTTATCTTATTTTTTGCTGAGAAAAATTCTTTGCATACCTTATGCACCATAAGGGGTCACTTGACTCCTCACGAAATTTACGAATTTTTCTGCAGTTCTTTTATTTCATTCTGGACTCAGATACACCTCTCAAGTTATAGTTTCATGTTTTGTTTCGGCGTGAGCACTCGAATGGGTCCATACGACGTAACGCGTAAACAAAGGACTCTTCTCGGAGATTTAAAAGCAACATTCCTTCAAATGAGTTCCCTATAGCTAAACGAAATAGAAATGCAGTCCTATATTGAGAGTCAAAGCGTAAAGGTCAGAGCCTACAAAAATGTTGGGAATTATTTCTTTGACCAGTCAGCTGTGGCGCGCACCTACGTGTGTCGCGAAAATCAAACAATGACGCGTATAGTCGTCAAGCGTAGAGTAAGTTTCTCTGTTAAACTAGTGAATCGAAAAAATCGGCGTTATTTTATATAACGAACAATTTTCTTACTAATGTTTATTCATTTACTTAACATAAACACATACTATATACATAATAAAGGGAAAACTCAGAACAAATCAAATGTTTATAAAAGTTAAAGATTCAGACTGCTTCTCTCGAATGGTAATCACGAAAATAAGGAACGACTCACAGTGGCACTTTGCACGTCGCACATCGATACTGCGATTCCTTCCTAATCTTTTTTTAAACCTTCGTGATGGATTATTTGTTGTTACAGAATTCGACGATATACAATCTGAAAAATTTTTCCCCCTAAAGCGTAAAATATTAGATCTTCGTTGAAATTGACCTTTAAAAGTTCTAAACAAATGGAAATTTACGAATATATTTTAGTTCTTGCTAAAATTACAATTTAACCCTTTCGCTACCAGGGCCTCAGGAGACAGATCGCCACCACAGCCCAGACGTTTTATTATTTAAATATCATATCAATTATTATTAACTTTTGTGGGATGTATTTATAACGTTCTAACTAAGTGAAATTAGCAATTTTACACACTGACCCACGTAAGTGACACTGTGTGTCACATCTTTCTGAAGCCGGGCTCAGGTAAGAAAATCAGATCGTCACATAAATGTGACGCTGCTAGCGAAAAGGTTAAATAGCATATGGTAACTAAATTCTACGCATGACGGATATAGTCGTCACGACGCAAAAATACTACCATTCTGCATGACGGATATAGATGTCAAACACAGCTGACTAGTTAATAAATTAAGAATTTCTTTCTAAAAATCTACGTTTATTTCATAAGGGATCATTTTACTCCTTATGGTAAAAATAGGTATGTGTAAAATACAGGTACGTTTAGTGTTACCTCTATGCACTGCTTTGTCAAGTGTGACTCGACGTCAGTTTTTAACACAGTAGCTCCTATGTCGAGTCATACTCGACACTTTTAAACTGCCACTTTAAATATGGGCACGATGTGGCAAACCAATACACATCTTGTTTTTTATGTCGAACACTGAAGTGATGTTGAAAATATTTCTTCTGGGGACTTGGAATTTCTTTAGTGAACGTGTATATTTTGTACAAAAAAAAATTACAAACGAAGGAAGAAAACCTCTGTCTCACAAAAAATTTTGGAAAAGCACTTTGTCAGGACTTATTGGTGATTTCCGTGTTCTAAACATGAAACTAGGAAGGCCTGGAACAAGTGACGGAAACAATCGATTATTGAAATGTTCTTACATGAATTTAAGAAATAAATATTAATTTCTTTGCACATAATGAACAATACTGACTACATAAATTTTATAATATTCCTAAAACATCGTACTTCGAATAATAGGACAGCAAGATCCAAATAATACAAATATATCAGAAGAATAAATGAGTTAAATAAATGAAGCTTATTATAAGAAACCGAGATCTATTATTCGAAAATTCTATTATTGAAATACATTTGTTTTCCGATAATCGAGGTTCTACTGTATTCGTCTACTGAAAGTTACACCGATCGAAGCACGGATACGTTCCAGCCCGTGACCTTTGCTTTTATATCCGTTCGTCTGTGTTTCTCTTCAATGAATCGTCCCGATTGTTATTTACTGAAAGATTCCGCTCGATATTTTTACCGGCGGATTGTGATTGACGTAATTATCGACTCGTTCCGGATCGCTTTTGTTTACCCCCGACGACGATTCCCCGAGGTTTAATTGCTCTTCGAGCGTGCAAGCCGATAGACATCGAACGAACGAAACGGTCCCAGAGAATTCTGGCCAGAGCTCGTTCAATTAAACTTGGAGCAGGCTCTCTCTGCGACGGTCCGTGGCTGTTCGTAATTATAATTAAAGGGAAGAAAATATCTCATTGACTTCGTGTCAACGGCATCCCCGAAAGAACCACCTCCCTCTCCCCTAGATGGGCTTCCTTAATTAATTAACCTGTCAACCCCCGAATTGCGCCGACTGTCGGCCACACGCGACTAATAAATTTTGCTTTCATGAAACGTTTAGCCTTCTAACTCAGCCCCGTCGATACTCGCGATAACGTAATCGTCTTTTCACCGGCAGGCGAGATTATCTTTTATCGTGGTTTAGCTTTAACGAGGAAATTTGTACGCACGGGAGTGTAATAAATCGCTTTGGCGGAAGTGTGAATGACAAAAGAATCATCGCAATTAATTTCGCTATTGTTTTTTTTTATTATTCTAAGGTTTAGCTGCATTCGCAATTTCGTTTCAGCAGGTCCTATGTCGACGATGTGTCGCGACACGTTGGGCATAGGACTGCAAAGCTTAACTAATTCTAACTTTAAAATCGTCTTTGTTTTATCCAATTTGAATAAATTTCGGCGAAGTTATATTGGAAAGAGTTTTGTACAATTTTCGGGGCAAATACCCCACTGTGCGCTGTGTCGAGTGACGCTCGACATAGGACCGCAAAGGGTTAGAGTTTGTGAGGGGTTACTTTATTTCTTTTACAAAATCGTCTTTCGTTCGTACAATACGGTTGCTATCTTACTAAACTAACTATGCCCTTTTCCTCATGCTTTTATGGGCGCATCCCCACTTTGCACTTTCTCGAAAAACAAACCCGCCGTTGGTGCGGGCCTGGAAAGTGTTAGCGGCCGTGACCGAGTCTCGCGCGTACTCGGTCCCAACCCTTATTGAGGACCTCTGGTTTATGGTGGCCCTAATGACCACCCTGGCCATCGTCACCCCTGATTATCTGGTTCCTCTTACAAGTTCAAGGTCTTTAGCGGCTTACTGGTCTTTCCTCTTTATATTTTATCAGTTACAGGTAGCCCTCCTACAACACGGCATCCTATAACACGGTTTCGCTGTAACACGATTCATAAATTGTGGGAACCTTCCTACAACACGGTTTCGCTCTAACACGATAAGAAAATTGCATAAATCTTTGTACAACACTGTATTTTTAGTATAAACGAGGGTTGCCGTCTTAACCGTTTGAGTTAATAATTTAATATTAAAAATATTACAAGATGGCCTAAGTTTGGTTAAAAATCTTGTCATTTTCCTTCAATGCAGACCTTTCTGCTGAAAGAAGCCGAAAATTCAAAAGGGAGCTGCAATACTATTTAGTATTCTCCATACCGAGAAATTTACAATGATCTGGAAAGAACCAACAAGCAAAGTGAAATTACAGATTTTTTTTAGAGTGAAGAAGATGTAAGAATTTTAAATGAAGAAAAACGTTTTGAAAGTGAAGGCGGTATCATTCCACCGAAAAAATGTTCTCGGTTTATTATACTGAGTAGTGACGACGAAGAAATTTATTAAATTAAAGTAATATTTTTGTTTTTTGTTTGTTTGTGTCGTACATACATTTATATTTTTAATAAAAATTAAGTTGATTATGTAGAAGTAAAAGAAAAATTTGTTTTTAATAAGTTTTCGGAACATAACCCCCCTTTTTGTACTGGCTTTGGCTCTTATACTACACGGTTTCACACAACACGGCATTTTCTAGGGGCCTATGTACCGTGTTGTAGGAGGGTTACCTGTAGTTGAATTTCTTTTAGATAGTTGATAACGTTTTTTCTGTGTTTCTGAGAGGTAAAAGCGCTGTTTGGGTTTAGTTCCTATTTTCTTTTTTGGTTTTGGTATTGTTTGCAATCATATGATGTGTGTTGGATGATGATTTATTGGTTGCAGTAGTTAAAGTAAGGTGGGTCTGTTTTGGTTAGAAGATGCTCGTGGGTGATTCTGGAATGGCCAATTCAATTTGGTATTTTTTTGATCAAAATTATTTACTATTTTATGTATTTTGGTCCATTCTTCTCTTTCTTCATGTGGGATTGGGATGTTAGATTTGTTTATTCGGTCTGTTGTTGCTTCTTTAACAGTATTCCTACCAACGCTTCATGTATACTTATTCCTACCGCGACATTCCCACATAAGACAGACTACAAATTTTTCTCAAAAAATAAACAATGAAAAAAGAAGTGAATATTGAAAAATGTATTATACGTATATATAGGAAAGTTCTATAAAATGTAGAACGGAAGATGGAATTCAGGTGTGAAAAATAAAAGTGAAGCGATTAAAATATTAATAAAAGTATATTTAAAGCAATTTAACAAAAACAACTTAAACGACTTTACAACTTAGCAACTTCAACACTCTTTCTACGTTCACAATCAAAACCTTCCTTCTACGTTAGTCAAAAGCTTTCTGACTCGCGTTCGCATTTTCCCCGTCATATATTCTTCCAAACACTCGTTTCCTTTCATTCTAATTATCAACCTTTCTCATTCTACGCATTCGGTCACGACCACCCAGAATTTCTCAGTCGCACTGTTTCCTCAAGTTCTCATCTTTCATGCCTTAGAAACATTCGAGCCTAAACTCGCATCCACTCGATCGCATTCCTACATATATTTGATAAAAAGTCTAAAGTTTAAAGGCGATTCAATTACGTTGAATTTATGAAATTTTAAAAATGGTCATTTGACCGGTTGTGGTAGGAATAGTGTTAACTAAGGTATCGGCTTTCTCATTTCTTTCCATTTCTTTGTGTGATTTTTGACTATCTTCGACCTAACTTCGTATCCTTTTAATAATACGGTACCATTTTTGTTGGAATGCAACAACTTTTATCCAAATATAGGCACAGAGTAGTCACGCCATGTCGGGGTGTATCAACACCGTGTTTTGTTACTTTTCGTTACTCTTAATGCGACAGTTTACTGTAACGGCTGTGTCAGTAGTTGTTTCTTTTTGTTATAGCTCGCTACCAGTGTGTATCATTTCATTCGAATAAATTTACGTTTCATATTTTTTCTAGATAAATCAGTTATTTTTCGTATGGTTTTATATTTTGGATATATGTTACATTTTATACTGTACATTTTAGCTTTTACATATTATGTTTTATAGGCACTTAAAATTTTGCACCTTACAGGCATCCACTTTTTATATAAAAAGTCACCGGGAAATTTAGTATCTCCTTTCAATTTCCTACCGAAAATCTACTTTTTTCAATATTGTAGAAAATAATTAACAAATAATTATGTATATTAAAATAATACCAAAAGAGAGTTAAGTTACAAATACATATTCACTGCGCACGGAATGAACAAAGGAAGGGCGTCTTTAATAACACGCGCATCTTATACCGAATAACATCAGCTCGTGGCAAAATCGTTTTTACAACTGCTCGTCGCTCGCTCACGATTTTCTGCCTTCCGCGCAGGCAGTGCCGCCCCACGAAATAATTTCGCCACTAAACCTTCATAATCTTAAATCCGAATTAGTATCAATAAAACTTAATAAATCCAGGTGTAATTTTTGGCTCCTACAATATTAACACGTTGACTGCCATGGGGGTCACCGGTGACCGGCACTCAACTTGGCAGTGGCGTCACGGAGGTCACCGGTGACCGGCGCGCTTAGATTGGTAGAAAAACATAATTTGAACAAGTGTCAATAATTGTCGATTTTTTATTATTACCATCGTTAATGTAATGGTGTAAAGAAATTAATGAAGTATAAAATAGTTATACACTATAACTTATTTATTGTAGATAATATTTCATCAGTATATGTATCGTATAATAGAAAATTCATCGTGGCGCCACGGGCAAACCCTGTAAAACTGGCGTGGCATTCATCGTGTTAAAGGTTCCTTCGATAAAGCTGAACGATCGAAGATTCAACGGATCCAGTAGCTTCGGGACGCCCTCAAAAATACCCACCCATTAAAACAATTCCCCCCCAAAAACGCGGAACACGAACGATATTTCATCCCAGCCACCCTGAATCGTGCCTCAATCACACTATCGCGTTCCCGAGACCTCCTCCAATCTCGACCGCCCCTCGGATAGTGTCTAGAACTTCTTCAGCCCGCGTTCGTGGGGGCGGAAGTCGGAAAGAAAGTGCGTGTCAGTCTAACGAGAAACCGTTGTCACGAGACCGTATATCTCCGGCGTGGGGATGGTGCGACGCGTGGAACTCGGATGACTCGTTGGCGAACACCGAGTTCCCCGGCAGTAGCCCGTGAAAGTGGGTGACGCCACTTTCGCCGGTCAGATATCCACGGATATCCGCGTGGGAAAGGGCGCCCTCTCGTGATTTCCGGCTGGCCTCTCTCGCGGAAAGTCGTAATGCGACGTTGACTACACAACAAGCCGATTGGACGGGCCCTCCTCCTTCGTCGGCGAATTTATTGCCACGGAGAAAACTCTCAGGCGAGGGACAGCCTAAATAGCCGATACACACCGGCGATATACACTCCCGTACATAAGTATTACGACATCGGTACTGCACGGTCGAAAAGTTTGGAATCACCATCAAGGATATAGCAATAATTTACGCAAGGAAGAGAATTGTAATTATGGCATCTTAGAAAGCTCTGCAATAAGCCTACGATTTATTATTATTATCTTTTTTATGTTTTCCTTTAGACTCTTATGGTTTTTTCAACTGTATGACGGGCTCTTTATCAAGTCACACGCCTGTTCCTTATTTCTGTTGGAGAACTTTTCTAATTATTGTGGTGGATTTTAATATTACGGCTTTCTGTATTTCTGTGTGGGTGTAATCCTATTACTGTTAGATTTTGTAGTAATTTCTTTGATATAATGTCTGTTGTGGATATAGCGATGGGTACTATCGTGACTATATCTTGATTCTTTAGTTTCTTTATTTTGGTTCCCAGAGGTGTGTATTTCATGATTCTTTCCTTGTTCTTTTTGTGTTAGGTTTATTATTATTATTATTAAATATTTTATTTGTAATTGTACGGTAAAATAAAATCAAGAATTATAACTAACTAATATAGATTAATATGAAATATCTTTGGTGATTGAATAGGAATGTCTCCTTTCAGGCCGTCTGAACTAATTATATCTGATATATACACGTATATTCAGTTAATTAATAAGTCTTACTATGGGTCAGTAAGAGATGCACGGGTTACAGCTTCCGCTTTACGAGAGAGATTTTACATTATATGATCATGTTGAGTTACGACAGCTGGTTTCCGGTTCCGGAGTCCACTTCCTCCGGATTATGGTTTGAGGCCTGATGTCCTGAAAGATATAATGATACATCTCATAATCATTTTTGTTTCTTTTGAGTATTTCGTGTAGATTTTCTTCGAGATGACCTCTCTTCAAGTCAACTTTCCAGACCAGAGATATAAGATATAGAAAACTAGTATTAATGGTCTCAATATTTATTAACCGATTACAGTTATAACCAGTGTTAATAAGACTTTGATGCAGATATACCATTTTTATTTTATCACGTTTCTAATTTACCGTTATGTCAATTAGATTTTCAAATTTTTCAAACCACCGCTTATTTTAAATTTAATACTTTTTCACGATCCAAAGTCAATATTATTTACAAATCAATAATGAAAAAATTCGAATTACTTTGACAGAACTTTTTGAATATTACAATGTCCATGGAAAGAATAGGAGAAGAACACTTGTATAATGTTCCTCGTAAATGGCCTAATACTTTTGAACTTGAGTGTACTTCCTGGAGCGCAGGTCACCCCGGAGTTATTATATTTCTGCGAGTAACGGTGATTTTATTGGGATACCGAGAGATTTTCTCTTTCGTTATTTATTGTACGGATTCTCCCTTTATGCGAGCCGAAGGGAGGAATAGAGCAGAGGTGGGCACGTAACGGTTATTAATACCGCCGAATCGGTCGCGAGATTGATTATTGAGGAGATCGTCGTGACGTTCGGGAGCATCCACGCGGAACGACGAGATTCCTGAGCGCTGTTTCTCTTCTGTTTCGTTTATGGACACTTGGCGGAAATTCCTCGGGAACGATGGAGAGATTTACTCGTTTCTCGGATTCTGATAGATTATTATTAGACTGCAGGCATTTCCACGAATAGATATTTTGAGAGTCGAATAAAGGATTTACGGTTAATGGATATTTTAGGGACTTAACAGAAACGTTTGTCCTGGTAGAATTTTGAAAATACTTGTTTTATTTTGTTTTCGCTTTTTACATGGAACGATTCCTAGTCAAACACGTTTTCGTGTGCATAAATATACACTAAAAGGTTTTCTATGATAGGATTTTGAAAATACATTTCATTTACTTTTACCTCTTACATGAAATGATTCCTAGTTGAACACGTTCTCATGTGCATAAATAGATACAAACTATAAAGTGATGTGTGATTTGGTCACATATCGGTTGAATGGTACTAAGGTGACCACAGGTCTAGAATTTCTATCTATTGTCCCAAATTTTTCGACAGACATAAAGAAATAAGCACTACTGCAACAATCGACGTGAATCTTCTTGAATACCTGTGTGACGACCTTCCTGTCCTCGCCACCAGAAGGGTTCCAACCAATTATCTTTCTCACAAGTACTCGAGATCGACACAGTTCCTATACACAGGGTGTTCGGACAAAGCTAGGAGAAAATTGAAGAGGTAACTCTATGCAACATTCTAAGACGAAAATCAAGAATAACAATATTGCGTTTGGCGCTTTGTTTATTAGTTATAAGCAATTAAAGAAACGAGCTATTTTACCCCTAAGAGTAGGCAAATGGGACAACACGGTAGGTACTGTCAACGACTATGTACTGATGCTGAGTCAACTACGTGCATTTCTGTAGCTATTCTAGGTGTCATATTCCGCACATAGTTATGTCTGAGCATTACTGCATAGTCATTAACGTTACCTACCGTGTATCTCCATTTGCTTGCTATCAGGCGTAAAATAGATCGTTTCTTTAATTGCTTATAACTAATACAGCAAACGTCACACGCAATATTGTTACTCTTGATTTTCGCCTTAGAATGTTGCATAGAGTAACCTCCTCAATTTTCTCCCTTCAATTTTTTACCCTGTATACAAGTTCAGAAGTATCCCTTCCTATCCTTGTGTCTAAGGCACAGGCCTGCTAGGTAAGCCTTACTGATGAGTCCAATAGCAGGCCCCGGATGAAACACCGCCCTTCCGTTTCCTATTCCTTCACTCTTCAATTTGCAACAGCTACACAAGTAATGAAACTGATAAATGTGCATATTTAGTGCATTTCAAGATTTCACGTCGGCCTAAACATTCGCAGCCTATAAATCAGCATTTATTTCCTTAAATCAATAAAAACCTTCCGAATCGCCCCTTCCTGCATACCTTGTCTCACCGCCAAAGTAAACCCTTCGATCTTTCGATTCCGTAACCCCTCGTTGAAAACTCGCCAAGAGCGCCATGCCCCTTTGTCGACACTCTCTTCCAATTAACAAAAAGTTCCGAACCCTCCCGCAACTTGGTCGACCAACGAAAAGAAAAGAAGGAGGGTACTAGCCGGTGGATCCGGGGAGTGGACACATTTTTATCAGTTCCGGGCCATTTCACCGGCTCGCCCTTGATTTTTCCTTAATCGCGTATCGATCCGCAGACAGCTGAAGAAAACCGGTGACCAAAATTACGGAGGGAAACAAAGGTACAGCCAGGGATTACGGTCAGCCACGGGTTATTATTGTATCACGGGGCGTCGGGACGCCGGGCACCGCGCATTATTCCGGCCCAAGGGCAAGCCGGGGCGAAGGTACCGGTAGGCTCTTGGGTTTCGTCTTTGAATTTACGAAGCTATAATTCAAACCGGCACCCCAACAGCCGTAGCTTGCTCGAGATGAGCGCGGTTCGAGTCTCTGTTAGCGATGGGATCGACTTAGATACTCACTCGCGAATCCAAGTAAATTTTAATGCAGCAGTTTCGCTTCATGAGATTCAGACGATACTCGTAGGATGAATATAGGAAAATTGTACTTTAACAACTTTAGCAGAGCGAGGGATGGGACTCAGGTGTGAATAAAATAAGAGTGAAGTGATTAGAATATTAATAAATGTACATTTAAAACAATTTAACAGTAACAACTTAAACGACTTTACAACTTAGTAACTACTACGTTCAGAATCACACTCTTTCTACCTTTACAGTCAAACTCTTTCTGCCACGCGCTCGCATTTTCCCCGTCATACAGTGGCTCCAAAAAGTATTCGTACACTGTGTCACAAATAAATTCGTTTAACCTTGCAATTCTGAGTCTGACAGAAGTGTTCAATAAAACCTTGTGGGTATGTAGATCGTAATAGTATACATATGAATTAATCTCTTCTTTTCATCTACATGCCATTTTAAAGGGGTGAAACCAGCGTTGAAGTTTCTGAGCTTTCTCTCATTTTTTTAAAATAACATTGTAATGATGATTGATGAAGCAAAACCTTTCGAATAGAAAATATTTAATTTTTAATACTCTATCGCCCTGTCATAAAAAAAAAGAACCCAGAAAAGCTTGCATTCAAAGCATGAAGAATCATTGAAACTTTGATGTTCGTTATCAGCCTCCTTAAAAGATATTTTGCCGCTAAAAAAATTGCTCCACGCAGGACACTCTATGTTTTGTACACACACAAAATTTCAATGAAATCATAATTTCAGAATTAGGTGAATTTTCTTATAATACAGTGTACGAATACTTTTTGGAGCCACTATAT
Source organism: Tetrapedia diversipes (assembly GCA_033822845.1). Lineage (NCBI taxonomy): Eukaryota > Metazoa > Arthropoda > Insecta > Hymenoptera > Apidae > Tetrapedia > Tetrapedia diversipes. Next base: position 229,195 of record JAOPTO010000808.1, read on the forward strand.
ATTCTTCCAAACATTCATTTCCTTTCTGTCTAATTCAAAACCTTTCTCACTCGATGCATTCAGTCAAGTTCACCCAAAATTCTTCAGTCGCAACGTTTTCTCAAGTAATCTTCCACGCCTTAGAAACACTCCAGTCCAAATATTATACTTTGACACACTTGCTCTTCTCCCAATCACACTCTTTTTGCCTCACGCTCGCATTTCCCCGTCATATATTCTTCCAAACACTCATTTCCTTTCTTTCTAATTGTCAACCTTTCTCACTTGATATCAATTAATTGACATATTAAAACTCACATATATGACTATTTTTAGTTACTTATTAAAATTACATATTGACTACCTCTGAGTCTGACTAATAAACAAACTAACTAAACTCTTAAAATTTGCGAAACTATCATTTGATTACTAACAGTCACCTCTCGAGCGCAAAGGGTTAATACATAGTACGTTCGTTCAGAATCCAAGTATAATAATCCAGACCTGACTTCACCATCTGCGTGTTCTGAACAAGAGGAACGAGCAATCAAGAGAAAAGAGAGGCGGTAACTCGATCTTATATTCTTCCCGCCAAGAATTTAGCCATCTCTCAGGGGTAACTCTCGGCTCCCGCGTTTCCGACGCGACGGTGAAAATTAAAAAGGAGACCGGGCGAGTGAAAGAGGAATTCAATCTCCGGGGATCAGCGGCGCGTACACGCGCGTGGGATCAATTTTAGCGTGTTATTTGCTGCCAGAAACGAGGGTAGAAGCGCGCCATAACCTCTTTGTTTCGACCGATCTCCTTCGTGAACGTTGAACGCGAAACAGGATGTAGTGATGGGATGGATGTTGGATTAAGATTTTTGGTGGATTTGTGCGTTTGAGAATTAACAATAAAATTTGTCTATATACTTTTTACACGCTGTACTTATTATGGCTCCTTATATGTACACTGTTTAAATTCGAGCCGTTAAGGCAATAACCGCGTAGATCGTCGGTTATTGTTCCGGGTACCTTGCCTCCGAGTGGCTGTTGTAGGACTAAAATAGTTGACTCTCGTGTTCCGCACAAAACACATACACACACAACCTATATAAACACGAATGCCTTATAATTAATTATTGTTGGATATTAATTGCTTGGGCGTACTGATACCCAACGCAATTTGTATCTTCTAATGGCTGGGTTGAATAATTAACACCGTCTTTTATATTATTAAATTTAATTCAAACTAGTGGATCGTGATGCGATCAAGGGCCTGCAGGCGAGTATGGCAGTTCGTTGCCACCATGAATCGTGTCGAAGATAATTTCTATTTGGCGAAAGTTTTACCCAGGCCTGGATAATGTCCGTTGACATATAGCAACTAGACCTGGGTGAACTTCAAACACGTCGAAATAAAATACTATTCCCGGGAATTCTTTTCTTACGTTCCTTTTCGTTCTTTACGTTTTTTCTACTAGCAATTGATGGTCTCCTTGAATGAGTTTCCGCTAGAATTTTTCCAGAATTCGGTCATCCCTTTGTCTATATTTCGTGACCGGAAAGGCACAAACCCTTCGGTGCATACTTTCACTGTCTCTCCTACGTTTCCTACTACGAAGTTTCTCTAGTTGTACCTCTTTCTAATCTATCAATACGTTACTTCCTTTCTACCCTTCTTAACTCTTTCGCTCCGAACGCCGGATATATCCGGCATGCACGATGTGATTATGTATCACTGTTATAATAGGTTGAAGGGAAAGTTCTGTCGTATTTTAAATAGGCAGATAATTTTTCTTGTAAATAAATAAAACATCTGGCTAGTGAGTCATTGGGAATTTTCTTTCGTTTTTTTGCCTGCTGTATAATATAAAAGGAGTCCCTTTTTACCGTTCATCATTTACTTGTGATATTTAAAGTGAAAAACATGTCAGTAGATAAAGTGCATTTACGACACTGCATTTTGTATGAATTCCAAAAAGGAAGCAACGCATTGGTTGCATGTAAAAATTTATGTGCGGTATTTGGAAAAGATATTGTAAATGTTCGTACTTGTCAAAGATGGTTTAGCAAATTTCGTTCGGGGGATCTGAGCCTCCAAGAAAGTGATCGATCTGGACGACCATCCAAGATCGATAATGATGTTTTGCGAGCCATGTTGGAAAATAATCCACATTTAACAAGTCGAGAAATTGCAGAAGAGTTTGGCATTCATCATACAACTGTTGGAGATCACATTAAATCTCTTAGGTTTGTGTCAAAGCAAAGTGTTTGGTTTCCACATGAATTAACGGAAACGGAAAATACGACAGAACTTTCCCTCCAACCCAATACATTATCCTTTCACTATTTTTAATTGTCGATGAGACTCTTTTTGTACCCATTAAATAAGTTTATATATTTTATATAGACATTACAAGTATATTCTTCTAAAGAGAGATTCCTTTTCTTCTGAAATACAGTGTCCACGCACAATATGTACACTTTCAGCCGAGAGTCCCGTTCAGGAGTGGAACTACGACGGACCGAATCGCCGCAGCGAAAGGGTTAAGAACTTGCTCTCTGGCGCCCGGAAACGGTTCCGCAAAATTCTTGTGAATAGCACGCCGTTACGCTGTACGCGACTCGACACGGTAAAAATGCATATAGAT
>JAOPTO010000809.1:0-37783 GCA_033822845.1 Tetrapedia diversipes
GGTTGGGGACTGTCGTATTTTTCTCGAAAAATCCGGCCCGGTTTCCCCCGAAAACTGCGCTGAACGCGGAGAAAAAACGCGAGTGACTGTTCCGCAGCCCGGCTTAATCTTAACGCTTGTTCTCGTTTTATTTCAACCGGATTATTTCCTGTCGTATTTCAGATTGGGATTTGCCTACCATCGTACCTTTTGTTCCCCCTTTCTCTTCGCCGCCGCCGTTCCTTTCTTTATAGCAATCCCAAAGCAAGTAGGAGCGCGCCCAAATCTTAGGATTAAAGACAGCTGCCAGGTGACTGTCCTGGTCCTTCTCCCGCTTTACGATCGCGGAAACGCTCCCGTCTACGGCACGGGATCGCTTTCTGAAGCGTAATCTGCTCGAAATTGGGGACGCGAGCGGAGATGCCGGATAAAAATTCGCTTCCTTCTGGCTGCTCGTCGCTGGGATTCGATTAGGGAGAGTTAGGATGGCACGGAGCAGTGATTACTGGGGCGAATGACAGGAATTATGGCGAATTAGCTGTTGATTGATACGTTCGGTTGATCTGATGATGTACAACCCTTTCGAAGTCTTTTTCTGTTCGATTTTGGGTATGCAAATCAATTCGGTACATTTGCATTTAACGATTTTTGTAACTTCCATTCGAAATTAAAATACTTTTTCCACTCTGTGGTGATTTGAAAGTGGCAACATTATGTTTTAAGGAATATTAATGTGCTGAATGTGTATTGTACAGTTATGTTCTGATTGTTTCACACCTTATGGTATATAATTATTAGGTATTTGTGTACTGATGGGATTATATGTCCCGTGAAATAATACTAATGGGAAATATAATTCCATGCAATTTTTTCAAAAATTTTTAAAAATAAAGCTTTTTATAACTTATTATATTTGGCTGTGGAAATGGTAAGTGTAATTTGGGATTTGTTTAGTTACTAAGTTTATGAATTTTGTGATATTTCAATCTCAGGGTGAGAACTTCTTTTTCTTTATTTACTGGAAAATATGAGAAGTTTTGAGGGAGGAACTATTCTGCTTTATTATCACTATGTGTACTTATTGTATTAATAAGTCTGTTCTTCTGTTTCCTTTTTATTTTAAGTATTTAAGAATTTTTCTTAGTATACGTCTTTTATTGTACTTAAAGAGCTCCCCATTTACCTATTAAATAAATAAATAAATAAATAAATTGTTAGTAATATGTTATTAATACCTTTTATTTAATACCCATTGATTTATTAAAATCCTAGTATTTCGTCTGTCTCCTTATAAATTAATTTACATTTTCTAATTTAAATATAATTTATTATCTAATTAAATTTGACTAAATAATTTTAATAGATACAAACCCCACCCCTTTAAAGTTTGTAAACTATAAAAATTATTTAGTCAAATTTAAGTATTTTCTCTTTGTTAAGGTTGAAACTGGCGATTGCTGTATCTTTAAGTTTGTGAAATATTGCATATTGAATATTATAATAATAATTATTCACTGTTGATTTACATACAGTAATTGATGATGAAGAGATAGACATTAACTCTTATTAAAAAAAAAATAAGTATAAAATCCCTGTAAATTAGAAAGCTAGAAATCTCGCAGAGTAAAGATCGAAGGAAAATTAATTCGTTAGAAATTGATTATCTAGATCAGTCGAACAGAATATTCGCTGTCGTCAATAAAGATGAGATGAACGTTCGTAAGTATGTATTCATTTGTGTGAAAAAATAATCCGTAACGATACATTTTTATGAGAACACGCACGAACACTTTGATAATAGCTTTTTAATTTTACGCTTTAACATTGTATTCCCGCTATATCTGTATTTTCACATCTTTGTGCGCACGGTAATTAGACTAACAAAATTCGAGAAAATGAGCTAAGAATAGACACGCAACAAAGGCTGTGCAATGTAATATATTTTATCGAACGCATAACATATGTATGTATGCACGTACAACTTTGTCGAGACTTTCACACTATTGAATTGAAATTATTCGCGGAACAATGAAGTCGTTTAAACAAGTGTTTCGTTTAGTTTGAAGAACTCTTGTTCGAACCGTGGAAATGCTTTCAACCGAAATTGTTCCTAACAGCTGTTTTAAGAGCATATTTTATTTATTACGATCTTTTCTGAAGGTGATTTCATAAAAAATATTCACAATATTATAAAATCAACCCCTGTAAATTACGACTAGTTATTAACTATTAGATTGAAAAAATAACATTTTAACTTTAATTTCTGATTGATGTTAACTTTAATTTTTTATCGATTTTAGCTTTTACAAATTGCACTAAAGAAGCATAACTGAAAAAATTGCGAAAAGTGTTATTGAACATATTATCTATACTACTATTTTTCTATGTAATAACATCTGTTTATTGTCATTTAATAATAGACTGCAAGTCAAACGAGGACGACATAAAATTAATTTTTAATTAAAATTCTACATAAGTAGATATAATCAGTAGAAATTATAAACCAATAATTGTTTGTATAAAAAGATGTGCAATAATTTAAAATTAACTTCCTCAAATATTCATCTTCAACTATTACAGTTAATAAATTTTATATCCCTATCTTGTCATTTTCTATAATAATAATAAATAATATTACATATTAATTTTATAAATCAATAATATATACAATAATAATAATAATTTATATATTAATATAATATTAGAATTCTATCCACACACACTACCGACCAAAACTTTAGAATCACTCAGAAGTTGTAAGAAATTATTTAAAATTAGCTTCTTTAAATATTCATCTTCAACTATTGCAGTTAATAAATTTTATATTCCTACTTTGTTATTTCCTATAATAATAATAAATAATATTATACATTAATTTTATAAATCAATAATATATATAAATAATCTATTAATATTATATTAGAATTCTATACACCTACACTATTGGCTAAAAGTTTGAAATCATTCATAGGCTTTAAGAAACATTTGAATTTAGAAAAAGAGGAGTTTATAATTTAGCTCTTCCACGATAAAGGAGCCTGCTGTTAAGATTAGCAATATTAATTTCAAACGAACAACAAATGGTCACAGATATGGCTGCAATTCTCAATTCCAAACTTTTTGTACGTCAATGTAACAAACAGAATAGGGGTTAGAATCTAAACAGTAGCTCGGCAAAGAGAGACGCGTAACGCTCCGAGGGATGATTCGAAGGCAGCGAGCATTGAGAACGATCGGAAGACGAAGGGAATGATCTCGCGTTAGGGTTCGTTCCCGTTCGGTTATTGTTCGAAGCATGATTCGAGTCTTCGTGGCCCCGGGCCCACGGGTCGAAGGTGAGGGTTAATGAATGAATCGCCGGATATTCACGGTACCGCCACAAAGGAGGCAAGTCGAGCCACCGCGAAGGCAAGACCTCCCTTAATTAATATAGATTACTTCTAATTGTATATTTACCTATTAATTCATATTAACTCGGGGAGTAGGGCCACCGCGAAACGAATCGTCTTTGGCCGCCTGATTCGGCTTAATCGACCAAAGGGTTGTAAATTGATTGATGTCTCATTCTATACTCCTCTCTTTCCGTCCAACCTCATCATTGGAAATTGTTTTTCTTTTTCGATGTCACCAATTAATTTCCTTTCTTTCCTCTATCGATCGTGAGTCAGATAGGCTTGTTCGATGGGATGCTTTCAGAAAATTGACATTCGATTAGACATTCCTCGTGGATAGAGGAAGGTAAAGGAAAAGGGAAGTCAGAGGTCTACTAGTGGATTTATTACTAACAATAAGGCTATCTTCTCTGATTTCTTTCAATTGTTTATCGAAGGATTATAGATAGGAGTTGCTATTTGAGTAACTTAGTATCGCAAGGTTTCTTTTATGAACACTCAGTTTCCATTTAATTGATTCGGCTTAATCGACCAAAGGGTTGTAAATTGATTGATGTCTCATTCTATACTCGTCTCTTTCCGTCCAACATCGTCATCGGAAATTGCTTTTCTTTTTCAATGTCACCAATTAATTTCCTTTCTTTCCTCTATCGATCGTGAATCAGATGGGCTTGTTCGATGGGATGCTTTCAGAAAATTGACATTCGATTAGATATTCCTCGTGGATAGAGGAAGGTAAAGGAAAAGGTAAGTCAAAGGTCTACCAGTGGATTTATTATTAACAATCAGGTTATCTTCTCCGATTTCTTTCAATTGTTTATCGAAGGATTATAGATAGGATGGTAAGTACTTGATAAGAATTGTTATTTGAGTAATTTAGTATCGCTAGGTTTCTTTTATGAACACTCAGTTTCCATTTAATTGATTCGGCTTAATCGACCAAAGGGTTGTAAATTGATTGATGTCTCATTCTATACTCGTCTCTTTCCGTCCAACATCGTCATCGGAAATTGCTTTTCTTTTCCGATGTCACCAATTAATTTCCTTTCTTTCCTCTATCGATCGTGAATCAGATGGGCTTGTTCGATGGGATGCTTTCAGAAAATTGACATTCGATTAGATATTCCTCGATGATAAAGGAAGGTAAAGGAAAAGGGAAGTCAGAGGTCTACTAGTGGATTTATTACTAACAATAAGGCTATCTTCTCTGATTTCTTTCAATTGTTTATCGAAGGATTATAGATAGGAGTTGCTATTTGAGTAACTTAGTATCGCAAGGTTTCTTTTATGAACACTCAGTTCCCACCTAATCTAATTAACTACATAACTTGCAATCGAACCTTATCTGTTGTATTTATTAAAAACAAGAGCAGTCTTCACATGGCTATCGCTCAACTCAATCACTTTTCCCACTCAATCGCAATCCTACATATATATATCGAACCCTGCTATTAAGTACTTTTGCATCGAATGGACTAGAAATCATCATTAGCATCAATATCGATTCCATCACTAGCCAAAACTGCAAGGAAACTGTGGACCATAAACCTGGGAGCTGTCCTCTGTATAATGGTATCAGAGGTAAAGTCAGTCAGTCAGTCAATCGATCATTTAGTTAACCCTTCGTCTGCGGTCTCTGGGTCTTTCGTAACCCATGCATGTAAAAGTGACGATCACACTAACACATATACGCATATGACTACATATACGTTTCCGTCAGACTGCCGAAGTAACGAAACCGACGACAGTCAGTTTTTGGCAACGCTCTGAAGAAGAAACGTGTGCAGCAAATCGAAACAATTCTTTATTTCAAAGTTTACTTTATATTTCCGTGCTTTTATTATTGTTTTAGCATTTTAGCATTATATTTTAGTATTTAATATTTAGTAGTTTACACTATTCTTGTATTTAGTATTTAGTATTGTATATTATTTTTGTATTTACTATTTAGATTTTAGTTTTCAGCACTATGTAGGAACGTAAAATAAAAGATAGGTCCGTGTTGTCTTTGTGTAGACAATGATAATAAATATATAGCCGTGTGCGATAATTATGAAAGACCCATTTGCAGTGGCCATTCGAGAAAAATTCAGCAAATTTTATATAGCATACGTGACAATACGTAAATATACAATAAATATAGCTTCGACGTTTGATAATTCACGTTATTATTATTTGTTCCTATACGCTCCTATATCTTCCTATGAATCGGGTGATTGTCACTGCATACAGTATCGGTGAGGACCTCGGTCTCGAGCGATCGTCACTTGGGTAGCGTAGCTTGGTGAGCCTCATGGACGGCTCTAAATATGTATTAGTGGAATATCCGTGAGGGTCTCGAAAGACCCATGGCCAGGCCGCCAAGCTTCAGTAGTCGGAGGGTTAACCAATCCGCATCAACCTTGCTACCACGTGTATTATAACACAAATCAAAACTCCTACTATGCAAATCCAACAGCTATCAAGATTCCATCGCTGCCAATAACTCGCGATCGAGCGGGGATCGTTGATTGAGAACCCCTGGCAGCGACGTCGCGGCGCGGAAGAGAAGGCCCGGGCTGAGCTCTGGAAGAAAGGTTCACCTATCGGTATCGGGCGCGTTCGTGGGCCGTGAAGAAGCGGGTTCGAAATGAAAGCCGCGACTTATCCTCGGCCCCGGCTTCTGATTGAATGGCTGCGCCGGAGGCGCTCGACGGGGCGGCAGAAAAGAGCTGCGCGAAGAAAAGAGAGAGGACCCGGCTCTCTCCTCTCCTCTCGGGTTCCTATGTTCGCGGGAGAGGAGAGAAAGAGAGCCATCCGCGAGAGCGCGCGCGGCATTTGATATCTGAAATCCCCAATATTTTTAAAAGCACAGGGGCTGCCGCTTCGCTAGAGGTGGAGCAGGGCGGCGAACGATGAGGAGGACAGGGGGGAGGGGGGGTCTCGAGAAGCCGTCGTTTCGCCAGGCCTCAAAGGCGTACGAGCCTTTCCACGGCCATTAAAATACGAACAATAATTATAAGAGCGACGGCAGAGTGATCAGTGCGCTCGCAGACGAAGCGATCGTCCGTATCAGCCAAACGGCACCCCCTCCACCAACCCCTAAAACCGTGCACTGAGCACCGTTTTCTCTGGTCTTCCTTGTTTTTAATTTAATTCAATTTGTTCGTTTATCATGGAACCGAATATGGAATACCTCCAGGAAAACAAAGACTCGTGAGATAACTCAAAAATTTTACCAACAAATGCCTACCAACAACATCAAAAGAAGAGACTGAATAATTATGACAAGACTTAGAACAGGACACTGCAAACTCACACATGAATAACTCCTAAAAAAAAAAACAAATCCACCAATATGTAGGCACCCCCTCCACCAACTCCTAAAACCGTGCACCGAGCACCGTTTTCTCTGGTCTTCCTTGTTTTTAATTCAATTCAATTTGTTTGCTTATCATGGAACCGAATATGTAATACCTCCAGGAAAACAAAGACACATAAAATAATCTAAGACTTTTACCAACAAATGCCTACCAACAACATCAAAAGAAGAGACAGAATAATTATGACAAGACTTAGAACAGGACACTGCAAACTCACACATGAATACCTTTTAAAAAAAGGAGATCTACCAATATGTAATTATTGTAACGAAATTATATCAACCGATCATCTACTATTCAAATGCAAAAGATACCACGCCCAGAGGCAGAAATATAAAATAACATTACCAAACATCTTAACATCAGAGAAACATGTTGAAAATATCCTAAATTATCTAAAAGAAACAAACATCTATCACAATATATAACCGTCTAGACCTAAAAGAACAATGCCAAACTGTCGCTAATAACCTGAAGGTTGAGGCGACATTAAACACGAATTAAAAAAAAAAAAAAGAAAAAAGAATTTGTTTGTTTCAATGGGAGAAGCCTTTTTCTTGCGTAGTAAGAAAAGGAAAGAGAAGAACGAGTGACAAGGATTCGTAGGATAAATGTACATAGTGTGAGAAAAAGTGAGAAAAGGAATGGGAGTGAATATAAATATACAGCGGGTGGTCAAATTATTACGAATAGGTGGATAAAAGATCTAACTGCTATCGTGGCTTAGTAGCTTTCCTAATATTCTTATTTAGTTATTTTATATACCTAATTATATACCTAACTATATACCTAAATTAAATTATGTATTAGAAAAAAACATGTACAAATTTGTATAGTGCGCCTAAATGACAAAACTTTTTCATTCGATTCTTTATAGCAATAAAATGTATTTCGTAACAGAAATTTCTGAGTAAATATCATCGAAAGTGGATGATACATTTATTATATTTATTAGATGAAAACTAAATTTTGTGTGATATGCTTCTTTCCTCAACGTATACTTCAATACGACATTTATTCTTCTTCTTCTTCTATTTTTCTTTACTTTTTTCGTTCGCTCCCGGTTTCCTTCGAACCGAATGCGAGCACAATTTACGGCGGGCGGCGAAGAGCCGTGTCGTTATCGCACCGAGGGCCCGACGTAACGTCGCGACGCGTCGCGGGCCTGTTATCGGGCCCGAACAACGCCACACGGGCATATGAAGAGGGTTGCGGCGGTTCGACGTTGTCGACGATGATACAGCTTCGCAAGATTTTAATTTGTACTCGCGCTTATATGCCGGCGATCGTAAAACGCTCGTTCGTCGAGCGGGCCCGCTCGCGATTACGACCGAGTTATGCATAGGGTGAGTCGAAGAAATTCAGCCGTTTTGAAGACGGTTTGGAATGTAGGAGGTAATCGAGGTAATAACGTGAGTTTCAGGAGCAGGGGTTTAAGGAATTAAAAGTAGTATTTCTTAAATGTTAATAACCTTCGCTTTTAATTGTTATTGTTAATAGGAGAAAATTATAAAATATTTTTCAAAGCATTTGTCACGAAAATTGTAAGTAAGTTGTTCTACAAAATTGCAAAGAAGAGTGTGAAAGCAGTTAAAGAAAGTGTTCGAGTTACATAGATCACCCTGTATATCGGTGTGTTAATAAAAAAAATTACAAAATATGTTTTTTAATCATTCACAACGAAAAACCTAAGTAAGTTGTTCTATAAAATTGCAAAGAAGGTTGCGAAAGCAGTTAATGAAAGCGTTCGAGTTACGTAGATCACCCTGTATATGGGTGTGCTAATCAAAAAGTTACAAAATATGTTTCAAATTATTCACCACGAGAAATCTAAGTAAGTTGTTCTACAAAATTGCAAAGAAGAGTGTGAAAATAGTTAATGAGAGCGTTCGAGTTACATGGATCACCCTGTATATGGGTGTATTAATAAAAAAATTGCAAAATATATTTCGAAGCATTCACCACAAAAATGTCGAGTGATTTCTTCTACAAAATTGCAAAGAAGAGTGTGAAAGCAGTTAAAGAAAGTGTTCCAGTTACATGGATCACCCTGTATATGGGTGTATTAATAAAAATTTGCAAAATATATTTTGAAGCATTCACCACGAAAATTACTAGTAACTTGTTTTACAAAATTACAAAGAAGAGTGTGAAAGTAATTAATGAAAGCATTCGAGTTACATGGATCACCCTGTATATGGGTGTATTAATAAAAAAAGTTACAAAATATGTTTCAAACCATTCACCACGAAAAATCTAAGTAATTTCTTCTACAAAATTGCAAAGAAGAGTGCGAAAGCAGTTAATGAAAGCGTTCGAGTTACATGGATCACCCGGTACATGAGCCTGTTAATCAGCACGGACGGCTTTTTTGGGCAATTCCGCGGCAGATAGCTAATAAAATCCGATGCGATATTAACGAGGATCAAAGTAATATCGTGGTGGGGGCCCCCGGCAGGCCAGGACGATTACAAAGTTCTAAATTATTTCGTGGATTGGTTAATAACCGTGCGTTCGCAGCACGATGCAACGGGCGCAATTAGTGTTGAAGATGGTGCTCGCTAGTGGCCATTAGAGTTTTTGAACTGTGGGAAATCTTTCTAGATTGTTAAACCCTGGAAACATTTAATTAAGACAAAAGATTCGGTTTGTAAGCAGCGAATATTTTATTCGTTTTGTCAATTATCACGCGAAATCCAGTGTTCTCTGTTGTACATTCGATTTTAAATGGAATACAAACTTTCTCGCTAGTATCGCAAAAGTTCAGTCAAATCTATATATATAAAAATGAATGTGTCTGTCTGCCTGCCTGTAATCGATAGATTCAAAAACCATACATCCAATCGCCATGAAAATTTGGGAAATTATTAGATATATCCCCGAGAAGATTATTGAAAATTTTTTTAAAAATCAGACTTGGGGTTCTAGGTGCTCCCCAACAAATATCCCAAAAATATCAAAATAACATTTACTATTCCGTTAACACGGTAGCTGCCACGCGCATTTATGAGGAAATCCTGGACAGGCCAGGTACTGTAATATAGCAATGCCAATCGCATTTGTAAGATTCAAGCTTACTCGATGTAAATGTGTAAATATATTAGAGCCATCATTGTATCTTATAATAGGAGAAGATTACGTTTAAATCGAAATACTTATGGTCATTAACTCAACACTTAAAACAATGTAATTTTTTAGTTTCATATTTTATATTGTCAGTCACCGGTGACTGACGTGGCAGCTAACGTGTTAATAAAAGTTACCAAAAATTCCTAAGAACAATAGTAATTGTCTTTGCAAATCTTGCTCATAAAATCTGAAGTCCGTCAAACTGACGGGTCCCGTGAACCTAGCATTCTATAACGATTGATGTTACAGAAAAAAGAACAGAAGTAAGTGTAACGTTGAAGAGGTCAGACGTGGAGTTTTATCATAATTTTAACACATTGTGGACCAGACATTTTATTACTAACCGTACCCAGTGGTCAGGTATTTTTTGCGTCAAATATTTTTAAATCAGTGATGATTTATTAAAAATTAAAAATCATTGTCGCGTGAAATGTTCATTTTCAGCAACAAGTTTAAAAATGAATGATTTTCTAATATTTTTCAATAAGTAAAAATTTGTATAAACAAAAAATTTGTCAAAGTATGATATTTAGTAAAACGTGTAACATTTTTATTTTGAAAGTCATCATCGTCCTCACCAATATTCATATTTTCGTCATCGCTTAATGTATCCGATAAACTGTTTGCAAATATTTCTGTAATATTATTAATCGTTCTGTCGCTATACATATTTCAAGGTTTCAAATAATTAATTCGCAATACAAATTATCAGAAACTGCCCTTGACTATCACATAACAACTGTGCGAACAAAAATCTCGCCAACGGCCTCTAACGACGCAATATGAAAGACGAGATATCTCGTCAACGGCCTTTTACGACAAAATAGGAAAGACGAGATATCTCGTCATCCGTCCGCAATGTGTTAACACGCGTCTTTACGCGATGTGATTCACATAATACGAATCCGAGCGGGAACAATGCTCATTGTTTAGCAGAAGCACCGAATATTTCTACATGAATATTGTAATCGCCCCTCGCCGCTAATCTAACGTTTAATGTGATTAATACCCGTGTTACGAGTGCCTGCATGCGTCGCCGTAAAACCCCTTAACCATGAAGTCCGCGTTCCAGGATCGTTAATACAGCCCGGTGGTAATCGTGCTCGAATCTCAGGGCCGAGACAAAGAGTGAACAATCTTTTTCACGGCTTTCTATCGTCACAGTGGCTACCCGTGTGAACGGCCAGCTGGCCGCTGCTGGACGACGCGATTTCTTGTGGAAGAGCGTCTGCTACGAGCAGCTTCGAATCTGGCTACGAAGTTTCGTGTAGCTCGCGAGTACTTTGGAGAAAACGGAATTGTGAGTAAGTACTTTTAACCCTTTGAGGGCTAAATATTCTTGGCGTAAGTGCTTTGAAGACGCACTATCGCTGGAGATAGAGTATTGTTACTCGTACACTGGCAATCGCAATCAACCCTTGCGCTCTGCCGACGAATCGAACGGTTTTGAATTTAAAAAAAAAGGAAAGGTAGAAAAATGAATAAAGTTATAAATATACGTGCATTTGTTAAAATTAACCCTTTGAGCGCTAAATATTCTTGGCCTAAGAGCTTCGAAGGCGCACTATCACTGGTAACAGAGTATTGTTACTTGTACACTGACAATCGCGTTGTAGTAAGCGAAAGATCGAAAAAATTGGCAAACGCATATTTTCGTCCATGGCCCTTACGAGTAACTTTCGTCAGCACTAAAGGGTTAATACTGAAATGTGTGACCACTGAAAAAGTCATAAGGAGAAGAAGACAAAAATTGGCAAGCGCATATATACGTCCATAGTCCCTACGAGCAACTTCTGTGAGACGCATATATGCGCCTATAATATTCAAATAATTAATGCTGAAATGTGTGACCACTGAAAAGTCATAAGGTGAAGAAGACAAAAATTGGCAAGCGCATATATACGTCCATAGTCCCTACGAGCAACTGATATCAGACGCATATATGCGCCTACACCATTCAAATAATTAATGCTGAAATGTGTGACCACTGAAAAAGTCAGAAGTTGAAGAAAACAAAAATTGGCAAGCGCATATATACGTCCATAGTCCCTACGAGCAACTTCTGTCAGACGCATATATACGCCTATACACATTACAGTTAATACAGATGTCACTAAGTATATCCAGAAGTGCAATTACTCTGCTTGACATCTTGAACCTTAATAATAATAATAATGGAAGAGTATCGAGCCTAATTATGATCAATACATATGTGACTAAGTACATCCAAAAGTGACAATGAAGTGTCCTAACCAAAAACCATGCAATAGACAGTTCAATATCATTCGAATCATCGATAAAAGTACGAGGTAAAACACGTTACAGTGTGTAACAGTTTTGTGAGTACACGTTGAACTTGATCCCATCGCTAGAGCCAAGCTCGAACGTCATTACTTTGCTCGACATCCTGAACCGTAATAATAATAATAATAATAATAATGGAAGAGCATCGAGCCTAATTACGGCCGATACACATGTGACCGCTCGTCGAGGCTGCTGGAAGCAGTGGCCGCTCTTAAAGACGCGTCCACACGCCTGAAGTGTCGCACCAGCGAGCGTTGGGCCGCGATTGCTCGTTAGCGGAGCCACGGCCCCGTGTCTGTCACGAAATCGCTGATTATCATCGTTCAAGGAAACCACCGACGCCGCGACGGCCCCTTGCCTCCCGTGCAAACAGCCATCGCGGCCATTACTCGCGCCATGGGCCGGTAGGCTTAGAAAAGTCGTTGTTCACTGCGTGCAGGCCGCTCTCGAACCGATTTCTTCTTAGCGGTAACAACCGTTGTCACACAGTTACCACTGTGCTTAGGCTTTCCAGTACGAGACATCATGCTGTTTTGGAGATTTATGCAATTGAATGGAGTGTGCATTGTGGTTGAGTCGGATTGAGAAGACTCTACAGAGTTAGATTAACCTGGTTGTGACTATAGTTACTCTACATTTGACATTTATGGGGTACTACTGGTGACTATACTTGTCCTACGTCTCAGACTTATGGAGTACCACTGGTGGCGATGATTACTTTACGTCTAGCACTCAACGGGTACTATTGGTGACTTTAGTTAACCCTATCTCTGACTTTTATCGCATGCTACTGGTGACTATAGTTACCCTATGACTGGCACTCATCGAGTACTACTGGTGACTATAGTTACTCGATGTCTAACACTTATTAGGTACTAATGGTAAATATAGCCATTCTACTCCTCACGTTTACGGGGTACCATTGGTGACTGATTACTCCACGTCTGCCACATATCGGATACTACTGGTGACTATAATTACCCTACGTCTGACATTTATCGGGCGCTACTGATGATTATAGTTACCCTACGACTGTCAATCATCGGGTACTACTGGTGACTATATTTATCCAATGTCTAACACTTATTCTACTTCTGACACTTATGACGTACTACTAGTAACTATAGTCACCTTACGCCTGACACTTATTGGGTACAAATGGTGACTATAGCCATTCCACTCCTCATGTTTACGGGGTACTACTGATGACTATAGTTACCCTAAGTCTGACATTTATTTGGTACTACTGGTGACTATAGTTACCCTATGTCTGACATTTATTGGGTACTACTAGTGACTCTAGTTACCCTACGTCTGACACTTATGGAGTACCACTGGTGCCTATAGTTACCTTACGTTTGACACTTATGGGGCACTACTAATGACTATAATCGTCCAAATTCTGATACTCACGGCATATTACCGAATGTCCAATAAACTCTACTAAAAATCTTTTGTTATCTTAACAGTTTCTGAAGAAGTGGCCTATACCATATTCCTATAATAATAATAACAAACCAGTTTTCCAATGAATTACTTTTATTATTTCATCTTTTGCTGTTTTTAATCTTATAGTATTATATTTTATTACTTATCACATTGTATATATTTTGCACAATTGGTGAGGTATCTAACTAGTAGTCGAAGCCTAAGTTTAATCATTATTTGTAGGCCTAATTTCCTTTTTCGTCCCTCTCTCCCTACTATATTACTCCAGCACTTTTTAACTTTGTAAAATACCTATATAGTTACAATTGTGTTCTCAGTGTAGACTTTGTTGCTCGATTCGAAGAGATCAATTTTAAGAAATGAACAATAAATACTTTTTAATCCTTAAAGTACACGTATCAAGAGATTACAAATTTATTTAAATTTCGAAGCAACGTTTACGTTTGCCTTTATGAAGTGCATATTTATTGTACACAAACATCGTTGACGCGGCTATTAACCCCACTTCGAAGAACCGTAGGGAAATTTCAGGCGCGATCAGCGAACTCTGAAATCGTCGGAGATCGTTAACACTTGCGTGAACTATAAACGCGCGAGGGATCGTTAACTTATTGTAAACTGGCGCAGAACTCGCAATTTTAATGATCCACCAACACATGAATATGAATCTTGCGAATAAACGGGCGGAATGAACACCTTCGACGTTTCGTGTACACCAGTACACGCGCGTGACTCCTCAAAAGCTTCGCTTCGACGAGAAATTATATACATTTGATTGAAAGTCGGCGTGTTTGATTGAAAGTTTGAAAAAATGTGAATCGAGAACGAAGGAGCGTCAGAGAAAAGAAGAGAAACAGGAAAGAAATAAAATGTGGCGTTCTGCAGCTTTTCTTAACATTTGTGCTTTTCGTAAATGTACGCATAAATCTGTGATCCACTATTTTTAAATTAATGGCTGTTTGTGTACTATGATTTATCTGTATAACGATACATTGGAATCTTTCTTGATCTCATGAAATCATTTTACATAGCAGAGATTATGTAAGTAAACGAATGAATAAAATAAATAATATTAGAGTTCAATAAAAATCCTGAAATACTTTGAATAATTAAACGCAATCTTAGATCTATAATTTTATGAATAATTAAAATTTATAGGTGTAGGTAACATTAGCGTTGAATTAATTAACCCTCCGTTGTCGCTCTGGGTCAGAACGACATCATTTCATTTCTTAAATTCTGAAGTTAACCTTTTGCACTCGAAAGGTGAGAGTTAACCGTCTAACAATATTAGTTTCAAAGATTTTCAAGAACAAAAATATTTACTAGGATTCGCTTATATTAAACTTCATTTAGTTCAGTTAAATCATATACTAAAATTTCCAAATATGACTATTTAACTTTCAAATCTGACTAATAAACAAACGAACTAAAATCTGAAAATTTGCAAAACTATCATTTGGTGATTAATAGTCACCTCTCTAGAGCAAAGGGTTAATATTGTTAGACGACTAACAGTCGCCTTTCAAATGTAAAGTCTTACTTATATATTAAACTTCACTTATTTTAATTAAGTCGTATACTAAAATCTACATATATGACTATTTAACCTCCAAGTCAGATTAATAAACAAACGAACTAATGTCTGCAAATTTGGGAAACTATCATTTGACGACTAACAGTTGCCTTTCGAGAGCAAAGAGTTAATATTGTTAGACGACTAACAATCACCTCTCGAGTGCAAAGGGTTAATATTGTTAGACGACTAATAGTCACTTTTCAAGTGCAAAGGGTTAATAAAAGTTGAAATAAGGAATAATAATAATAATTGCTTTTACAAAACTTGCTCATGAAGTTCGAATCCAGTCAAATTGATGGGTCCCGTAAACCTAGTATTAATAAGCAAACTAACTAAAGTCTGAAAATTTGCAAAATTATGATTTGATGACTAACAGTCACCCCTCAAGAGCAAAGGGTTAATAAAAGTTGGAATAAGGAATAATAATAATTGTTTTTGCAGAACTTGCTCATGAAGTTCGAATCCAGTCAAATTGATGGGTCCCGTAAACCTAGTACTAATAACCAAACTAACTAAAGTCTGTAAATTTGCAAAACTATCATTTGATGACTAACAGTCGCCTCTCAAGTACAAAGGGTAAATATTGTTATTCGACTAACAGTCACCTTTTAAGTACAAAGGGTTAATAAAAGTTGGAATAAGGAATAATAATAATTGTTTTTGCAAAACTTGCTCATTAAATTTGAATCCAATCAAATCGATGGGTCCCGTAAACCTAGTATTAATAAGCAAATTAACTAAAGTCTGAAAATTTGCAAAAGTATCATTTGGTAACTAACAGTTACCTTTCAAGTACAAAGGGTTAATAAAAGTTGGAATAAGGAATAATAATAATTGTTTTTGCAGAACTTGCTCATTAAATTTGAATCCAATCAAATCGATGGGTCCCGTAAACCTAGTATTAATAAGCAAATTAACTAAAGTCTGAAAATTTGCAAAAGTATCATTTGGTAACTAACAGTTACCTTTCAAGTACAAAGGGTTAATAAAAGTTGGAATAAGGAATAATAATAATTGTTTTTGCAGAACTTGCTCATTAAATTTGAATCCAATCAAATCGATGGGTCCCGTAAACCTAGTATTAATAAGCAAATTAACTAAACTCTGAAAATTTGCAAAACTATCACTTGACGACTTACAGTCGCTTCTCAAGAGCAATGGGTTAATATTGTTAGACGACTAACAGTCACCTCTCGAATGCAAAGGGTTAATTCAGCACGGAACATCGACGGAAGCAGCTTCTTCATGGTCGGTTGTGAAAGGAACGGTTCTACGCTGCTGGCCTGGCTGGATTCGCGACGCGTTCACACATCGGTTGTCACTCGTGCACGTGTGAACGTAGCGACACAACCCGGAATCAGAGGAGACGCTTATTATTTCAAGGTTCGGTTCGCTTGTGCATCAAATAATCAGTCGCGATGCGTTACACCAGATAAGTCCGTGAAAAAGTAGGCGATTAGAGGCGGCCGGGAGGGGGAGGGGTTCGTGGGCAGGAAGTAACTCGTATTAATTTCTCGAAGTGAAGCATTGTCTGCCACGCTCTTTGTTCTCCTTTTCTGACGGCGAATTTATTGGAAGTGACGTGATTTCGTAGGAAGAAATCGCTCGCTATTAAGTTAGGGTGAAAGTTCTGTTGGTTTCGAACAATAAAAATATTTGAACCTGTCGTGGGAAGAATAATTTGAATAAAAATGCTACACATATAATCTTTTAACACAGTGTTAAATCTTTTTCTTCTTACTCATGCTTAAGGTGATTAGAAAATTCTTCTTAATTTTTCACAGAAATAAAAAAGTTGAGATGTTTTAATTTTTTGAAGTGCAAATAATGTTAACTCTTTTCACTCTCAATTATTAATTAGTAATTTTTGAAAATTTTTAAATTAGCAAGGATTGAAGTATGATATATTTATAATATAATATGAAGTATAATATATAATATATTATTATAATAAGTAGTATAAGTAATATAAGTATAATATATTTAGAATTTTATATAAATATTATAAGAATTTTCTAAAAATATAATACTTCAATCCTTGCTAATTCAAAAATTTTCAAAATTAGTACCCCTACTAATTAATAATTGAAAGTGAAACGAGTTAACATTATTTCCACTTTAAAAAATTAAAATATATTTATAATATATTTTAATATATTAATATATAATAATATAATAATATACTAATTTATAATAAATATTAATAATGAACAGTCATATATTAATTGTAATAGATATTATCTAAATCAGCTGGATCTTAATGTTTATTTTATTAAAACTTTCAAAATCGACACCATTTAATATCTGATAATTGTCTTCTGACTACAAAGAATTCATGAATTTACATGAACGCATTATTTACTAACAATAAGGAGAATCCTAATAACTAATTCTCAAATCTATATTAAACTTAATATCTAGCGTACACGAGCAGACTGCGAATTCTTTACGCAACTGTGGGAAACTTAAATATAGGAAACACTGCGGAATACAACACATAATATGTAAAAGAATACAGAATTCCCACGGAATAGTACACGCTACAACAAATCTATATTTGAGCTCCATTTCTCCGATCACATTTATAGAACTATCAACTTGCATAAAAGTTCATAGTCCAATCCAGTGGTTCTCAACCGAAATTCCACAAAATTATAAAATATTACAAGAAATTCCGTGAAAAAAAAGGTGCGATTTATTAAAAACATATAGATTTACACAGATTTGATTTAGTCATACAATATTTATAGATACTATACTTTTAATCATTTATTTCTTTTTTATTACTATATTGTAACATTGTAACCATGACCTATAACTCATGTGTGCATATACAGTAACTTACAAAATTGATTGCATGCTCAAACATTCTACAATTATTATCAAATACAACTACAATTTTAATATTTATTTATTTTTCCAATAAATATTCTTTATCATACCTCCTAAATTTTTCTATTAATTACTTAATTAAACAATTATTTAATTTGATTAAACAAGAAAGAGAATAAAGTAAGGTCAGTTACAATCAACTCCTTGAGTCATTGTATAATTTTCAATTAAATGTACAGTAGGGAACAAAAGTTTAAGACCAAACAGTCAACGATAATAAATTAATTCATTTATATGAAATACATAATCGATAAATAGTGTTCTACAATAATAACAATAAAAATGAACTTGTAAACAATATTTGCAAACCATAAATGTTTACTTTACATTGTCCTCTCGTCTTAAACTTTTGTCTACTTATTTCTGCTTCGACTAATTTATAGCCTTATAGAGTTTAATATTCCACAAATTATTCCCATAATATTGAAAAAATAAAAATAAAATTGTATAATTGCGGCATCTATGAGTGACATTGGAACTGTCGTGTTATTCATTTCATGGATTGTGTGTGGTATGCTTGTGTTCTCATTTCTTTCTTTTTTGGTGTTATCATTTGTTACCATTATCTTTTCTGTTCATTCGTTTCACATCCTTCGTCCTAAGCTTGTATTATGTATAAAATATAATTTTTGTTCTCATTACAATACTTAAATTTGCCATTGGTTTATTTTGCCTTAACCCGTTAAGGACCAATGTTAGATCAATCTAACATTTCATTTTTAATTATTTTTCAATTAATTTAGATTGCTAGATTTCACTATGGTTACGAAAACAAATTCTACAGATTTGCTCAACTAGCTACAAATTGCAAAGAAACAAAATTCTATAAATTAACTGAAAAATGCTGGAAATAAAATATATTAACACAACGTCGGTCTTTATATATAGTATATAATATAGTCTATAATATTTAATATTTATAATATTTATAATTATATATCGTCTATAATATTTAATATTTATAATATTTATAATTATATATAGTCTATAATATTTAATACTTATAATATTTTTAATTATATATAGTCTATAATATTTAATACTTATAATATTTATAATTATATATAGTCTATAATATTTAATATTTATAATATTTATAATTATATATAGTCTATAATATTTAATATTTATAATTATATATAGTCTATAATATTTAATATTTTTAATATTTATAATTATATATAGTCTATAATATTTAATATTTATAATATTTTTAATTATATATAGTCTATAATGTAGGTTAATATTCCACCATGTAATTCAAAGTATTCCGTGCTTCGAAAAAGTGAAGAACCACTGTTCCAAACACAACCCCCAAAATGTGTTTAAGTGCCCGTTGGTCCCTAATAAAACGTTCAACCCGAAATGTGGGAATAAAATCAGAATCAAACCCGCTTCGAGCTCGACTGTCAGCCGTTTCGGTAATTGATATGGATCGTTCGAATAAATGAAGATTTCGATTAAACGCAGAAGAAGGTCCAAGGAGGTTTTGTGCGGGGGCCATGAATCATTTAGCCAAGACGAGACGTATCGGGGTTTTCGAACGACGACACGTCGGAACCACCCTTCTGAAAACGTCAGAACGATTCCGCGCTCCCGGACCCGCATATCGGCCAGGGTTAGCCTTTCAGTAGCTAGTCAACTTGACAAATGTCCGGCAAACACCCTCGATCCTTCCGATCCCGCTGCCATGAATCTGAATCTCCAGGTCGGGGGCCAATGGAGTGGATACTTCCACGTGCTTTATCACTTTAACCGTTTGAGTCCCAGGGGGTATTGAAAAAACACTGTCGAAGAATCCCAAACAGCGCTAAAGAAGTACGAGAAGACCCAAGTAGCTTTTACTTTATTTTGATAAATTCCAAACGGCGCGACGACGCTTCTTTTATTTTATGTCGGTGAATTCCAATATGTTTCCAAAAATTCTAATATATTTTGATAAACACCGATGTTACAAATTATAAGCGTTACTTTCCGCTTAAATTATTTGTTCATATCAGAAAAATATTTTTAACTTATAATTCGGTATTATGAAGTGAAACCACGCTTTTTCTAAAGAAGTACGAGAAGACCCAAGTAGCTTTTACTTTATTTTGATAAATTCCAAACGGCTCGATAGCGCTTCGGTTATTTATGTCGATAAATTCCAATATGTTTTGATAAACATATGTTACAAATTATAAATGTTACTCTCCATTTAAATTATTTATTCATCACACAAAAATATTTTTAATTTGTAACTCGTTATTCTAGGATTCATTGTTATGAAGTGCAACCATGCTTTTTGTAAAGAAGTACGAGAAGATCCAAGCAGCTTTTATTTTATGTCGATGAATTCTAATATATTTCCAAAAATTCCAATATGTTTTGATAAACACCGATGTTACAAATTATAAATGTTACTCTCCATTTAAATTATTTATTCATCACACAAAAATATTTTTAATTTGTAATTCGTTATTCTAGGATTCGTTGTTATGAAGTGCAACCATGCTTTTTCTAAAGAAGTACAAGAAGACCCAAGCAACTTTTATTTTATGTCGATAAATCCCAAGCGGTGCGATAGCACTTTGGTTATTTTATGTCGATAAATTCCAATATATTTTGATAAACACCGATATTACAAATTATAACTGTTACTCTTCATTTAAATTGTTTGTTCATACCACACAAATATTTTTAATTTGTAATTCGTTATTTTATGATTTGTTATTATGAAGTGCAACCATGCTTTTTCTAAAGAAGTACGAGAAGACCCAAGCAGCTTTTATTTTATGTCGATGAATTCTAATATGTTTCCAAAAATTCTAATATGTTTTGATAAACACCGAAGTTACAAATTATAAGTGTTACTTTCCGTTTAAATTGTTTGTTCATATCACAAAAATATTTTTAACTTATAATTCGTTATTTTATGATTTGTTATTATGAAGCGCAACTGCGCTTTCTCTAAAGAAGTACCATTTTTAACACGTTGAATGCCATGCCAGGTATACAGGGTTTGCTCATGGCGCCTCGATGAATTTTCTATTATACGATACATATACTGTTGAAATATTACCTACAACAAATAAGTGTAACCACTTTTATATATTTTTTACTGTATTAACTTCATCGCACCGATGCATTAACGATGGCAATAATGAAAAATTGATAAGTATTGACATTTTTCAAAATTACGTATTTCTATCAATTTGAGCGCGCCGGTCACCGATGACCCCCGTGGCATTCAACGTGTTAATAAATTCAACCCTAGCTCAAGGCCAGCTAATAACAAAAGAAAATAGAATCAATGGCAGTGCTTTGTCGAGGAAAAAATAGGAGATCTCCCAATTCAATCGGCTAAGTTGTCAGATGTGGCTTAGATTCTTGGAAGAGGCCCTTGAGAAACTACATTAACCTTTTATGGATCAAATTTCTGTTTTAAGTATAGAAAAATTAATAGAACGGAAAATTGATAATTATAATCCTATATATAAAGATGAAACAAAATTTTCCTGTTTAAACAATTTTGCATTATGCAACATTATACAATTAATACATATACACCGTTTCATAAAAAAAAAAAACTAAAATTATTTGTTAAAATGTCGATAAATTAGCATGTGACCTGAAAATTACACTGGCCCAAAATGGGTTAAGAGAAAGCTGGTTTATGGTTAATTTTTGCTTCGTAGTATTTTTGTAATCAATTTCTAACAATTTCTTACACTATTGAAACATTAACGTTAGTCGATCGGACCAACAAGATGGCCACTGGTCCCTGTGCCGCCTAATGGCGATTCGTTCAGCGCGTCGCATTCACCGCGCGGAATTTCAAAGTCCCATTCTTATTAAAGTTGAAAGGTGTCGGCGCACAATAACGTAAATAACGGGAGACAACGTGTCTTTGTATATTCCGCCATACATCATCCCCGGCGCGAGCTGCCGTCTACTTTATTCCACGATCACGATCGTTGTTTTTCTCCCTCGCGTATTGTGAGTAGTATCGCGGGGGTTTTGGCACTCGGATGGAAGGCAAGAACGAATCGGCACCCAACACGTACGGGGCGCAACAACCGGTGGTAGGTGAACCGTAAATAAACCCATCCGAAGGAATTATTTTCCTTCCTTTTTCGCCTTTGTGCACCCCCCGCCCCTCCAACGTCTTTGTCCGTGAACAATCGCGCCTGTGTGTGTGTGTGTACTCGGTCCTTTTCACGCAGTCTTGCCAGGGTACGTTCGAAACAAAATCATTCTATTTCTATTCGTTCGTCTTTCCTTTGAAGCTGCTTCTCGTTTTCTTGGTTAATCTGCTAGAATGGCGGTGCAAAAATTTAACACTAATCGTACCGGCACTTTACACGTACAGTGGCTCGAAAAAGTATTCGTACAGTATGTTACAAATAAATTCGTTTAACCCTGAAATTCTGAATCTGATAGAAGTATTTGATAAAACTGTTTCTTTTTTTTCACAGTGTCAGGGACGATCGAACTGCTGGCAAATCGGTGTATGTTTATGTCTAGAATATGTAGGCACGAAGAAGAAGAAGAATAGCTTGAAAGAGTCTTAACCTGTTAATGCACAGTTTTATTTTTTAAACCGGCCGAAAGAAATCAATTTTTTTTTTTTTTAATGTAAAAAAACACAATTCAGAACGTTGTCTTGTAAAATTAAAAAAATACAAAAATAATCAAAATTTTTATTGTATTGTAAATTTTATTGTCGCTCGAATTATCTCGAGTGTGCACAGTTTGGCCAGTTTAGGAGTTAAGGGGTTAGTAATATCACATTTAACACTAGAACTACCGACGATTACTGTGCACTTATTTGCATGGGACAGATCAAATTGAAAATTACATGAAAAAATATCGAATACACAGAAATCAAATATTTACAGTGGCCTAATTCTTTGCTATTTTCGTAAATTCTTACAAATTGGAACTTGAAAAATAACTAATCTACCTGTTCATAAAAAATTCCTCCAAATCGTTTGCTATTTTGGTAAATTCTTACAAATTGGAACTTGAAAAATAAATAATCTACTTATTCATAAAAAATTCCGCCTAATTCTTTGCTATTTTGGTAAATTCTTACAAATTGGAACTTGAAAAGTAATTAATCTAACTATTCATAAAAAATTCCGCCTAATTCTTTGCTATTTTGGTAAATTTTTACAAATTGGAACTTGAAAAATAACTAATCTACCTATTCATAAAGAATTCCTCCAAATCGTTTGCTATTTTCTTAAATTCTTACAAATTCCGCAAGCCTTTTAAAGAAAGTTTGTCCAAAACTCAATCTTGGATTCGTTTCCTTGAAAATTGTAATATCTCACCCTTTTTCTGCGGATTCTTCGAGCAACTGATGCGGAATCGAATCACGGTGAAGTTTCCGCATTCTGACGGTTCTCCGATGTTAATTCGGTCGAAAGTTCAGGAGAACAAATTGGCAAGATCAACCGGTAGAAGAAGCCGCTGCAAGAAGTTAATCCGCGCGAAAGCCAGACCAGGTTAAGTCCGCATGGTCGAAGGATTCTCCGTTGATCGATCGAGGGATCGAGCTCTATCGACCTCCGCTTCCTCCGGGCTCTCCCGTTGCCTTCGTACGATAATACGACGGGAAGTCGCCAAACCGAGTGACAAATCCGGTGTTGCTCAAGCTAATGAGTTTTCTAGCACCATACTCTAATTTCATTAAGAGGTGAATTTTTAATGAAGATTTAATTTTGAAGTAAATCAAAATGAATTTTTAATGAAGATTCAATTTTGAAGTAAATCAAAATGAATTTTTAATGAAGACTTAATTTTGAAGTAAATCAAAATTAATTTTTAATGAAGATTCAATTTTGAAGTAAATCAAAATGAATTTTTAATGAGGATTTAATTTTGAAGTAAATCAAAATGAATTTTTAATGAAGATTTAATTTTGAAGTAAATCAAAATGAATTTTTAATGAAGATTTAATTTTGAAGTAAATCAAAATGAATTTTTAATGAAGATTCAATTTTGAAGTAAATCAAAATGAATTTTTAATGAAGACTTAATTTTGAAGTAAATCAAAATTAATTTTTAATGAAGATTCAATTTTGAAGTAAATCAAAATGAATTTTTAATGAGGATTTAATTTTGAAGTAAATCAAAATGAATTTTTAATGAAGATTTAATTTTGAAGTAAATCAAAATGAATTTTTAATGAAGATTTAATTTTGAAGTAAATCAATCATATTTCGTTTTTCAAATTGCATATCTATACTAATATAATATTTATACTAATGTGTAGTTAAATTTCTTTCAACGTTATCTATGATTTTGCATATCTATGTTGGTTCCTTAAATATCATTTAAAATTGTTTAAACTTTATAATAATGTGTAGTTAAATTTCTTTGAACGTTCTCTATGATTTTGCATATCTATGTTGGTTTCTTAAATTTCATATAAAATTGTTTACACTTTATACTAATGTGTAATTAAATTTCTTTGAACATTATCTATGATTTTGCTGTAAAGAAAAGGTCAAAATATTGAAGATTATTTTGAAATTTTGAAACATGGCGTGATAGAAGAAACCGTGACCGGTCACATATAACAAACCTAGTAATTAACTGTTTGTGTACCAGAAAGGTTTTAAAAAATAAGGTTGAAAAACGTCAAGGAGCGTTCGATTATGGGTAGAAAATTATAGTTCGATTACAGATTGGAAATAAAATATGTCCTAAAGAATAAACAAAAATATTTATGTGAGGTCGAGCTATGCTCTGAAGAGGTTCTAGGAAAGGGTTAAGTGTTTTACCATTACCACACTGTGTATGAGAATTAGAGGACTGTGTCCTTTAGCTTCTTCTATTCATTTGAATCTTAGAGATCTAGAGATCGGGTTCAAAAAGGATATACCTTCCTTTAGAAATAAAGTTTAGTAAATTCTTAAAAAGAAAATTTATCTTTATTTCTTCCTTTTTAACACTAGATTTACGGAAATTTCTTTTATGCTTATTTTTAATATACATATACTGAGGAATAAGGTATACATTCAACAGAACTTGAAATTGCAGATGCGAAAGAGAAATAGATTTGGGTATATAAAAGTTAACAAAAATTACTAGGAATAGTACTAATTGATTTTGTAGATTTTGCTCATGAAGTTCGAAACCCGTCAAATTGACTTGTCCCGTAAACCTAGTGTTAATCCATAATCTCCAAGAAAACGTGATAATTTTTCTTCGATTATGCATCGAAAAAAGCCGAGGAACGCGTTGTTATAAATTAAATATATATCCATATATGTATGTACTATTAATTAATCAATTAATTAATTTATTTATTTACGGGTATTAATCCCCTTGTAATATAAAACAATGTATATGTATATACATATATGGATATATTAATAACTATTAATTAATTAATTATTTTATTTATTTATTTACGGGTATTAATCCCCTTGTATACAGTAAAAATAGAGACACAAGTATAAACCAATGTATAAGTATATATAATATCTTAAAAACCATAATAATATAAACTATTAACAACAGAACGAACGAAAAACAAGATAACTAATTACATCAAAACATAACAAAAAAGTATACTTACTTACAAAAAACAAAGAAATTTATGTAAGTTTTCATAATCTTATGGTATTATTTAAATTCCCTATAAAAGTAGGACAAGAGGAGTAAAAGTCAAATTTATAATACGTAACAATGAAATACAAAATGTATTATTTGGATTAGTAGATTACTGATAGTAGTAACAATGCGACGTGCATGTATCCGAAAGATTGAGCATGTTTCGGCAAATTGTGAGCGTGTTAATTGTCTGTACCAAAGTCAAACCGACTGGATTTTTTCGACGCTTAATCTGCTGATGGTACGTAAACAGTAAAATCTTTCGAACGAAGCTCGATGATCCAAGATGGACGTCGACGCTCGTTCGATCCGAGTGATCTTAAAACGCGAATCGCCTCCGCGTGGCTCGTCGCGAGCTGCTTAGTCCTTTCCTGAAAGCGGTGAACGGTAGGAAACAACGGGCGATTCAACGACCTGGAATAGGAAAAAGAATCTCTCTCCCCCTCCCCTCCCCACCCCCCGCTCCCCCTCTTCGTCCGCAACCCCGTTGTCCTCGCCGTCCGCTATTAGTCTAGCTGCTTCCATTAACGAGTACAGTAATTGCGACCAAGGTTTTCTCCTCCGGCGCGGATTAAATCGTATAATTCAGCCAGCGACATTCCAGGATTGTCTATCAACGGTGCCCACGATTCCTCGGCGGCACCGCTTTCTCACCGTCGCCGGAAGTAGCCGCGGCGGTCGCAGCGTCGCAGCGCGAAACGACGGGGGGAGGGGAGCGGGCCACCGTTAAAAGCATAGAAAACGCGGCCGGCGAGGCAGATACATCTCTCTCTCTCTCTCCCGGGCTTGATCCCATAAATAAAATGGCGGGCGTAATGGGACCATCGGCCGGCTAATGCATAGGATTATCGGTTCATTCCCATGCCCCACATCGGTCATTACGGAATAACAGTAATTATTGATATGCGAGCTCCGTCGCGGGCGTCTCTCACATTTCTATTGTGAAGAGTCTCGTACTCCTCTCTCTCTCACTCTCTCCTTCGCTTCTTCTTTCTTCCCCTCTCCCTATTTCTCTCTTATTCTGTCTCTCATCCTCTCCTTCTCTCCTTCTCTTTCCTCTTTCTCTCTCTCTCAGTCTCTCTCAGTCTCTCTCCCACTGTCTCTCAGCATCTCTCTCACTCTCTCTCACTCTTTCCTTATTTTCTTCTCTCTTCCCCCCTCTCTCTTTCTCTCTCAGTCTCTCCCATCCTCCTTCTTTTCTTCTCTCTTCCCCCCTCTCTCTTTCACTCTCTCCTTCTCTCTCTCTCGGCCTCTCTCTCAGTCTCTCTCAGTCTCTCTTACTCTCCTTCTTTTCTTCTCTCTCCCCCCTCTCTCTTTCACTCTCTCCTTCTCTCTCTCTCGGCTTCTCTCTCAGCTTCTCTCAGTCTCTCACTCTCCTTCTTTTCTTCTCTCTTCCCCTCTCTCTTTCACTCTCTCCTTCTCTCTCTCTCTCTCGGCCTCTGTCTCAGTCTCTCTCAGTCTCCTTTTCTTCTCTCTTCCCCCCTCTCTCTCTTTCACTCTCTCTTCTCTTTCTCTTTCTCCTTTCTCTCTCTCTCTCTCTCAGACTCTCACTCTCTCGCAGGCTCTCTCGCAGGCTCTCTCGTAGGCTCTGTCAGTCTCTCTCGCAGGCTCTCTCAGTCTCTCTCAGTCTCTCTCTCAGTATCTCTCACACTCTCTCATTTTTTCTCTTTCTCTCTTCGTTCTTCGCCCTGTTCCTTCCTCTGTTCCTCTCTCTTTGTCTCTTTTTCTTTTTCGCTCGCTGTAACCCCCTGCCCCCCTGCTGTAGCGACCGCTTTACATTTTTATAAAGATCGCGTCCGTCTCTCCGCGTGTCTGCCCGACCGACTGTCTGTGTCCCCTTGGAAGAGGAAAGAGACATTCGATGAGAGCGGATGCAGAGGGACAGTTGCGTGAGCCCCGCTCACATTGTTGGCCCCCGGCTGAAGATAAGTACTGGCTGAGCAGTGCCTTTTCTTTCCATGCGCGCCTCTCCGCCCCCGTCACCCGGGTTTCTGCGAGCACACGCTTTTTCACGAATCGACGCCACGCGTATCCATGTATACCATCGTCCGTATACGCGTATATGTGTACGTGCTTGTGTATATACGTGTATACGTGCAACAGCTACGAATGTGTACATGTGTATATATAAGAGAGCTGCACGGAGGTTAGGCCAGGTCGGGTTAGCGAACTGTACAGAAATGTCAGGGGAAACCATAACGTTGTAATTTATTGCCGAGCACAGCATTGTGACCGCATGCTCGCGGGGGCGGTGTGACGGATCAAGAGGCCGGGGGAAGAGAAAACTCGTTCCATATCGTTCGAACGCGACCGGACGCGAGGATGAGATTCGTCTCGATGCCCTGGCGACTGTCAGACCCCGGCGTGTCTCGATACGGATGTCACGAGCGGCGATAAAACCGCCTCCTTTGTTGCCGAACGAATATTTCGTTGCTTCCTACTTCTGTGCGCTCCGTCTGAGGTGCTTCTATAAATTTCTTCGGTGTATCAAGATTCGGGGAAGCTCCGTTCAGCTGGTTTACCATCGATGCACTTAACAGTGAACTACGTATAGGATACACAAATGTTTGAATAAACTATGGGATTCGATTACGGAACTTTCTGCTTATAAGTCGCACAATACTTCACTTTGCCGTCGTGGCTCTATAACTAATGATATACAATCATAACACTTCCCTAGGTATGTACCTTTAATCAATTATATCTTTAAAACTATCAAGTAACTACGGCTAATATTTAGCAAACATACTTAACAATATGTACTCTACCATCCTATGAAAGATCGTTGAAATCGGTGTGGTACAGTTGGGGTCCTTCCCTTGTGAGAGCGCCTATAGGCGCTCGACACAGTTTGACTTTCTGACACTGATAACGCCTATAGGCGCTTCACACAGTTTGGCTTTCTGACACTAAAAATTCGCCGTTCTCGGCGCACATCGTAACTCAATCCCTGCCGTTTGGTACGACCAGTACATATCAAAGTCTGCCGTAGTCAAGGGGTTAACACATTGTATGCCGGCGGCATCTGAGGCATTTAAAACTGTAGGTGAAGAAAATATTTAAAATTTTATACATTATTGTAAAACACTAAAATTGGTTTGCATATTCATTATATGCAATTTAACGATAACGAAAAATAGAAACAAACAAATCACCAAACAAAAGAATGTTGTATTATCGCAAACCCGGCGCTAAAGCAACAGACTTCCAAACCCGCGTTTTCGCGGGGCCGGCATACAATGTGTTAATAATGAAAAATATCAAATATTTCTACATCATTGTTACCCAAACCGTAACCGATCCGTCTCCATTTTTTCCAATAATCCTCACGGTTTAACCCTTCAATTACGCAGTTCGCGGGATCGTTATAAACGGGACGATACACCGGTTTCTCGTTACGCGGGCCTCGACGGACGCAGGAGCGCAAAACTCGGGCCGGTGGCGGGCTTTATTAACATTGGCCGATGCGTAAATAGAGCGACTGCGCATCCCCAACATTCCTGCGGACGTGCTGAGTGACCATGGGGTACGCGTTATTGGAGAACGCCTGAACCGTAACGACCATAGCCAAACCGCATACGATTATGGCACGAAAGAACGCATCGCGCACCGTCATATCGGTCTGCGAGCACAAGGCTGTCCTACGTACACGCGTGCACATATATTATACAGACAGCTGTACATGTGTATATATACGTGTATGTGTACAGTACGTGACAAAATGACAGCACGACATACGATTTTTTAGTGTTTCTCGAGTCCAACGTAATGTATGCAGATTTTTGTTTATATGCAGTGTATAGGTATGGAATTATTACAGGTTATACTTTTTATTGCAAGTTTAACTATTTCATGTGAAATGTGGGTGAGACGAGATGATATCACAGGTACGGAAAGGATCGACGAAGTTTTGTTGTTGAGATGGCAAAGATTTCTTATATGGTACGCGATAAAATGATAGAACACCATATGATTTTTACGTATGGTAAAGATTAATTATGGGTTGCACTTCTTATTGCAAATTTAATTAACTCTTTCATGTGTAAAGGGGGTAAGACGAGATGTTAGCACAGATACGAAAAGGATCGACGAGGTTTCACTCTTTGGGATAGCAAAAACGTGAATCCAAATTTGGTCGTAAAAGTAGCCTATCACATTAAATTTAAGAGACAAACAAATAAAAGGTACCCATTTTTTATACAGTAGCAGACACAAGTTTAAGACGAGAGAATGTTATAAAACAGAGTACCATAGTTTCTAAATATTACCTGTACATCTATTTCTATTACTAATATTAGAGTAGCACTTGTTGATTGGTACAAAGCATGAAATTTGTTTTAAACTTGTTTTAAACATTTATCCTTTACTGCATGTCAGTGTTGATTGTGGTCTATATCCTGGTGGATACAAGCTTTCGTAGTAGGAGTGGAGGAGCGATAGATATATAGGCAAAGATCTTCTGTAATTAGGCAGTTGCTAGAAGAGAGTCCTAAGTTGCAAGAAGAGAGCGCTAAATTGCAAGAAGTAAGCCTTAAGTCGCTGGAAGAGAGTCCTAAGTTGCAAGAAGAGAGTCTTAAGCTGCGAGAAGTGAGTCTTAAGTCGCTAGAAAAGAGTCCTAAGTTGCAAGAAGAGAATCCTAAGTCGTCAGAAGAGAGTCCTAATTTGCAAGAAGAGAGTTTTAAATTTCGAAAAGAGAGTCTTAAGTCGTCAGAAGAGGAGAGTCCTAAGTTGCAAGAAAAGGGTCCTAAATTACGCAGAGGAGAGTCCTAAGTTCCAAGAAGAGAGTCTTAAGTCTTCAGAAGAGGAAAGTCCTAAGTTGCAAGAAGAAAATCCTGAATTTCGCAGAAGAGAGTCCTAAGTTTCGAGAAGAGAGTCTTAAGTCGTCAGAAGAGGAGAGTCCTAAGTTGCAAGAAGAGAATCCTAAGTCGTCAGAAGAGAGTCCTAGTTTGCAAGAAGAGTGTCTTAAGTTCGTCAGAAGAGAGTCCTAATTTGCAAGAAGAGTGTCTTAAGTTCGTCAGAAGGGAGTCCTAAGTTGCAAGAAGAGAGACTTAAGTCGTTAGAAAAGAGTCCTAAGTTACGCAGAAGAGAGTCCTAGAGTGCGAATATTAT
The DNA here is from genome assembly GCA_033822845.1 of Tetrapedia diversipes. Lineage (NCBI taxonomy): Eukaryota > Metazoa > Arthropoda > Insecta > Hymenoptera > Apidae > Tetrapedia > Tetrapedia diversipes. Next base: position 30,804 of record JAOPTO010000809.1, read on the forward strand.
TATATACAATATTAAAATTATCATAACCAATTAATTCCAACATTGATATTTCACAGATAATAATTCTTCTCCCAATCTTTTCATAAACACCACTTTACAGTAATAATCGTCGTCCCGTAATGTCAGATTCGACTTTAATATGCAATTGTATGACGTTTTTGAAGTTCCACGAGAAACAGTGACAATCGTAGTACGTACTATCATTTTGTCGCACACTGTATATACCTGTATACATGCTGTATATATGGTCACGCAGGAAGAAGCATGTGCGCGCGCGCTGGATGTTCCCAGCGTTAATTTATGTACGCGTACGGGCCGCATTGTGCGCAGCTGTATTTGTATCGCGGACCGGGCTATGATCCGAGACCACAGATCGTGACTTCTGTGGGAAACTTGAAGGAAAGTAATAACTGCCGGCGCTACCGACCTATGCACGGGTGCATCCGTTAGTTTCGCGTGCCGGTGCGTGCATCCGTGATCGCGCTCCTCCCCCCCCCTCTCCGATAAAGGGGAGAAACGAGTAATCGGGGATGGTGAAACATTTTCTGTACAGGCCTCGCTTTCGATTTCGTTTACACGTCATTTGTGACGATCACTTGGTGTTTGGTGAATGTTTTATGGTGAATATAATAGATTGCAATTATTTTTATACAGTAGCAGAATACTGGAATTACATGATAGTATTTAGTTGTTTATTAATGATAGTATTTAGTTGTTTGTTTAGGGACTAAATTGTAATATAAAATTGTAAGATATATAAAATAAAATAAAATAAAATTGTTTGCTTAAACCATCTACTCGTAACAGGTAATAATTTTTATAAGCTTGTTGATTTTTTCGATAGCTCTCTTTTTTCTTTTAAAAAAACTCAGCAATTACAGCCGTGCATAACTCGTAACTCATAAATCTTATGTTTTTTGTTTGTTTTTTCTTTTTTTTTGCGTACTCATCTTACTCGTGTGAACTACTTTTATTTTCTTCCTTCTATTGTAACAAAGGGTTTACTCCGTGGAAAAATAAATAAATATATAAATATATAAGTAAGTACATAAATACGTAAGTAAATAAATAAATAAATAAGTAAATAAATAAATAAATAAAGTCTCCGCTACCTACGTTTTCACCATCGATCCAAAGAAACACATTCTTCCGTAAGATCAATCGCGCGGAACTAGCGAAGTAACCCCCTTTAAGGTTTTAAGGAACCAGCGAAGTAACCCCCTTTAAGGTTTTAAGATTTTAACAGTGTTTATTATAATCCAACAATATATAAATTTTCAACAATTACATAAAGTTCATAATAAGGTCACAAGGCATAATGGTCACAAGCAGCGACACTCTAAGCACATACACAATATTTTATTTTTTCTATTAATGTTATATACACGATCCTTTTCTGGTATTAAATCGTAGAAATTCTGATGGCAGAGATTGCACTTTCATATCCAATTGATCAAAAAGTTGGAAAAAACTGATCATGGGAGCGAAGTAGCCCCCGTCCAAGCGTCCATGCCCACCCGGGTGACTTCTTTCCAGCTCCCAGCGGCTGTACGGGTACAACGCTCGCCAAGCAGCGTTCGCGAAGCGGCTTCACATTTTTAAGACGACATCAAAGCCCGCCCGCTGCGGAAACCTCGCCCCCGAACTCGTTCACCCCGGCATCGAGAGGGTTGCGAGCGGCCCAGGGTTGCGCCCGCGTATTTAAAATATCCTGCCCGCGAAATGCCGATACGGACGGGCTCTCGACGTAAGGGGCCGACTTAAGGCACCGCCGTGGGGAGGGGGAGGCCTCTCAGGCTGCGGTGGATGCTTGGGGGTTCGCGCGCGAGAATTCGCTCTACCCCGCGCCAACCCTTTCCCCACGGCAAGGTATGCCTTTGGCCTTTGTCATTTAATATCGGTGCCGGTATGCAAGGACTCGGGGTAAGGAAGCCTCGGGTGATCGCTTTGATGGCTGGGCGGTCCATTCGCGAATTTATGGCAACTTCAGACCACCCACCCCCGTAGACCGACCACGCTCTCGGTCTCTTCCTCGCAGTCGCCTACCTGGGCCCGGGGCTGGCCTTCCAACCGCCTCCAAGTCGCCGCGCGACCTTCGCGAAGCCCTGATTTCGATTGAACGATGTGCGATTGTAAAGAAAGCTAGGGCAGATACTCTTCTTAGGGCTCGATTTCAAATAGATACGGGATAGGAACTGAATGTGGGGTGTTTGTGAGGGATTTTGTTGACTACTGTCTCGCGGAAGTTCTTAAAGTTCTTTGGAGCCGAGTGAGTTGGAAGTATCTATGATAGTCATCACCAGGTTTGCATAGAAATGTATTTTGAGAGGATAGGGTAGAGGAAAAGTATTGAGAATAATATATTCTTATCTGAATAGACATTGAATCTAGGGTGTTTGTGAGGGATTTTGTTGACTAGTGTCTCGCGGAAGTTCTTAAAGTTTCTTAGAGTCGAGGCACCGTTTTGTGATAGTTGAGTGAGTTGGAAGTATCTATGATAGTCATCACCAGGTTTGCATAGAAATGTATTTTGAGAGGATAGGGTAGAGGAAAAGTATTGAGAATAATATATTCTTATCTGAATAGACATTGAATCTAGGGTGTTTGTGAGGGATTTTGTTGACTAGTGTCTCGCGGAAGTTCTTAAAGTTTCTTAGAGTCGAGGCACCGTTTTGTGATAGTTGAGTGAGTTGGAAGTATCTATGATAGTCATCGCCAGGTTTGCATAGAAATGTATTTTTAGGAGATAGGGTAAAGGAAAAGTATTGAGAATAATATATTCTTATCTGAATAGACATTGAATGTAGGGTCTTTGTGAGGGATTTTGTTGACTAGTGTTTCTTTAAGTATTGAGAATAATCTATTCTAATGCGAATAGACATTGGATGTGGTAATTTTGTGCTGGATCAATAGTAATACCGGACAATTGTAATTCCGGACAGTCATTAGCATTTTTCCGAGTCCGTGCGACCGCACTTGTTCGTTGTAAATACAACTTAACCGTTTTTGTTGTTACATCTGACTTAACTCTTTCGCTACGGGTGGATTCTCCGTCGCGATGCTCCCAGTGAACGGACCGCCGTGATGCGTCGCGACAAAACTGCACGATTCACTACAATTTGAGCTTCTTTGACGGTGTTTTTGAAAAAAAAGAGCTTTTCTCACAACAGGGTATTTATAACGTCTTAACATGCACGCTTTTAACCCCTTTAACGTGCACAAGAACTGGCCGACAATAATTCGAGCGACAATAAAATTTACGATACAATAAAAATATTGATTATTTTGTATTTTGTTCAATTTTTTTGTCAAGACAATGTTTTAAAATGTGTTTTTACATTTAAAAAAAAATTGATTTGTTTCGGCCGGCTTTTAAAAAAAAAAACTGTGCATCAAGGGGTTAATTACAGTTCGAGAACCGCATAACTGCATACGCTCGTCGTATGTACTATAGTCACCTATAATAGCGAACGGGTTAAACCACACACTCCCATCCCGATACAAATATGAAGAGCGAGTGCAAAGAGCAACAGAGTTAAAGAACATCCGCCGCACCACTGTTTCACCATGGTCCCCGTTTGGCCGGGCCCCATAACAGCGCCGAGTCCGCAACAAGAACGGGCCTCTGTTTGCGCAGGACCGTATGGCGGCAATAAAGAAATTAAGAGAGCTTATCAGTTTCCGGGAAAGCACCTGGCGGAACCGAACCCCGTGATTACAGGTGGCTCCGCACAATGGAAACATTGTCTCTGCCCCACGCCCTTCTCTTCCCTTGAAAAATCCACCCTCGGTGTTTCTTCGACGATACAAACGAAACTCCGTAAACCATGGCGGTGCAATAAAGTCAAGCAATAGCCGGAGTGAGAATCGTTGAAAGAAGGCGTGAGTTTTACGAGCCTGACACGCATTGTGCGCGCTCGCGCGCCGATTCTAGACGCCGCGCCGGCAAACGAAATTTTATTGTGCGCCCCCTGTCGTCCGCGAGCCCGTAAATCGACATTTATTTAGGCGAGCGTTGCCGCGTTCCCCCGACCAACACCGTGAGATAAGACGCTTCGATGGAACAGGTACAAGGGGTTTCCGTTTAATCGTGCCGAGATTTCTTCCCTTCCGGGTCCCTTTATAATTGTTTAATAGTAAAGACGGTGACCGTTTTATTATTTCCGGAATGAAAGCTCATGTAACGTCGCGTTAGCGGTAATTCTTCGTTGTGTGATAACTTCTTTGTGAGATGTTTGTATACAGGGTGTTCAGACGAAACTGGGAGAAAATTGAAGAGGTGACTGTATGCAGCATTCTAAGACGAAAATCAAGAATAACAATATTGCGTTTGACGCTTTGTTTATGAGTTATATGCAATTAAAAAGTGGGGTATTTTGCGCCTGAGAGCAGGCAAACGGGGGACGTTACCTGCCGTGCAAAATAGCCCGTATCTTTAATTGCTTGTAACTAATAAACAAAGCGTCAAACGCAATATTGTTACTCTTGATTTTCGTCTTAGAATGTTGCATAGAGTTATCCCTTCAATTTTCTCCCAGCTACATGGTCCGCCACAGGACAACAGGAATTTAAATTCTTATCTTTATATGTATTTAATTTTTCTTGTGTTTTTCGTTTAATATGTATGTAATATACGTTTGTGTTAACCAAATGAGTAGATATTAGTAATGAAATTGTCAATTTTATATAATAAACCCATCTTTTTGATCCAATATTTTTAGAGCGACACTTACTCTGTGATTGACGAGTATACTCGTCATCGCTCAATTTTCACGACACATGTAAGTGCGCGCTTTAAAAAGGGGGCGCCACAGTTAACTGGTTAACTAGTTATAACTCGTAAACAAAGCCTGAAACGCAAAATCTTTACTCTTGATTTTCGTCTTAGAATGTCTCAGGGAGTTACTCTTTCAATTTAAGCCCAGGGCTGTCCGAACACCCTGTATACGTTTCCGCTAGAGTGTCGAAGTAACGAAACCGACGACAGTCAGTTTCTGGCAACGCTCTGAAGAAGAAACATGTGCAGCAAATCGAAACAATTCTTTATTTCAAAGTTTACTTTATATTTCCATACTTTTATTATTGTTTTAGCATTTTAGCATTATATTTTAGTATTTAATGTTGTCTTTGTGTAGACAATGATAATAAATATATAGCCGTGTGCGATAATTATGAAAGACCCATTTGCAGTGGCCATTCGAGAAAAATCCAGCAAATTTTAGATAGCATACGTGACAATACGTAAATATACAATAAATATAGCTTCGACGTTCGATAATTCACGTTATTATTATCTGTTCCTATACGCTCCTATATCTTCCTATGAATCGGATGATTGTCACTGCATACAGTATCGGTGAGGACCTCGGTCTCGAGCGATCGTCACTTGGGTAGCGTAGCATTGGTGAGCCTCATGGACGGCTCTAAATATGCATTAGTGGAATATCCGTGAGGGTCCCGAGAGACCCATGGCTAGGCTTACCATAATTACGAAGAGCCAAACCGGGACGCAGAAGAGAAAGAGGCTCATTTTCATTTTGCTTTTCGCTTAATTTGTGTTTTTCATATTTGAAATGCAATCAAAATTATTATGAATTGAAAACATATTAATAAATGTGAATATATTTTTTATTAAAAAGAAAAAGAGACAAAGTACAATTAATACAAACAACACAAAAAATTTGCCCGGTTTTATTATTCACCCACGCTTGCTTTATATTTTTCACTAGAGTGCACTTTCTTCAGAATCGTTTTGTCGTGCTTAATTTTGTCATAAAATTCACTGCGTGACATGTTCAAGTTGAGTTTGCACGGGAACGATTGGTTGGGGTGTCGGTGCTGTTCAAGTTTGACCGGGACGCCGGGACTGGGATCTCAAACCGGGACGTATGGTAAGCCTACCCATGGCCAGGTCGCCAAGCTTCAGTAGTCGGAGGGTTAAAGGGTTAAAGATTGTCGGTGTTCAGCCCGTTAACGGATCGGCAATGAATAATCCTCGAGCCGCACAGGAGTCGTATATAAATCGGCCCGTGGAATCGAGTTGACCGCGCGCGTATCGTTCCATTCGTTGTCCCCCGCGTTTCTTGCTCTTCCCGCCAGTCTCTCTATTTAATGGAGCACTTGATAAAGCGGTTAAGCGTCGCTCCCCGATCACCGGGCGCGGGTTCCCGCGTAATTTATCGAATCGCTTCCTTTTTCAACGCGCCACCGGCGACAATCGAGTTATCGCGTCCAAGAGGAGGGACGAGGGATGGAGAGGGGAGGAGAGGAGAGGAGAGGCACGAGCGAGCACGGGAGAGGATCGTTTGCCGTGGCAGAAGTGCACTCGACCCCATCCTTTCATGGCCTATTGATTCCCAATTTCACCGATAACGGTCCGGGCTGGTTGGATTCCTTTTTTTCCTCTTTTTTTTCCCCGTTTCCTTTTTTCTAGGGGGATACCACGCTCACTTGTTGAGCCTCGACGGGGTTGAGGGGCGATTTTGCACCGGCCCGCGTACGGGACCTATCCTCCCTCTATTTTTTCCTTTTTTTTCCCCGCTTCCTTTTTTTCACACCCGCTCACCCCATGCTGCTTCAACGGGGGCGGGGGTGGATACGGTGTTCTCGCCCCGTTCTTGCTCACGTGGGACGCGCAGGGGCTGATTTTATGGCGTGTTTGGGGCGATCCAGACATAAACGCGATCCGAGCCGAACGACAGGGGTGGGGAACATCCCCGAGCGGACCTGGACTCGATGAACGATCGTGTCTTTGCTGGGGACATCGGGGATGGGGTTTTGTTCCTTCGAATTTCTGGGGACGTCGTCGATGCTTGTTGATGAATGAGTGGATGTACGTTTGAACGTACAGTGTTTTCTTAACACTTTGCCGTCTACTGTCCAGTGGTATTAGAATGAACAGAATGAATAGATATATATTTGAATGTACTGTATTGGGCAAGTAGTGTTCAGATGTTTTCTTAACCCTTTATTGTCCACTG
>JAOPTO010000810.1:0-51071 GCA_033822845.1 Tetrapedia diversipes
AGTAGTAGTAGTAGTAGTAGGAGTAGTAGTAGTAGTAGTAGTAGTAGTAGTACTAGTAGTAGTAGTAGTAGTAGTAGTAGTAGTAGTAGTAGTAGTAGTAGTAGTAGTAGTAGTAGTAGTAGTAGTAGTAGTAGTAGTAGTAGTAGTAGTAGTAGTAGTATAGTAGTATTAGTAGTAGTTTCATCGCATCTGTCTTCTCGGGATATTATTTCTTTGACACGTTCTTGTAGCCGTGAAGATTGTGTATGATTTCATCGCTGACTGGTGATCCTCGGATATCGGATCAACGCCATTGCTTTTTATCGGTGTGAACACGTTTTCGCTTATACAGGGTCCTAAGTTACAAACTATGCGATAGCACTAGATATGACATCTGTCTTCTCGGATATTATTTCTTTGGCACGTTCCTGTAGACGCGAATTGAGACCTTGGATGTATCTATTCATCACATTATGTTGCATTTAGCTGATCCTCATCGTTATGCATCGCATCTGTCTTCTCATTTCTTTGACACGTTCTTGTAGCCGTGAAGATTGTGTATGATTTCATCGCTGACTGGTGATCCTCGGATATGGTTTCAGCACCAGTGCTCTTTACTGGTGTGAATACGTTTTCGCTTATCCACCCTGAATATATGCCCTTGGTTTCAAACTATGCGAAAGCATGTCACTGTCGCGATTTTGTCGAGTACCCCCACTTTCGATCGCATATAAAAATCGGGATACGTCGCGGGCGGAGTACAGTCTTCATATGTAAACCTCGAGTCAGTCAGTCAACGTTACATTATCATTATCATTATCATTATTATCATCAACAACAACAACAACAAACAACAACAACATGGACGTGCCAACCTTCGCAGATCTTCAAGGCTTTGTTCACGATGGGACCTTTATCGTGAAGGAGGCTGCAATATTGCGGAAAGGGACAATTCTGGTGCATCATATGTTTGTGAGTCCTGTGCCATGGAATGTGCTCACGAAATGTGAGAAGGCACAAGCTTTGTGGCTTGGAAAAAACCATCATGGATTAAGTTGGGAAGACGGAAACGTTCCGTACGGCATGGTAAGACGTTTACTTAACACAGCAGTGGGAGCGATGGAAGAAGAAGAAGAAGAAGCTCCTGGAGTAATATACGTGAAAGGACTAGAAAAGCAAAAGTGGTTAAGTGATATCCTCGGACATAATGTGGAGCGGGATATTATAGTGGAGACTTTAGATGCAAATTTTCAGAATATCGGCTCGCTAAAAACATTAGACGTCAAAAACACGTTCCACTGTGATAAACACGTCAAGAACTGTGCAATGCAAAATGTGCTAAAACTACATAATTGGTGGTGTATCTATCATAAATAAAATTATTTCGTTTGAGGTTTAGTGTGTGTGTGTGTGTGTGTGTGTGTGTGTGTGTGTGTGTGTGTGTGCGTGCGCGTGTGTGTGTGTGAAATAATAATCAGTTAAACATATATTTACGTTGTACCTATAATAGTAATAATAATAATAATAATAATATAGTTAAACATATATTTATGTTGTACCTATAATACTAATAATAATAATAATAATAATAATATGGCATGATATTGTCTATTTATTACAAGCTTCATAAATCCATACGGCATGGTAAAACGTTTACTTAACACAGCAGTGGGTGCAATGGAAGAAGAAGAAGAAGAAGCTCCTGGAGTAATATATGTGAAAGGACTAGAAAAGCAAAAGTGGTTAAGTGATATCCTCGAACATAATGTGAAGCGGGATATTAAGATTCTCAAATTCTTTTTTGGTCTTTTGTATTAAATCAAAGTGCTGGAAGAAGATCTTAGAGGTGAATTTCCTTGGACTAACTTGTATGACCAAAGGAGCTCGGAAGCTAATGGAGAGAAAGGGCAAGTACCTTCTATTAGTCAAAAAATTGTAAGAACATATTTCATCAGTGAAATTGAATATTTGCTTTACTATTTCTTCTTCCAGGAACCAACGATGGCATCATTGTGAGCATCAATGATATCTATGGATTTAAGGTGCCCGTCACTTGTGATCGTCCAGTGTCCCCAGCTTATATTGCCAGTAAATTTGCTTTGACTGCCATGACAGAATGTCTCAGATCTGAATTGTCACAACTTGAATCAAACATCAAAATCATTGTAAGTTTTTACTTTCAGTTCCAAGATCATTAACTGTTTGAAATTTTATTTTTTATCTTGAACTTTTATTTTTTCCATTACAGTCCATTTCGTCTGGTCTAGTGGAAACCGAAAATGACTTCACAGTGGTTGAAAGAAAAACCCTCGTTTGGCTTTGAAACCAAAAGAAGAAGTATCCGATTGTGTTCTCTTCGCATTGCAAACTATTGAGACCATTCTTATCAAAGAATTGCTTGTAAACACCAGTTCGCGAAAACAATGTAAAAGTGATCGAATACTGTTAATTATTTTGCTAATCGTTTTAACATAAAAAAAATGACAACTGACATTTGTAAATAAAACAAAAATAAATATTTTGCAATATAACAAGTAGTTGTTTAATAAATTTTAATACCATGTACATACTTCATAAGCAATTACTTTGTAATAAAAAAAAACATTTTATTCGTTAATAACCTGACGTAATACATAAGAGAGCAAACACTTATAAAATAGTAAAATTAAACTTTTTTTATTTAAGCTTATTTGATATTAAATAAATTATATTATTTCATAGTAAACATTAAGGTAATTTGAAATTAAACTAATCTTACGAAACGCTCGCTTCACTAATCTTAAATTCAAATACATTTTTTTTGAACGATACAAGATTTATTTTAAAGTCACATATCTAAAGATAAGTGTACAATGTTCCTTTAATCCTACTTCAAAACTTTCTTAAAGATAATCACTTTTCTCTTCATTTACATTCTATCGACAGGTTTGTTTCATGTGACACTTCTCTTTTCACCGTAATGACCCACGAAACGCCACTTAACGCGCAGTGGAAGAGGAAGAGGCGGAGTATCAAATTACGCGGAGCCGCCTCATCGCTGTCGAGATATCCATGTAGAATAAATAAGAAGAGATTTCGATTAAATATTTAATTCGACGACTTTTGTATGTACTACATTGAATTATGATAATGAAAAATAAAAAGTATTTCATCATTATTGAAAAAATATTATTTATATTCGGGCTGTCTAAAAACAAAACAAAAAAATTTGATGCTTATCGACGGACATTATAGTCCTTAAAATTATTTTTAATTAAACGTTCTTTAAAAAAGTGGATTGTAATAATCACAAGCATACTCAATATCGCATCAATTACAACTTATTTTAAAAATTACTTTGTATTAAAATAAAGAAATCTTTTTTAATTTAACAGCAGAAAATTTTACATTTTTCTAAACAAATTCCTTTCACTAAGAAACCTATTCACGAACCGATATGGTGCTCCTATCAATTGGAGATAACGATACCTTTGTCGTGAAGGAGGCCGCAATATTACGGAAAGGAACGATTCTCTGCGGTGCTGCTATCGAAAGTGTGAAAGTGTAGAGGGGGTACGATATTAAAATAAAGAAATCTTTTTTTAATTTAACAGCAGAAAATTTTACATTTTTCTAAACAAATTCCTTTCACTAAGAAACCTATTCACGAACCGATATGGTGCTCCTATCAATTGGAGATAACGACACCTTTGTCGTGAAGGAGGCCGCAATATTTTGTCGTGAAGGAGGCCGCAATATTACGGAAAGGAACGATTCTCTGCGGTGCTGCTATCGAAAGTGTGAAAGTGTAGAGGGGGTACGAACATTGTATAGAACATATGTATTACTGGTTATGTGAAAATACGCAAACCGTCGATAATAAGTTTCAACTATTTTTAAATGTTATAAAACGTTGCAATATCACCGATGCATGCCATGCTGCGAAAGCGATATGTGAGAGCGGTACGTTTGATAGCGAATCGCTTGTAGACTGCGAATTATTGGCATACGCTTTAGATGATATTCTTTATATTGAATTATGGAAAATAAAAAAATAAAAAATTGTTTCAATATTGAAAAATATTTTTCATTTCCAGCTGGAGAAGCCGCGATATGTGATCTTTGCTCTGCAGACTGGCAAAAAAAATACCGTGTCGAAAGATGTCACATTATTCGACCATTGCAAATTATCCAACGTTAAACTCTATCTGAACTCGGAATTTTATCCCTACGATGATATGAATTTGGATTTTGATAAAAACAAATACGCCCTCTTATTCGACATGTTTGCCCGTTTTCGCAGATCTTATTACGGATGCGATCGCGATGGGTCGTCCCTATCCATGGCAACATTTCTACATTGCGGTCCTCTCACCGTCATCGATTGCTCGCGACAAAATGAATCCGTAAAAAATGCCACCGTGGACGTGAGAATAGAGTTTGAGTGCAAAGAGGATATACCACCAAATACTACCGCTTATTGCCTCATCTTGCACGATCGCGTCGTTCAATATAACCCACTGACCAACGTTGTCCGTAAAATTATGTAGATGACAAATCGCTTGTAGATTGCGAATTATTGGCATACGCTTTAGATGATATTCTTTATGAAGCTTGTAATAAATAGCCAATATCACGTAATGTTATTATTGTTATCATGTACAGCATTGAATTATGGACATAAAAAAATAAAAAATTATTCAATATTGAAAAATATTTTTCATTTACCTTAAAATTACCTTTTTCCCCCATAACTCCTAAATCATAATTTTCACAACCTCGTTAAAAAATTATTATCATCCACATGATCTCGTCGCAAATCGTGGAAAATAGGTAGCAGGCAGCCGCCGCATTGTCAGCGCTTGATAGGACGAGTATCAAATTACGCGGAGCCGTCTCATCGTAGTCGAGTTATCCATGTAGAATAAATAATAAGACAGCTTCAGAATATAACATTAAAGATTTCGGAGAAGTAAAATCAATTCTCGGAATAAAAGTCAGTCGAGAAAAAGATAACATATATTTCGATCAGAAAAAATTATATACTGAGGTTACCTATATGAATTGCTGTAATTTGTACCTCTTTTTATTCAGATTCAATTAAATATTTTAATTCAACGACTTTTGTATGTACTACATTGATTTATGGTAATGAAAAAATAAAAATTATTTCATCATCATTATTGAAAAATATTATTTAATAAATATCTTCATTTGCCTTTTTTCCCACGGCACGCCATTTTTTCCCACGGTACGCCATTTTTTCCCACGGTACGCCACTTAACAAACTAAGATAAAATCCCCCCTTCCCCGCGGGCCGTCGTTGGTCCTTCGAGCGGAAACCCCTGCCCCCGCGGTCACCTCATCCATCGGTCGTGTCTGACCCCCCTCCCCGCGGTCAGCGAGGCCATCGTTCGCGCCGGGCCCCTCTCCCCGCCTGACGTCATTCACGGGCGCGGCTAACCCCCACCCGCGTGACGTCATGGTGGCAGACCCCCCTCCCCGCGTGACGTCATGGGACAGGCCCCCACCCGCGTGACGTCATGGTGGCAGAGCCCCCTCCCCGCGTGACGTCATTCCCCGCGCCATGGACCCCCCTCCCCGCGTGACGTCATGGGGCTGACCCCCCTCCCCGCGTGACGTCATTCCCCGCGCCATGGACCCCCCTCCCCGCGTGACGTCATTCCCCCCGCGCGGCAGACCCCCCTGCACCTCACCCCCCCTCAGAGGACCTGAGTTAGAATCCCCCTATATTACCTACTCAATAATTATCACGCTCTTTCGCCCGGTTTGTTGATCGTTCATTTTATTTTAAATAACTTTATTTCGAAATCCGTATTTTTCGATATTTTTTTATAAAATTCTATTTTCGGCTCGGTTTTAATGCGTACGTGATCGCTCTGATCTAATTCGATCGTAATATTATGCCTTGGTATGTAGTCGCTTCGTGTCAAAGTTCCAACAGTCTTCCCAGACGGTCTCCCGTTACTGCGGTTTCGCACCCTTAGCGCCCGATCGTGAGCACCGGCTGGCGCCGACGTTGCGGCGGGCTGTTTCGTATCTACAAGAGAGACGACTGTTCGAGCGAGCCAGGCGTAGCAGAATCGGGGGCGTGGGCTTATCTACGACCTCAGTCGAGAGCAAGCATAGCGCATCTCGATAATAACAACTCGCTTTCGTGCTGCACCTACGTATCCGTATTTTTCTCTGCACAGCACTGCCACGGGTCGGTGTCTATGACCGAATATCCCTTATGTGGGGAAACTGTCCCATCGGGATATTGGTAACCTGTATGCACGTATTGACGTGTGTACTTGTACTAACCGAGCATCAATTCATCGACGCGAGCGATCGGACGATTTCACAAACGTTTTATAACTTATATTTTGATATAAGTTGGGCGTACAAATTGTGTACGATAAATTTACACTTTGCAAAAAGTGCGCTGTATTCTTCTTGAGGCGCGTTCGTGCGACTAGAAGGAGGAGGATACGAAAGTTTCACAAAGAGTTTGTCCCGTTTGTTTAGATACGTTCAACGCGCACATCGATTGCGAGCTTGGCTCGTTAAAAAATAACTCAGCATGTTGGATACGTGCTTTATTTTAATGAGAAACTGTTTCGGCTTGGATGTGAATATAATACGCGCTTCCTCGAAACGGAGACATTCTATGGAAGTAACTAAAGCACTTTATGGTGCTATGAAGGAGATGATGAATAAAATTAATCTGGGGCAGTAATAAATGTGTGCCCGCTCCTCGTCTTGCGAGAAAGAAATTTGACCAAACACGCGTAATATATATAACATATGTATATTTTAATACAGATACGAAAGACTTGACTCGTCGATTGATCCTCCGAGAGAATCGACGACGGCAGGTAAAGAGAGAAGGGACAGTGTGTGAGGAAAAATACGATTTATACGGGCGGGTGGTTGTGTTTAACGATCACTCCCTGTTTTTCTCGTTTACGCAACTCCCTGGTTGATCCTGCCAGAAGTCATATGCTTGTCTCAAAGATTAAGCAACGCATGTCTAAGTATATACCGAATTAAGGTGAAATCGCGAATGGGTAAAAAATCAGTTGCAGTTTATTAGGTTGTACCCACATTTACTTAGATGATTGATATTTCTAGAGTTAATACATGCAAACTAGAATTTCGATCAGAGATAAAAGGAATGCTTTTACTAGGAATTGACGGAAGGGAACCACCAGGTGTGGAGCCTGCAGCTTAATTTGACTCCACACGGAAAACCTCACTAGGCCCAGCCACCGTAAGAATTGACAGATTGATAAATCTTTTCTGATTCGGTGTGTGGCGGTGCATGACCGTTCTGAGATGGTGGAACGATTTGTCTGGTCAATTTCGATAACGAACGAGACTCTAGACTGCTAAATAGGCGTACCTTATGGTATCTCGAAGGCACCCGGCTTCGGCCGGTAGGTTTTTACTGCCAACATACAAACAGATCTTCTTAGAGGGAAGGGCGGCTTCTAGCCGCGCGAGATTGAGTAATAACAGGTCTATGACACCCATAGATATTCTGGACTGCACACGCGCTACACTGAAGTAATCAGCGTATTTTGCCTGACAGAAAGGCCCGGGTAACCCGCTGAACCTCCTTCGTGCTAGGGATTGGGGCTTGCAATTACTCCCCACGAACGAGGAATTCCTAGTAAGCGCGAGTCATAAGCTCGCGTTGATTACGTTCCTGCCCTTTGTGCACACCGCCCGTCGCTACTACCGATTGAATGATTTAGTGAGGTCTTCAGACTGGCGCGTGGCCAATGTCTCGGCATTGCCGATGTTGCCGGGAAGATGACCAAACTTGATTATTTAGAGGAAGTAAAAGTGTTAATAAGGTTTCCGTAGGTGATCCTGCGGAAGGATCATTAAGGAATAAAAATGTGTAATAATAAAAAACGCATTATAAATAAAACTGAACGTAAATATGACTGCGGATTGATCTATAAATACAGATGCTCGACCTCCCGTCCGTTATCTCAGTTGATAGAATGTAAGTCATCGGGCAAGTGACTATAAAATAACCTGTCGGAAAAGAGGCACCCTCTGGGCTCGGTGGTCTTTTGTCCTCTGTCTCTCACGATTTCGGGATGTAAACGGCATAAGGCGATGATGCATCGAAGGGGAGTACAGAAATGAAAGAGCGCATGCGTGAGGTCGCAAACACAAGGACCAGCCGCTCTTTGGAATTATATAATTGTTGGCTGTGGGTGTGTTGTCGAAATAACTGAAAAACGCACTATGTTGTTGTATATATAATATATGATATGTCCAATGTCCATTCATAAGCAAAAGTACAAATCAAACGAAACTCACAAATAATTAAAGGAAAAATAGGGGCGCTTGCGTGACGTCGTAACCGAAGACCAGCCGCCTCACTTTTCTCTTTATATAATATGATATTAACGATATACACAGAGTAGAAATAACGAATCGGCATCCAAATAACATAAATAAATGTGTATTATCGTACCACGTCCACGCATATATAAATGAATGTCACACATCCATGGTTAGGGCGCATTTGAGAACAGCACCGACCACACACTATAAAAGTAATATAAAGGAACACACAAAATGGTACACCCCGCGCTTATAAATAATATAAAGGATGAATGATGCCGAAATCTGTCAAAATTCTCCATGTCGGAGAGACGTGGCAGTGTTGATCAACGAGATCCGGTTTGGCGAGTACATGTTTTCCAGTATATTCTTTACGGGTGGCGAAGGAGACGGAGGAAATTGATGTTTCGATCGAACATCGAAGCCGCCGGAAGCATAAAGACTTCTAGGCGTGAGGCTTCATACCCATCGTGGGAACAGCAACAGTTACCTCCTGAACGGTTGCGCCCGAGGATATATACGTGTCCAAAACGGGTGGATCATCATCGGGTAACCTGGAACCGCAATGAAATGCAAAGCCGCACAGATTTTTGGGTCCATTGTGTAAACTCCGTTTACATTCGAACCTGACCGTAATACAAGTTCGGAGAGGACGAATCTTTTGGTTCGCCAGCAGCGTTACCCTCGTTGTCGAGAGTCTTGACAACCCCCGCCGTTGCGAGATCAAACGAAAAACGCGTGCGTGAAGGATTGAAACCTTTGCTCGTGATTTTACTTGCAACGAATCGATGTAACGAAAGACCGCTTCTGGAAGGTGGTGCCCTAGCTTATTAATACGGGATCGTCGGCTCCTATAGATTCTCACCTGAACGAACAACCCCGAGGACAACCACCATCAGAGAGGTGAAAGGAATGGGAGAAACTCGTGACGGTTGGGAGACGGGCCTGCTTGCAAGCGTTTTGCCATTTGGTTCCTGGGAGGTCGAGAAATTAAACATTATGAATCCATATATCGGGGCAATTCCCGTCGTTTTCTGGGGATCAACGTGTGTGGGTGTTCACGTTTACGTGCCCCCTACGATCCAACGAAAAAACATCCGGAACACTAGGTTGTGTCGTTGATCGATCGTCGCATATAATGGACGTAAGAAATCCGTTGCGACGGGGCGACTAGCCCACCTCTCCTTCGCGGAGTTGCGTTGGGATCTCGGCTTCTTTTGAACCGAGTATTTAGACCAATGAACAAGATACAATATTATACGATTACCCTGAACGATGGATCACTTGGCTCGTTGGTCGATGAAGACCGCAGCTAATTGCGCCTCAACATGTGAACTGCAGAACACATGAACATCGACAGTTCGAACGCACATTCCGGTCCACGGATACAATTCCTGAACCACGCATTGCTGAGGGTCGTTTACGTAACCTATGTACTGCTTGCGTTGCATTTTGCTTTCTCCTTCATGTCTTACCTCCGCGAGAACGATACGATAATACCCCGTCGTCGGTCGGTCCCCTTGTCGAATGGGGGGACTCGTTTCCGAGTCGGGAGGGATGTTCTCGTTAGAGAGATCGAGATTATCTCGCTAAATTGGATGAGATGCATGCGTATACGTTCGAGCGACCGTTGAACGTTTGTCGGCGTTCGTCGCTGAGGTGTGTGCCTCTTTAAAAGACTTTGACCCCTGGATCGTACGCGCGTGTGTGTGCGGCACCGAGTGTGTGGGACGTATTTATTCACGGAGGGACGATGTCCAAGAAAACCTTTCGGTAGAAGTTGCGAGGGTACTGAAATGGCGTGGTGAGTCGTCGGTTCGATTTTTATTTTAAAGATCTTATATTGACGACCGCCCATTGTTAGAGCACCGCTTGGTCCATGCTTTTCAGGTTTTTCTATTTTACCCGTGTTAAATACTAACAGCACCCCAACGGCATCCGCCACCGTGCTGAATTCGAGAAGTGTCGTCAAGTCGTTTGGAGCACCAACATTATGTCTACCCGTACACCCAAAGTCGTTAGAAATAATACGACTGAGAGTCACAGAATGATAGCGAGAGACGTAAATAAGATGGGAAAGAGAAGAAGATGTACAAGAGACCCAGTCTGATTGTGTTTTGTACGCTGGCATTTTGTATTTCTTATCTCAATTGATGATGGGTTATCATTATTCATTAAAAGAGCCCCAGGGAAGAATCTCCATTCTCCTTTGGCTCGGCTATATTCGAATAAACCAAAGACTGGTAGATAACGGTCGGGAGTTAGCAGCAGCTGCACCCACGCTATGTTGGTCACCCCAAGCCATTTTCGTTGCCGAGACCGCGCAACCAGAAGCCGGTCGTCCAGTCCCTGGAAAGAGAAAAAGAAGCTGGTCTACCTCCACTTGCGTGCGTTCTGTTTTGTCCCTTTTTCGTTCTCTTGTACAGATAAAAAGACATTGAGATTCGCGTTGTGTACTTCTAACTCACTCCGGCCTGGTCCTTCGTTCTGAAGAATCTAGAGTAATAATAGAGAATCGGGATGTCTATGAGGAGGACCGGTGCGCCGTTTCGATGCTCGATTTTTCATTCTATACGCCGTGAGACGATCGAGAATAGAGCGTGAAACGATATATAGGAACCACTAGAGAGTAGTTTATACCAGCAATTGCTGTTTTTTAAATAGAGGACGGATCAAAAATCCGGGAAATTCTTCAGTTGTCCAGCGAGGGTCTCTCTGATTCGAACCTGCGATAAATTGGCACTATGGAGCGATGCATAAAACTATGAATCTATGTTTTTTGCACAATGTTTTTTCGACTTTCGACTATACCTTCCCTCTCTTCTTTTTTTTTATTTGCTACTTTCAACTGTGCGTAACTCAGGCTTTTTTGTTCGTTGTGTTGTTGTCGTAAATGTAAGATATACGTGCACGCCCACGCACACAATAATATACGTATATGACGACCTCAGAGTGGAAGAGATTACCCGCTGACTTTAAGCATATTACTAAGCGGATGAAGAGAAACTAACAAGGATTTCCATAGTAGCGGCGCGCGATCAGGAATGAGCCCAGCACTGAATCCGGCGGTACTTCCGCTGGGAAATGTAGTGTTTGGGAGGATCCGTCTGTCCCGTGACTACGAACCGCGTCCAAGTCCATCTTGAACGTGGCCATTTTGCCATGGCGGGTGCCAGGCCCGTTGTGACCGGTACGCATTTTCGGGAGCATCTCTTCTTAGAGTCGGGCTGCTTGAGAGTGCAGCTCTAAGCGGGTGGCAAACTCCATCTTAGGCTAAATACGACCCCAAGACCGATAGCGAAGATGTACAGTGAGGGAAAGTTGAAAAGAACTCTGAAGAGAGAGTTCAAGAGTACGTGAAACCGTTAATGGGTAATCATAAGAAACCCAAAAAATCGAATGGGGAGATTCATCGTCAACGGCGCTGGCTCCCGTTGATGGCCGATGCCCCGAATGAACCCCTGTGGTTCCCGGGCGAGGGCCTTCCACCTTCAGCTTGAATGTTCCCGTGCCGTAGTCATGCACTTCACCCCAAGTAGAACGTCGCTACCCGTTGCGTGTCGTACTACGGCCAGAGAGCGCGCTTGTTTCGTCGCTATGCGCGCACGTGACAGACCCTCGGTTGCCGGACCGTCTGCACGACGGCACTCGCACGGTATCGAGCCGCAACCCATCCATTCTCGACTGTGCGTGCATCAGGCTCGCCGCAAGCTCGGTTAGCTTCAACCCGGATGTACGGACCTGGTGCCGTCCCCGGGCATGACCAGCTTTCAGCGCGCGGTATCCTTGGACTGGCCAAGCTCTGAATTACCGGTTGGCGACGCTACTGCTTTGGGTACTCTCATGACTCGTCTTGAAACACTGACCAAGGAGTCTAACATGTGCGCGAGTCATTGGGGTGCGTAAACCAGAAAGCGAAATGGAAGTGAACGTCGGCCTAAGCGTCGACCGTGCGAGGATGGGCACCGTTACGATGGTGCCCCGCACTCCCGGTGCGTCTCGTTCTCATTACGAGAAGAGGCACGGCCGAGCGTACACGTTGGGACCCGAAAGATGGTGAACTATGCCTGATCAGGGCGAATTCAGGGGAATCCCTGATAGAGGTCCGTAGCGATTCTGATGTGCAAATCGATCGTCGGAACTGGGTATTGGTGCGAATGACTAATCGAACCATCTAGTAGCTGGTTCCCTCCGAAGTTTCCCTTAGGATAACTGGCACTTGTTTCAAACGCTGACGAGTCTCATCCGGTAAACTGAATGATTATAGGCATTGTGGCCGAAACGACCTCAACCTATTCTCAAACTCTAAATGGGTGAGATCTCTGGCTTGCTTGGATAAATGAAGCCTCGAGAACTTGGATCAGAGTGCCAAGTGGGCCAATTTTTGTAAGCAGAACTGGCGCTATGGGATCAACCAAACGCAGAGTTAAGACGCCTAAGTCGACGCTTATGGGATACCATGAAAGACGTTAGTTGCTTAAAACCGCAGGACGGTGACCATGGAAATCGGAATCCGCTAAGGAGTGTGTAACAACTCACCTGATAAAGCAACTAGCCCTGGAAATGGATGGCGCTGCAGCGTCGCGCCTATGCTCAGCCGTCAGCGGCAAGAGTGTTGGGATGTGCGTCCTTTGACCCCTCGTCGGTGCGTACCGTCCTCCAAGAAACCCTGATGTGTAGAATGGTCACGACGGAGTGCGCAGAAGGGTGGTCTGGTCGTGATCCTGCCTGGAGTCGCTGTCGGAGCAGATCTTGGTGGCAGTAGCACATACTCCAGCGATACTCTGGAGGACTGATGTGGAGAAGGGTTTCGTGTGAACACCCGTTGCACACGAGTCGATCCCAAGCCCCACGAGAAATCATATGTAAATGAGGTGTCCTAACATATATATGCATACGTATATATAATGCGTGCAAACGCACAAATGCAGATTCGAAAGAACGAGACTATGTACACACACACACACACCTATCGAGCGAAAGGGAATCCGGTTCGTACTCCGGAACCCGGCAGCGGTGCCCGGAATTCCGGGCCCTGATAAGAGTGCCTGTCGTGGTAACCCAACATGACCTGGAGACGCCGTCGGTAGGTGCAGGGAGAGTTTCTTTTTCTGTATAAACGTTCGAGCTCACTGGAAACCTCTAGCAGGGAGATTGGATCTGAAACGCGAAGAACACCGCAATTGCGGCGGTGTCCACATCTTCCCCTCGTACCTTGTAAATCCAGACTAGGTCCACGTGGAGGTGTCGCTCCGGTTTGTACCCATATCCGCAGTAGGTCTCCAAGGTAAACAGCCTTGTTCCGACACTTCTTGTCGGACGTGTTGTTGCAATACACGACAACACTAATTCAATAGGGTGAATATAGATAAATGCATCAAACAGTTTAACAATTTCTTTAATAATAAATTAATAACAAAAATTTAACCAAACGGATATACGCGTGATTGGAGAAGACTGAATGAATGAAACGTTAGTTGAAGAAACAGGGGTTATGTAGGGAAAGTGAAGAGGGTGTGGTCGGAGGAGGTTCGGAGGTGTTTCGGAGGTGTTTCGGAGGTGTGTTTTTGGAATCTGCAAGGATTGGATCGTTGGGTGGAGGATGGGGGTAGCGAGTGGACCGAAGTATGAGTGGAAGGAGATATGCGGAAGTGGATGGGGTGATGCATGGTGAAGAACCTAGGCAATAAAGTCATTAGGCCGGTCGACCTTTGGTCATGCTGGCAAATTCAAGAAGGAAAAATAAAGTCATACTGACATAACTTATGAGGAAGTTACGTCTGTTGGCCTTATGGGTTTATTGCGACTAGGTACGTGCCTAATCCTAGGTTTCGGAGCTTAAGCCTAGTGGTAGAGTTACGGGTGAGAATTTAACTAAATTTACAGGCATTATAAACTTAAAAACTATGACTGGTGCCACGTGTCGGGACCGAACAAGCTTCTAGTCGATGGATTAATGTAGGTACGGTAAATCGGCAAATTGGAGACTGTAACTTCGAAATAAGGATTGGCTCTGAGGAGCGGGGCGTCTCGGGCTTGGTCGGGAAGTGGGTTTGACTGACGTGCTGGGCCTTGGCGAAACTGAACGGAAAGCGATTCGTATCGCCCCCGGGATCCGAGCTCGGTCCCGTGCCTTAGCGTCCCACGGATCTTCCTTGCTGCGAGGCTTCCGTGGCGGCTTGCCGTTGTGGTCGCTCTCTTCAGCCGCCATTCAACGCTTAGCTCAGAACTGGCATGGACTAGGGGAATCCGACGGTCTAATTAACGCAAAGCATTGCGATGGCCTTGGCGGGTGTTGACGCAATGTGATATCTGCACAGTGCTCTGAATGTCGAAGTGAAAAAATTCAAAAAAGTGCGTGTAAACGGCGGGAGGAACTATGACTCTCTTGAGGATCTCTTTGGTTCTTCCGTCAATTCCGTCGCGCAGAGTAACGTGATTCCGTTGGGGCTAGCCCTACGGTAGCGAGAGGTATTAGAACAACGAAGGACAGTGCTTCCGCTGTTCCTCGCGTTCTGGACAAGATGCCAGCGGCTATGAGTTCGTAGTGGGCATCATCGCTCCCTTAGCGTGGCCCCGCCGTATGAGGTGACGCTGGGTTCGTCGCGACTCAGTCTTCGCCCGGTCCGTGCTGCCGGGGGAATCAGGCATAACGATGTGTCATCGCCCCGGCGGAACAAGCCGGAGCTGGTTTTGCGGGTGTAACGCTGTCTGTATCACGGCCGATGTCTCCCCATCACCTGGCATCGACCGAAGATATATAAGACATCCAAATAAAGAATAGTCAGTCACTCCCAACAGGTGTCATATTATTCATACCTCGTACCTCTTAATATTTAATTCTTTTAATATTTTGACTTTAGCTTATCAAAAGTTTACATTAATGTTAGTATATTTTAAAATATCAATAAAAGAACACCATTAGTTATCCACAAAACCGGACAGTCGAACAAGAGTGACTGTTCCCCTTCAAAAGGTGACAAACACCACCATGCCCCGTCACATTTCGGCGATCCTGCCAGGGTTGGATATTCTACTTGGGAAACTACTCTACGCAACGAGGGACTAAGTGCGCCACACCAAGTGAGAATCTTCCTAACGGGCCTTCAATAAAGAAACAATTGTGGGGCACCATTCGACCACGGAAGGAGCGGACTACGCGAGCCAGCTTCAAAACCCTTGGCCTGACAAACTATCGGTGAGTACCGAACCAGCATTAACCCAATACCGTGAACCACGAAGTACCATCGAGACTGATTCAGAGTCCGATTCTTCCGACGAAATCTCAGATACTAAAGAAATCCTCGCCGCTATAGAAAAACTCACGCTTAAAGTAGAGAAACAAGGCGCGAAATCAGAATCCGT
Source organism: Tetrapedia diversipes (assembly GCA_033822845.1). Lineage (NCBI taxonomy): Eukaryota > Metazoa > Arthropoda > Insecta > Hymenoptera > Apidae > Tetrapedia > Tetrapedia diversipes. Next base: position 15,691 of record JAOPTO010000810.1, read on the forward strand.
CGTGAAAAACATGGAGACGCTAGACAGAGAAAACAAACAAAGATGTAAAGAAATTCGGGAGATAAGCTGCTTCATCCACGAACGGAGAAGCGTGTTGACATCGGGCTCCCACTTGGTAACCGATGTCAGGACTACCGCACCAGAACCCATACCACCGAATCTCATCTCGACTAAGGAGATAATTCGCACTATTGAAGTTTTACGGGGACGAGACGATATCGGGCCCGACGACTTCATTAGACAAGTACAAATAGCTACTGCTCGGTGTATGAACTCAAATTTGTTACTGGATTTAATATTGGTAGAAAAAATTCAAGACCAGGTCAAGCGTAACATACGCTATCTAAAGAACAAACATTTCGACGAACTATTTGACTCATTACGAATGTACACCTTCGGTTAGTAACTGTAGAGTAAAATTATCCAATATAAAGCAAGACATGTCTAAATCAGTGCAAAGCTTCAACAATCGCTTTAGGCAGCAGCTGAACGAGTTGTGTTCGAAATCTGATTAAGGAAATTTCTATATTTATTAAAATAGTTTCCCTAATCTTCGAGTAAGCCGGGAGAGGGAGAGTGGTGTCGATAAAGGCTAAGAATAATCAACGCTGAACTTTCTTTATTTATCTTTGGTGTTCTTCCCCAGAACACCGTTTATTTTAAGTACAAATTAAAATTCCTTTCTTTATTTTAATTTGTTCGACGCCCGATAGATTTGGCCTGGCCTTGGAGGGGGCACAATGGTCCGGCTCGTCGGGTTGGTCAGGGTCCTCACCTGCGAACAATTGTGGACTGTATTAGTTTTAAATATAAATATTGTTGTTTTAAAGCCCGGATCGTCGGCTTATTGCACGGCGTTCAGCCGTGTCGCGACGATTTTTTGCGACGGTAGCTAATCCCGTTAAGAGAGTAAGTGTTGAGCATCGCGATGCTACAACACATATAGACCCGACTGATCTGTGTGTTTTGACCGCGTCGCGGTAAACACCGAGGATCTACTCTTTTATGTGTGTATGCGGCTCGTCTATGAAATAGACGATTCCATCGCAATACACACAACGTCTTCTTCCGTTCGTTCCCCTTGCGTGTGTGTTGTAAGTACACACGCAATGTGTAGTCCCATAAGGTCTGGTGCATGGACCTGCAGAAACTGCAGAGTGCCTCCAGTGTAGCAATCCAATAGCCGCTGGGGCCTCTGTGAATTGTTTCTACAGTATTGGTACATGCACTACCGGGCCTACGCTGCATCAGGCGTAGCCATTGCATCAAAGCCCGTGCAGCTGTCAAGGAACGACCGTTGCTTCGATCCACAGATCGAGCGTATTCTGTGACTTTTTCAAGACCCCCGTGCGTGAATTCCATCTTCACATGATGCACGGGAGCAGGAGAAATCCTCCACTAGAATACACCTGCTGTTCGTGGGCAGGATTTTAAGAAGACGTACGCTATTCTGTGGGCGTGCATCCCCTAACGCTTCACAAGGGGTAAGGACAGCAGAGATGCACGGGACAGAATAGTTGATTATTACCGCCTTGGTCGAGCTCCGAAAAACGGAGATCATCGACTGTTCCTTCCTCTTTTCCAGAGGAATTCAGGTGCTTGTGTCAGTGGCCCATAAAAACTTTATGGGTGTCCACCGATGTCACGGAGCTGCGGAACGCGAAACGCACGAATCACATAATTAAACGCCAATCGCGTTTAATTATAAATTCTTCCGCTTTTTATTCGATCGATGCGCGAGATCACGATCATCGCAAACGACACTTACTTTCCGACCGAATTAACTTCACTCCGTGAAACTTTCCGTTTAATTTCGATTTCGGCTTTTCGCGACGCCTCCACGCAATGCACGATTCGAAAATTGAATACGGAATCTCTTTCCGTCCGTGAGCGCACGGTATTTAATACCTCACGGACGAAGCTTCTTTCTCTCTCACTCTCATGCGAAACGCCCTTTCTCGATTCGTTATTTTTGATTTGAATTAATCGAACAACAGGCGTTCGAGTTTCGACAAACAGCTTTTTTCTGGACCTTGAAATTCGATGCCCACGTGCGGGCAGTAAAGGCCAAAGCGATGTTTACCGACCTCCGCCGTTTTTCGTTACCCGATTATTTTTATGTTTAATAACGATCGAATTAGAGGTCGCGAATCCAGGGGCGTCACTATGTGCGATATCGCCCGGACCTCTTTCCGAATTGTACTTTTTTAAACAAGTTGCATTACGCGACACAAGCGAAACAGGCGACACACCAAGCCAGATCCATAGCAATAGAAACCGAAAGCGATTCAGCAAAACACACGTACATACTAAATTTAAAGACGGAGTTAGGGAAATTAGTAACCTCAAGAAATTCACAAACAACACACGAAGTTCAGACGATAGCAACGGAAAAGGAGATGCGGTTGAAGGACGGTATCAGACATCCAGCACGCGACAAGATCCTATTCAGCGGACCGACACACGGGACAAGAACAGCGACGACCCAGAAGACACCCGACACCAACCAGATAACATGTAGATATTGTACGTATAGGCCATACGGAAGAGAAATGCTACCGTAAGAATTTTCGGACCGAACAGACTGGAAAGATATCGCCGCGTATCAACAACACGGAAGAACAGTCAACGCAACAAACGGACGAAGACGAGTACCTCGAATACACGCGACCGGAAGAGGACTCCGACACATGCGAGCTAAGCTCAGCGGAATGTCAAGAACGGGTAGACTTCTATTAGACACTGGGGCAGGCGTAAACCTTATCAAACATGACTACGTAAATCCGGACATAGTCAAATGCAAGGTAAAACAAATATTCTTAATGGGCAACAACAAGCACACGACCACTGAATCAATGGAACTCACATGTCTAGGGAAAACCCTTGAATTTATGATAGTACCAAATCATTTTCCACTAATAGTAGACGGGATAATTGGAAATCCTTATCTCGAAAAATATGAATACTCCATAGACAACAAGAAACTTACTTTGGATGGTAAATCATTAATACTACACACTCTAGAAACAAACAAAATATTACCAAAACCTTCCAAACTAATAAATACAATATTTAACGGCAAACTAGTAAAAGCATTAGCAATAAATTTAGAGGAAGAAGAAATAGAAGCACCCATCGAAATTTTCAATACAAACTTATCCACGACTGACCGACTCCAAATGCTGCGACAGAATCTACGAACGGAATACATTGAAACGGCTTACAGACAACCCATAGGAAAAATTGTTTTTGCATACTTCGACATCTTCGCACACAAACATGAACCAACACCTTGTACCAACTTAGCTGAGAACGACATCATTTTAAAAGACGATAGACCAATTAATGTTAAAACATATAGACCCCCAGAATGCCATAAACGTGAAATTGAAAGACAGATAAACGAAATGCTCGAAAAGGATATCATCGAACCCAGCGAATCACCGTTCAACTCGCCATTATGGATTGTCCCAAAAAAACTGGACGCATCAGGAGGAATAAAGTGGAGAATCGTAATCAATTTTAGAAAACTCAATCGGAACGCATATCCGATGCACGGCATCGACGATATACTTGATCACCTCGGGAAGTCAAAATTCTTTAGTGCACTCGTCCTAAGTTCAGGATTCCACCAAATACTGATATCCGAAATGCATGCCGTTCGGCTTGAAGTACGCCCCAGCTTGTTTTCAACGCATGATGAACACAGCATTCAGAGGCCTAATAGAAAAACACTGCTTCGTCTGCCTTGACGATATTATAATCTTTGGCACCACGATAGAAGAGCACAATAAAAATTTAGCAATAATATTTCATAGACGTAGAGACACCGATCTTAAGCTTCAGCCTGACAAATGTGGGTATCTAAAACCCGAATTGGAATACCTTGGACATTTAATTACGCCAGGCGGAATAAAATCTAACCCCGACAAAATTAAATCCGTTCAGAATTTTAAACCACCTCAAAATGTTACGGAAATTAAACGATTTCTCGATTTAACAGGATACTACAGAAAATTTATAAAGAATTTCTCAAAAATAGCTAAACCTTTAACTGAGCAAACAAAAAAGGACGTACCATTCCACTGGATTGGAAAACATCAGGAAGCTTTCGATCAACTCAAAGGTTGCTTCTTAGAGGAACCGGTATTGAAGAAACCAGAGTTCGACAAACCCTTTACGTTGATTACGGACGCTTCCCAAGATGGAATAGAAGCCATACTATCGCAAGAAGAGCATCCTTGTTGCTACATCTCACGAACATTGAACTCCGCTGAACAAAACTATACAACGACTGAAAAGGAACTCTGTGCAATTGTATGGGCTGTAAAACGCCTACGACAATACCTTTTAGGACGAAAATTTTCTGTAGAAACTGACCACAAGGCCCTCGTCTGGTTGATGAACGTAAAAGACCCCTCATCTAGGCTCTTACGTTAGCGGCTTCGTCTAGAAGAATACGACTATGACATACAATATCGTAAAGGTAAAGAGAATGAAGCAGCTGACGCCTTATCTCGAATACACCACACTACTGACCAGGCTGAGATAACACAGGAAGAAATCGACACACTTATACAAGAGTTAGAGAACTCACCTCCTAACCCAACGGCAGACGCAATAATAGACGAAATCCTGTACGACACTCCCCAATCATCCGACGATAATATCCTAGAAGAATTTAGGAATTACCAATTGAAACCGGAAGACATAACAATTACTATACGACAGATGGTCCCACCGACATGGACCCAACTCTCAAGAAATAGACTTGGACAATTTAATGAAGAAATCTGGATTAAGAAATTAAATGGATTCATCCAAGATGTAATTCGTGATTCTAACAAGTCCGACATAAAAATTCAGATCAATGAAAATCCACTAAACGCGAACGAATGCTTATTTATACAAAAAGTCCTAACCTTCTTAGTTAATAGAATACCTAATATTAATATATCTTTCTGCCCAAATCCATATCGCGAACTAAGCGCGGACGAAATTAAACAGATATTATACGAAAACCACAATGCAAACTCCTCGCAACACTTCGGGGAAAACAAAACGACCGAACGAATAAAATCATCCTACTATTGGTCCAACATGGATAAAGACATGGTAGACTTCGTTAAGCGATGCGAGACATGTCAACGACAAAAATTAACCAGAATTCGACCGACCGAACCACCAGTCATTCCTAATACCCCGAGAGAATCGAACGAAAAAATTGCCATGGACATTTTTGGACCGTTGCGTAAAACTAAACACAGAAATGAATACGTTTTATCAATACAAGACATGCTCAAAAAATACTTAATCCTCATCCCGCTGTGCAATACCAAAGCCCAAACAATTATTGTACACTTACTGGAGCACTACATATACATCTTCGGATCATCGAAACACGTTCTTACAGACCAAGATTCCAGCTTTATTTGTGAATTGATGCATGAATTTGAAAACGAATTTAAAATAAAACATATAAAAACCACGGCATTCCACCCCCAGTCAAATGGAAGCCTAGAAAGAACACACGCCGTTGTAAAAGACTTAATCGAAACCTGCACCAGTGACAGGAAAACAGATTGGGACGAAAATTTATAACTAATTTGTATGGGATACAACACCTCCGTCCACGAAAGCACCGGTTACCCGCCGTTCGAGCTTACCTTTGGAAGAAACGCAAATTTACCCTCAGCGATCGCAACTACCCCATGCCTAGGATGAAACGAGCTCATCCACATGTGGAAGAACAGATATCTATGATACATCGAACATGCAAGAAGAAACATCGAAAAAGCAAAAGAACGCCACCTCAGAGTTCAACAGCAACGCATCATAAAACTACAAACAGTATTTAATACAAACGACAAAGTACTCGTCTCGGACGATCACAAGACGCACAAACTAGCACCTGACTGGCTCGGCCCAGCTAAAATTCTAGAAGCTAGGCCGCCCAACTATTTAATCGAATACTTAGACACTAATAGAACCACCTTAGTACATGGAAATCGATTAAAATTGTTTTTACCTAATTCCAGATCATGAAGGGCTACATCCTGGGAATCCTATCACTCCACTTGGTAATGGGAATACACATCAACAAACTCGGAACATCCACGCTTTAGAAACAATATCACCCGCATACTTATACCATTCCTCATGGACACTACTATTCTCTCTAAATATTAGATCTACCACTGACAGGCTGAACCATGTATATCAATTACTTAATACGACCAACACACTCTGCAATGTAGTTTGCGACAGTGCAAAAGAAATTTTTACCCTTCAACATTGACTCACGCGTACCCGACTAGACGATCACAATTTAGCGACACTTGTACACCTTGAAGACGACCTTAGCACACGTAGACGCAGAAAACGCGCTCCACTTAATATCATTAGGTCACTTAGTAAGTCACTTTTTGGCACATTAAATGAAAACGACCTTCAATTAATCAATTAAAATATTGACAAACTTTTTGACGACCAACATAAATTATCAGTAGCTCTAAAAAACGAATCGACCATCTTGCGAAAATTATTGACTACGACACTCCAACGCGAGTTCAAGGAACTTCACGATCATGACACAAAACATCTTAACGAACTAAAAACCATTATAAATTCTGACCGTAAAAGAGCACATTTAAACTCACAACTCCTAATCATTGCCACACTCCTAGACGAGACAGCTTCAGACATACGGACTATAAAGACGGCCATAGCTTTAGGACAAAAAGGAATAATACACCCCGACCTACTCAACCCTTCCCAAGTAATCAATAGCATGATTAAACTGGAAACAAAATTACATGTTATATATCCAATAATCTTAAACGAAAGTAGTTATAATGAAATAATTAGAATGTCAAAGATAGTTATAAGAACCATAAAGGGGCTCCTAGTAAATAAAATTCAAATTCCGCTACTTGAATCCAAAGAATGGACACTACGGAAACTGCACCCTATTCCGGCAAGAATTGGTAATATCTTTATATTAGCATCGATATTTTACGAACTTATGATGACGCACGCAAATTAACATATCATGTTACCCCATAAGTACTTGGAGGACGACTGCATTAAAACCGAACATCATTACTATTGTCGGCGAACACAACCCACCTACAGTCGACAACTCATGGCCGACTGCGAATCTGAATTACTTTCTAAAGACTCCACAGCAATTAATAAATATTGCCATGGTCACGCTTTTTGCATTTACGATCTATTCTATAAATAGTTAACTAATCCTAACATGTATTTAACAATGCCACAAAAAGAAATTACATTGAACATCCTATGCAATGGCAGGAGCGAAGAAATCATTCTTGACCAACCAGCCACTATTCATAGCAATGAAGACTGCGTGATAATTGGACACGAGACCGTGATGTACATCAGGGCCACTAACACCACTGCTACATCAGAAGTGAGATACAAACCTTTCGAGACGAACTACACCATAGAACAACACGACGAAATATATCAACGACTAAACCGCATACCTCCCCAATACTCACCGGAAATCATAGAACGCTACGGTACTCCCCTAGACCAAGTCGATCAGATCCTATCGGAAATATCACAGTCAAAACGCGCTAAAACACTTTATGAAACAGCCACTTCAATAGGCCACTGTCTTTTATACATACTAGCTTTAATAACCATTTGCCTTATGATGTACAAATGCGGATTTTGTAAATTAATTTCCAACTGCTTTCCAAAAGATTAATGTATTCAGATATTATCCTGCAATACCACTGTTAACAATAGAACCACCCCTGACCGTGACAATAAGCATTGTATACCCACATCTGTTGTATATGAGAAAAGACTAGAAAATGTAATATTTGATGTAACACCGACTACGCCTAATATTATTGTACGAAAAAGACTTGTAAAATTTGGAGGACCAAATTCAAAATAAGGAGAGGGATGTAACATTGTCTGTATAACGGCCGATGCCTCCCCACCACCTGGCATCGACTGAAGCTATATAAGACATCCAAATAAAGAAGAGTTAGTCACTCCTAAAAGGTCTATGATATTCTTTATACCTCGCACCTCTTAATACTCCCAATCTCTTGATTTTACCTAATAAAAGGTCTACCATAGTATTAGTATATTTCAAAGTGTCAAAAAAAGAACCAGCAATAGTTATCCATAAAACCGAACAGTCGAATAAGAGCGACTGTTCCCTTCAAAAAGTGACAAGCCCCACCTGGCCCCGTCACACTGGCACCAGACTTGCCCTCCAATTGGTCCTCGTTAAAGGATTTATAGTGTACTCGTTTCGATTACGGGGTCTCGGGTGAGTCCCGTATCGTTATTTTTTGTCACTACCTTCCCGTGCCGGGAGTGAGTAATTTATGCGTCTGCTGCCTTCCTTGGATGTGGTATCTGTTTCTCAGGATCCCTCTCCGGAATCGAACCGTCATTCCCCGTTACCAGACTGTCGATGGTAAGCGCAGAACCTACCATCGACAGTCAGACATTTGAAGGATTCGTTTCCGGTTCTAAATGACCGTGCGATCAGCACAAAGTTATTCAGAATCACCAAAGCAAACGATGAACGAACGGACGGACCTTTTGATCTAATAAATGCATTCCTTCCATCTCTGGTCGGAATTCTGATTTGCCTGCGTTAGCTCTAGAATTACCACAATTATTCAATTAACTGTGGGTACAATCTAAGAAACCGTAACTGATTTAATGAGCCATTCGTGGTTTCACCTTAATTCGGAATGTACTTAGGCATCCATGGTTTAATCTTTGAGACAACCAGGGAGTTGGGTGAAGGAAAAAAACAGGGAGTTATTGTTGAACACAGCCACCAGCTCGTATAAATCCTTAAGAACGTGGAACCACTTCAAGTAGGATATGGTATTGCCTTAAACACCAATACGTCGCTGGAAAGCAGCATGCCGCCAGCAGTTAGCAATTTTACCATCTTCATTCGGGAGTTATTCTAAATTAGGACGGTGGCCAGTAGTAAACCGGATCTCCTTGGTGGCTTACACCTTGGTGACTCAAGCCGAAGTTGTTGTGCCTTCGATGGCTTGCACTCACTATATGGCAATTCCCAAGGCTATGAGACGTAAATGATTGGTTGAAAATAATAAAGGAGTATAAATATTTAAACCAAATTATGAGCAGAAACGGTGGAGCCTCGAACGAGGGGTCCCTGGTACTTCTGTAGCGGTCCTGTCCACTTTGGAGAGGAGGGCCAATGAAACACAACCAGGCATTGAAATGGACGGCGAATTTGGTGTAATTGTGGATCTGCCTCTGAGCTGGCAATTAAACCGTGAGGTTTGTGATATGGAGGGCCGCAACAGAAGATTCCTGCAGGAATATAAAATTAAAGGAACATATGAAGAAAGAGCGCTTCGGAAAGAAGATCTTGTGGAGGTATGCAACATGCAAAAAAATATATAGATGCCACCTCCCGAAGTGCAAAGGGTATGTCAACACAAACGACTATACGTTTAAATGTGATTCCTGCAGGATCAGTTTTATAACTCAAAGGGGATTGTCACAACACGAATGGTTGCGGCACCCTGATATTAGGAATGGCCTGTTGCTCGAGCCAGGGTAGGGACAGACCAATCAGCGGCACCTCGGTCTGGTCTAAAAAGGAAGCTGAATTGTTAATAGAACCGAATGTGTATTTCATGCACTTGAAGCAGCCCAATGTTCGCATTCAAGTGTTCCTACCTGGCAAAACCGTAAAGCAGATTAGCGATAAAAGGAGGAGTGTTCCCGCTCAGGGCACGGTTGTCGAGGAGGAAAGCATAATTAATACAAATTCGACCAGCTCTTCATACATCTGGCCACCGCAAAAATAGCGGGAAAACCCTTATGGAACAATAACAGCCAACAAGAACGTGGCAAGAGGTTCTTGGGGAGGCAATACTTGCCTATTCGCTGGATAATAACAATGAGTTCAGAGAAATAGAGGAGGAAATCCAGCCGTGGGCCTAGGAGGATACTGTGGGTCCGCCCGATATCGAGAGTATAACACTAAGGTTTACTGAAAAATTGAAAGAAGAGTGTGTGGATGTCTCTTGAGGGTAACGGGAAAAGGAAAAATATGTACAACAGGGAAAGCAACCGCGCCCGTAGGGAAAGATTCATCTACTCTCGATATCAAGAATCATACAAAAAGTGCCCAAGAAATCTAGTTGATTTAGCGGTCGTTGGAGAGCAAATTAAAGCAGGGAACAAATCTAGCTTCCCAATAAGGCCGAAATTAAGCGCCTTTATGACAGCTAATGGGGTACGGCTGGACTGACCTGAAGCTTGTCAACAATCGAAAGGGGCATGAACGGTAGGTTCCCCATAGAAGTCTTTAAGTTAGTCACAGTATTGGTATTAATGGAGAAAATGAGAAAAATCAAAGGAAGTACAGCAGTCGGTGTCGATGGTGTGAAGAAGGCACACCCTCGCACAACTGGAGCCCTGCAGCTACTATACAAAATATTCAGTACTTTAATGCTCTACAGAACCTACCCAGAAACATGGAAACAGGACAGAACCACTCTTATCCCGGAGGCAGAGAAAAACACGAAGGAGGCTGGTAATTGAAGGCCAATAACAGTAGGTTCTCTACTCGGTAGGTTATACTCCTCGATGTTGGATAATAGACTGCAGGTCAAAGTCGTCCAAAATAAACACCAAATGGGTTTCACGAAAGCGGACGGCTAAAACACAACAATGCCGTCCTCGATAAAGCAATAAAAGAAATGAAGAGTACGAATGGTAGGATTGTCACCGTCGCTGATATCTAGAAAGCGTTCAACAAAGTGCCCTGCTGCGGTATAAGTGACACTATAGTGAAAAAATATACAAAAACCAAATGACTGAGATATCCACAACTAAAGGGGACCGCAAAATAAAGTTGACCCTAAGAAGAAGGGTAAAACAAAGATACCCGCTATCATCTCATCTTTTTAACTTGATAATAGATACACTGATCAATGAAATTGAAAGGACGACGGAGGGCGTCAAAGTAACCAATGAGCGAGGCTCTATTCTCGCGGTTGCGGATGACCTGGTCCTGCTTGGACAGGTTGTGAAAGAGGCCAATAAGCAGATTCAAATAGTGCATAGCTTCTTGGCCAAATTAGGTATGATGATCCAAGCAGAGAAGTGCGTGGCATTCCAGGCCGTCCATAAAAGTAAATCATGGTACATAACAAATCCTGTTCTTGTGCTCGAAGGAGTAAAAATCCCTGAAGCCGAGCCAGGGACACAAATCAAGTATTTGGGTGTAGAGGTAAGCCCATGGAAAGGCGTGCTGCGCACCGAAATAAGCGATATCATTGTAGCGGCAGATAATATAAGCAAAATGAGACTGAAGCTACACCAGAAAATAAATCTCTTAAGAACTCACCTCCTGTGCCGATATATTCATATGTTTGTAGCAAGACAGCCACCGCTACACATTCTCGAGTCCTTAGACCATGAAATAAGGCAAATAATAAAAAAAGTCCATAACTCCATCCATCGACGACGGATAGATTAATTTATTCAGAGAAAAGCCATGGTGGAATCGGGATTCAGCGAGTGGCGGGTATTGTAAGAATCGCCAAGCTAAGGAACAGCCTAAAGATGAAGGACTCTGACGATGCAGCAATTAGAGAAGCTGACGAGGGGCAGGAGATAATAATTTTAAAGTATGCGAGATCGGTGGGACTAGTATGGCCGTCCGCTAGTTTGGACATTGAAGGCGCGCGGGTAGCCTCAAAGAAGAGACAAACCGAACAATGGTGGATAAAGATTTCACAGGGTCCATGTAGTTCACGAATTTATGGGAAATCAGATCGGTAACGCGTGGCTCTATGACCCTACTTTGCTGAAACCGTCCAGATACCTATACGGTCTGAAACTGAGAACAAACACCTTCGACACGAAAGTAGCTTTAAAACGAGCTAGAAAAGACGAAGACCTATTATGCCGAAGGCGTAAATTGGAAATCGGGATCCTAGGGCACATCTTCGTTAATTGCTTACACACAAAAGTATCACGAATATGTAGGCGTAATGAGATTGTAAAATATATCAAGGAAAATGCGTCTCGACAATCCTCAATATTCCTGGAACCGAGGATAAATGTTATAGGCGATATCAAAGTCCCTGATCTGGTAGTCAAAACCAGGATGGGATCCTCACAGTGGATGCAACAGTCCACCATGAGGATAAAGACTAGTTAAAGAGAGTCTACGAAGAGAAATGTACAAAAGACGAGGATACTGCGAAATATGTCAAAATAAACGCGCACAGCAGAACTGCCAGAGTACTAACCATCGTGGTAGGGTGTCGGGGCGTCATGACCTCCGACACCAATGAAAATTTGAAGGCCCTAGGGTTCTAAAGAAATGACATGGTTGCCGTTTCGATAATCGCCCTCCGATCGTCGGTTGTGTTTAAAAATTAGTTTAAAAAAATTGATATCAACTAATTAGGTCAGCCGGTTTGAGAAAAAGGTTCGTTGTAAATAACAATAGTCAGTAACTTAATTTATAACAATAAATTTATTTAATATTGCTAGTTTTGTGGAGAGGGAATAGCCCTGGTACGCAGGGGGTCTAGCCCCTGCTCTTCTGAGATGCAGGTGCCGGAGATCGTCTGGGCGGTCTGCAAATCAGAAATTTGACGGCTAATTAGTCGCTGTATGTGACGTTTACGCACTATAGCCGAATATCCCCACTCAGCCGATCGGTGTGCCTATTCGGTGGGATGGGCGGCTCCTCTGCTATCACAGGGGGCGGTGTGGACTGTATGTTTACTCGGCAGTGAACGTCAACTGCCGCGTCTGCCGAGGATAAACGAAAGCAGTCGAAATTATTCGAAATTGCTTGCCGTCCTGGGTTTTCGTATACTGTAACTGGCACTAGATAGTGGAGGTCGTAAATCGCCTACTCTCTATGTGCTTTCTTCAGCTGCGTGGATCCTTGCCTCCTCTTATTCTTCTATGGCTCTACCGCTTTAGTAGCTATGCCACGATGACGTGAATACACCAAGATGTTCCTGTGCGTCTCGCAAGGAGCGTCCTCTTAAACGCCGTCGCTGGAGAGTACCAGCGAGTAGAGGCCGGCAGCTGTCAAAAGCTGCTCAATAGACGCTGACCGGTGTGTATACACCGCGAGCACTTAAGGACACTGAGCGGTTCCTTTGCGTCGTGCAAGGAACGACCAGTGCCTTCTTAAAATGGTCTCGCGGGAGAGCACGAATCGTCAGGAGCGGATTCTCTGCGAGTTCCGGAGAACACTGTGAAATTTCTTTTGCAAGGAATGACCAATGCCTCCTGAGGCGTTACCGCGGGCAAGGGGCTTCGAGAAATTGATCGTGGACTTTGATCCGTCAATGCAGAGTCTTCAGATTTCTCTAAGCGTATCACATAGGAGAAAGATTGACGCAATCTTCTCGTAAGGTGTGGAGCTCTACTCGAGTTACCACTGATTTTTAATGAACTTCTTTGGCTCTTTGTTGGTGCTGCACACCACACGAGTTCAAAGAACTCTTTATTCTAGTAATCAACACCTTGTTACAAGGTTGAGGAGAGACTTCGATCTCGTTGTCAATCGCTCGGTTGCCCGAAACAGACTGAACGCGATCAGCAGCTTGGCTAGCACGTTCGCGTTCATGTTGAAAATTGCCGTCAGGCGGCGTTTACAACTTGAAATAACGTCTTTTGTTTCTCTCCTCTGTTGTTTCTCTTTCTCTCTGATGCGACCTATGGATAGATGTGTTCGGTAACTTTGATTCGAAATCGTAACCGGCGCATCCTGAGGTCGCTGGTTTATTATTTTTTGCCTTGCTCACCGTTACTCGGTGGCAAGGTACATGAAACAATAACCGACGCGGTGGTTGCCTTAACGGCTCGAATTTAAACAGATTGAAATTGCAAACGAATTTATTAACTACTATCACATCTTGTGACCGTTAAGGTAACCTATTTATTTACTTATTTATTCTAATTTTTATTTATCTATTTTAATTTACGACCGCCACTGGCGAAGCGCATGCCTTTTAAACGATTTACCAGGCACATCGTGCTACTGCATGTGGATTGCTAACCTATCCATGACTGGACGAGCCGAATAGTGAAAGAAATTTTGTAAATGTTGACGGCCATATAGGCAAAAGAATTTTAAATATTTTACATATTAACTGCGCCAAAAGGCCAAAATAAAAATTTTTAATAAATAAAGCCATGCTATTGACTCCACCAAATAGGTACAATACTAATAAGACAAAGCAGCTGCCAGCCGATATAATAACAAGCCCGGCCCGGCCTTTTACACCGGGCGGTGCGGGTCCCACTGGACTTTGTTATGGTAGGGCTTGGGACGGATTCTTCGTATGTAGGCGCCTCCTTATGGTTTTTCCTAGACACACACATCGGTGTGTGACCAAGTTCGCCTCCCGAAAGGGTCCCTGTTCCTAATGTTTCCAAACCTGTAGGCAGATCCAATGGCAGTGGAAAGAAGCAGGGATCTTTATAGGGATAGCTGTTGTTGAATATTTATTGTTATTACCCCACGAGGAGGTTTTACCCTCGGAAGTCTACCGTACTTCCTTATGAAGGACGGTACAGATACTAGCTAGTGCACCGTCATCTAATTAGTGACGCGCATGAATTGATTAACGAGATTCCCTCTGTCCCTGTCTATTAGACGCGTTCATATCGCTCTGCAAATAACAAGGAACTTTGATTGATTAAAAGTGATTAATATTAGTGAAAATAGGTATCAGTTTGTAGCTGTGGAAAAATCTTCTGAGTGTTTGTGTTATTTTGTAGCGTATTAAAGAGTGTGGCATAGAATTGTTGAATATTGATGTTCGTGTTGACGCTGTCACTTCGTTCTGACAGGAGGTTCTAGTGTAGCGAAAACAAAAGTTTTGTGTTAAGTGTATTACCTTCGTGTGTGTAGAATAATTTTGTGAACATTTTTATTTCTAGTTCGCCCAAACCGATGCCATGTATCGTAAGATATTAGTTTACAAAGTTTTTCAAAGTTTTCTCGCTGTGAAGTGGGCCATCTTATTTCCTCTTTCGCTCCGGTGCGTCGCTCCGCTGCGCAGTCCTCGCTGCGCGCGAATCGCCTTCGCCAGTGCCGCACCAAGAGGGTGCAGTGACCCACTTAGGTTCCCAGTGCCGTATCAAGCGTATTTTTCGCACCGAAAATTGAAATTGTCCCTAATTTTCCAAGTTTTTCTCCTAAATCTACGTGCAGCTTGTCTGTAAGAAGGAGAATTGATCTATACCGCTCATCGATTTGGGGAGAGTCAAACATGGACGACTCAATAGAATACTTCGCCGACGACAATGTCGCACTCTCAGAGAGGGTCAAGAAAAGAACTGAATGAAGTGATAAGGAAGAAATATACTTTGAAGCCAATAAAAAGAGAGCTAAGAACAAATTCTCATCAGTAGTCCCGGAAAGGAAAACCAATAGTGACTTAATGGCTAAATGTGAGAGGGAAATTAAATTGATGAAAGCTTTCGAAGCAAAATTCAAAAATTTCGACGTTGAGGACATAGATGAGGATAACCTTTCTGAAATTAAGAAAAAGGTCCCTGCTATGATGATGTTGATTCTTCACCTGTCTGAGCAAAATGAGGATTTGAGACGCAGGCAAGATGACCCGAACCATATAGAGAATAAACTTAGGATATTAGAAGAAGCAATTCAAGGTGCCACAACGGCACAAACAAATTAAAGTCCAAATCAAAGAAACCAGCCACCTATGCGGATAAGTTAAAAGCACCTGCAGTAGCCAAACTTGATTCCCGCGCAGGAAAACCCTTGCGACCCGTAGCAACAATTTATTCACTCATCGGGAGCGAGATACATAGCGGTGAAGCAACGAAAGCCGCATTAATGCGTAATATTGCGCTTGAGAAAGAAAAACTAAAAACCCGTGGAATTAGAAAAGTCGCCAACAATGGAATCATTGTTGAGACAAAAACAAAGGATGACCTAGAACGCGTAATAAACAACGAGAAATTACAAGCAGCTGGATTAGTTACGGGACAATCGAACAAAATGAAGCCGCAACACATCATTTACGACGTCCCTGACGAGAGAAATGACAAGGAGTTTTTCTCGGCGCTGCGGCAACCAAATCTCGAGAGCATACCAAAAACTAAATTCCAGGAAGTGGTAAAAATGACGCACAAAACAGCAAACAGGAACTCAGAAAAAACCAATGTTATTATAGAGGTATCTCTATGCATCAGAGAAGTATTACTAAGGTAAGACATGGTTTGCATTGGCTAGCAGGCCCTCAGGATTCGGGACTGTCTCACGGTAAGTAGGTGTTATAAATGCCAATCCTTTGGACATGTATCTAAGCACAGTAGAGCTGTGAAAGAAACCTGCGCACACCGTGGCGGTGATTGGCATGCGTTTAAAAACTGTCCGAAAAAGAATAGTAACCCGAGCTGCATTAACTGCAAAAGAACGGGGAAGCCGTGTGACCATTCTGCGAGGTCACCAGACTGCCCGGCCTATAAATTCGCGTTGACAAATCACATTTCAAAAATAGAATATGGAAAATAAGCATTCGAAAAACAGATAAATGGAAAAAATCAAAATAGCACAGATTAACGTGCAAAACTCCAAAACTGTAGCAGATGAACTCAGACAAATAAAACACGAGCAACAAATAGACATCCTAGCCATCCAAGAACCATACACACATAAAAACATGGTCACACGGCTTGGAATAAACACAAAGATTATAACAACGCAAAAATAATATCCAAAATTGGGACTAACGAAAGAATCAAAACTGCAATAGCCATTTTTAACAAGGACTCTGAAATATTGATAATAGAACAGTGTAGTAACACTCATATAACATATACAGAAGTTGTTTGGAAAAACAAAATTTTATGTTATTAATGCGTATCTCCAGCACGTAGACATAATAATCAACAGCCTACAAAGACAAGGAATAATACTCTCTATGGATTCAAATGCAAAAGCTGTCACATGGTTCAGTAAACATCCAAACTCTACAGGGCATGCTCTTGAGAAGTTTCTTTTATAGCACCGACTTCACGGAGTAAATGTAATCACAGAAACATTCACATTCGACAACGCAGGCGGACATGAAAACATAGATATTACAGCAGCTAGCAGCAACATTTATTCGGCCCTCAAAAATTGGAAAGCACATAACGGCACAACAAATATTGACTACAACCTTATAACCATGATCTTCGTCACTGCCGCGAACAATATTACCACAATGAAAACCAATAGGTACGATATAAAGAAAGTAGACTGGTACAGATACATAGAAGGACTTGAAAAAATAACGAACAACCACACAGCAATAGAAACCACACAAATAGCAACGGACTTAGCAACGAAAATAGAATCAGCAATTATCCAAGCAGCAATCCCCGAAATACCTAAAAAAATCAAAAGATCTAATGGAAGAGATCAGGATATATCACCTACCTAAAGGCAGAAAATTTTGACACCCTTCCATTCAATATGAAGTACTACACAACTACAGTTAATAGAAACAGAACTTTAAGAAACTAAATGCAAAATTAGGAGTAAAACGGTGAAGAAATAGTAACAAGAGTGGGACGCAGGGCAATTGGGCAGAATAACATACAAGTTCCTCGGAAATATACGAGAATGACTTGATGCCGAATGGATACACCACAACCATTATACAGTGCAAATAATGTCGAGACACGGAAATTTTAAACAAAATATAAAAAGACTTGGGGTGACTGAAATTGACACATGTACCTGTGGATAGGCGGACACAGTTTAACATGGAATCTTTGAGTGGGAACAATTAAAAGAAATAAGAAAGGAACAGGAAGTGAGGAACAGGAAAAGCGATAAACATTGGCCATGCCACTACCGAGATCTTGTATCGAGAGATATGTATGACACATATTACAAGTACGAAACAGACGCGATGAAGTCAAGAGCGGAATGGGAAGAAAATCGCAATAGATAAACGAGGAAGGTATCTGAGAAGAATAACGTACATGGTAAGAAGCGGCAGAGGTCTACGCAGAAGCCGAAAGGCGTACCAAAGCGGAAGAGTAGGAAAACAACACTGTTCCGAACACTCGCGCATTGCACAAAGAACTTGCCTACATGAGACCGAGCGAAAGATGGTGACCCTGCCTCCTCGTGGCCTTCGCTGGACAACGTTTCGTCGTAAATTCAATGTGAATTTCCTGGCCAAACGTCGAGAGTGATTTAACGTGCGGCACCTAGTCAGAGACCTTAATCCACACGGCCCCTATGGGCGCGGGGTTGAGATACGCTCAACCAGCGCGCAGCCGCATACGCGACTGCTACCTGTTTATCCGAACAGTGAGAGCGGGTAACCGAGGCAACTCGGTCGGTAACGTCGCTGAGTCCACAGTGATGCTCAAGCGTCGAACGGTCCGGATTAAACGATATCTTTAACTAGTTATAACTCGTAAACAAAGCGTCAAACGCAAAATCGTTACTCTTGATTTTCGTCTTAGAATATCTCAAGGAGTTACTCCTTCAATTTAAGCCCAGGGCTGTCCGAACACTCTGTATAGAAACATTAAAGGCACTGTTATTTAGAAGGTTTGGTTCGATCAGCTTTTAGTGCGATTCACAGTCGTTCTTCAATGGATACGGGCAGTCCCACACTTTCTAAAGATATTTGTAGCCAACAGAGTCAACGAAATTCAGCCAGACACAAATCGAGATAGTTGGTATCGCGTACCAACTTATGATAATCCCGCAAAAAATATTTCGCGAAGGCAGTCTCCGTCACAGTTTGTTAATAATTATAAGTATTAGAAAGATCCTCAATGGTTAGATAAAGCAAAGAATTTTGGACAATCAGTGAAATTCTACAAACAGAAGTGTTGTAGAAACGGAATATTTTGTCGCTCTTAGTGAATAGACAAACAAATAACTAATTTTTATGTTACTCATCCATATGTGTTCTAAACAGGGTAGTTGCCTATATATTACGTTTTGCTGACAATTGAAGAATTAAAATCAAAAACAGGGATGAGTAAACGCAGCAAGCGATTCAAAATGTTCCCTTAGTAATTGTTTAAAAAGGTGCGTTTCGAAACAAGGTTCGGGCGACATCGCTCATAGCGACGCCCCTGGATTTGCGACCTCTGAGTTAATCATTATTAATCGTAACAATAATCGGGTAACGTCTAACGGCGGATTCGGTAAACATCGTCTTGGCCTTGGCTATTGTCGCTCGAGGACATCGTGCCGCAACGACAAAAAAGATGTTCAACGAGTCCCTAACGCCTTTTGCTCGACTAATTCAAAATTGCAAATAACGATTCGAGAAAGGTCGTTTCCGGATGAGAGTGAGTGAGAGAGAGAGAGAAACGTTTCTTCCGCGAGGTATTTAATGTCGCGTGCGAGCGGAAGAAAAGAGATTCCGTTACTAATTACCAAATTACAAAGTCTTGCGGGGAGCAGTCGCGAACGAAGATTTCGGGATTTATTAAACGGAACGGTCACGGAGTCAATGATCTTACGGTCGTGCGGTACGTACGTTTTACTACGGATTTTCGTGATCTCGCAAATCGACCAACATAGCGGAAGAGTTAACAATTGGACGCGGTAGCCTTCAATGATAGATTCATGCGTTTCGCATTCCGCAACTTCGTGATGTCGTTGGACACCCATAAGTTTCTTATGGTCCACGGTAATAATCACATATTGCTGTCCCGTGCATCCCTGCTGTCCTTATTCGTGAAGCAGTAAGGGGATGCAAGCCCACAGGATAGGGTACATCTTACTTAAAATCCTGCCCACCAACACCAGGTGTATTCTAGTGGAGGATATTTGGTCCTGTTCCCGTGCATCATGTGAAACGGGAACGCCCATTCACGCACGGGGGTCTTGAAAAAGGCCTAGAATACGCTAGATCTGTGCATGATTGAGCAACGGTAGTTCCTTTAAAACTGCAATGGCTATGATGCAATTTAGCTACGCCTCTCGCAGTGTAGGCCCGGCGGTGCATGCACCGGTAATGTAGAAACAATGTAGAGCGGCCCCATTCGCGATGTGAATGCTACGCTGGAGGCACTCTGCAGTTTCTGCAGGTCCATGCATCCAGCCACCATGGGACTATGTATTGCATGTGTCCTTACAACGCACACGCAAGGGGAACGAACGGAAGAAGACGTTGTGTGTATTCCGACAGAATCGTCTATTTCATAGTCATGTGTTATTAAAAGATTAGTCTATGCCCTGACGAAAGACAATCATCGTCAGGGGAAGCCGGCGAACGGCACAGTGCAGTCGAGGACCTCGAGGGAACGACTTGGGCCATCCAAGTCGTACAGCATAACGAGAAGTATCCTCCTGAAGAGGAGTAACGCGAGTAACCTGAGTCTCCACGTGGTCTACGTGGATCAACTCCCTTCGCACTTCACTGTCTTCTAAAGCAATTTCCGTGTATTCCAGTTTTGCTTCAGCCGAAAAACCAGGCATTTCCGTCCCGGTTCTCGGCTCGATCGTCGATTGCAGGGAAGGGTGCTCAGTAAACCGGGTACAAGACAGGAGAACATAGTTCTTGGCTGCACACTGGTTCACAGCGTCAGTCACCTACCACTTTCGTCGCCCTCATCTGCCGCTGGTCTAGCCGTGCTCTCCCTTGAGACAGTTTACAAAGACAGGAGAGGATCCAAGCGGACTGAAGGATCCTCTTAGTTGCTCACGCGCTTACGGTGTATTCACACATGGCGTTAGCAACCACTGTGGTTGTGTAGGTGAGGGAGTCTAAGGCCGAATCGTGTGCACCAAAGGAGGAAACTTGCAACCTTCACCCTTTTGGTGCCGATTGCGGTATCGTCTAGGACGTAGAGTAGACTCATTTTGGTTTGTCGTTCTCGTCCAGAACATACAGTCCACTTCGCTCGCTGCAAAGGCAAGAAGGCAGTTGTCACAACGAACCGACAGCAATAGTGGGTGACGTAATCCTGCCAGCTGATCGTCCACGAAGGCCGTGACGTCAGAGCTACAGCGAGTGATTTTTGTTTCAGGACCACCGCGGAGGCCGCCGGAAGAAAGGAAGCAGCCGAGCGGCGAAAATATAGATTGAATAATTTGCTTAACCTCTTCCTCTTCCGAGCAGTTTGGAGTCCGGTAAGTGAACGTAAATATTTATTTACGCAAACTCCTAACAGATATACTTTTCAATCATTGTATGGTAGTAATTTACTTTTCGATTTCATTTTGAATGTAATCTCTATCTTAGGTAAGATAGAATAACTCTTTAGAATAATTACACACCTTACATCACACGTCCCATATCACAGCAGATAAAAACGACTGGTTTTCGCTTTTCTGCACTCAGAGCTTTCAAGGCATGTTAAAGCACGCAATGCCCAAATATAGTCGTCGCCTTTTACGCGATTTATGACACGGGCGCGTAACGAAGTCTATTTTTGAGTTTCTCATTGTGCTTTACGATTCGTATGTTAGTAAACGATTAGTCCATGTCCTGGCGAAAGACAGTGCTGTTTGTAATTTGGAGTTTATAATATTTCACTTCTTGTGGTCCTCAATAGCCAAATTCGTGTTAAAAAAAGGGGATCACCGGAGAGTCATTCTGACGTGTATTGTAACGGTCGAAATGCCGTTGGTAAGAACCCGCAGGAACATCCCGTCGTTGCTAGCATTCATCGCCCTCGCAAACACCATTGCAATACCCCATCTCAGAGTCCTATGAGGAAGAGTGTTTAATAAATCCCAAATCACTGATTGGCATTGTTGATATTTTTGTAATAATTGTTTATCATATTTAATGATTATTAACTATACTTTATTATTCTCGGTTTTACATCTTTCCTGCACATGCAACGCTTATTGCCGAACTACGATCACTGCTCATTTGTTTTATAATAGAGTTCCACTCTGGCGTTCTGCGACGAAACAACGAGCACCAGCCGACTTACGACATATGTGGAGCGCAAATTTTAAACTTTCAGTATTCCATCATGATGCCGAAGAATACATTAATTATAACACGCCTCATTGAAATTTCACCATCATTTTACAATATTTTTCCCTTATGTTACCTTATCTATTTACTTAATAGTATACTATAACTCTTCAATTAATGCATACTTATTCATCTATTTATTTGCTAACATTTCATTTAAAATTTCACTCAACTTACAACTAGTCATCAATTTCTTATTATATCAGATTTAGTGCGTCTTGAATTTTTGAAAACTTCATTTTGTCTAAGTTTGTAGAAATCACTTCACACATTAATATTTACGATATATTTATTTCTCTTTATTATGTCTTCTTCCGTGGCCGACTCTCTGACGACTGACGAAAAACAAATACAGGTATAAATTTGCCACCCACAGGATGGCAACACCTATCGACATAATACAAATGCATTACACAACACCCTTCCATGCATTTGTACCTATACAGGTGTTCTCTTTCTCAATACTTCCTAGACTATAGATAACGTTTTTCTATAACTCATATTGTTATCTATTACATCTGCTGGTTTTAACTTCAAATTCGTTTCCATTGGTGTTTCATATAACTTTGCATTTTCAACCATGTTTTCTTGCTAAAGCCTCCATATAATGCTTCTGACTTAAAGTTAATAAATGTTTGTCCCGATATTCATACTTAATTTCTATACCAATATAACTATTAACTGCTCCTACATCTTTCATTTTGAACATATTTGCTAATTTAATTTTAACATTTGAAATCTTATTTTTATCTCTACTACATATTAACCCTAGAACTCCTGAGCCTCGATCTGTTACGCGAAATCCGAAGGGTTGGGGGGGTCCTCGAACCCATACTTCATTTTCATACATTTATCCTGGAAAAAGTTGTATTTTGGAAATTTTTTTGCAATGTTAGGACATACTATAGTTTGTAAACAAGACAACATATGTCGTTGCGTTCAATTTGTACTGATTTATGTATATTTATAGAATTAAATACTATTATAAAATAGTATAGTATCGTGCAGCTATTATAGTTTGAACTTGATTCTTCTGATAAACATGAATGGCAGAGAATAGTATTAAATGAACGTTTTCTGCGAACATGGTTTTCGCAATTGTAACAACTTTGCATTGATTTTGATAAATTATTATATTTTATGTGTCTGCTTTTATCCTCCAGTATACGCTCATAACATCTTCCCTTTTTTGTCGGTTCAACAGCTTTAGGTACTTTAGTTCGTAGTGTCTTACCAGTTAAAGTTCCCAATTAGTTACATAGTTTCATTCTTCGTTCTGTAATTTTTATTCTTTGGAGAAAAGGAGAGCTTGAGGGACCACTTCGCGTGATCGCCATCGCGCCGTAGCGTACCGTCATCACGGCGCGTAGTGCTATATTTCTCTTATACTTACTAATTTTATACACATAGCAACGGGAACTCTTTAATATCAAACTTAAATGTGTATATAACAATAAACAATTTTAAGAAAATTTGTTATGGAAGGGAAATGATTCTAATTTAAGGTTTTCCAATTTGTGGGTTCGAGGAACCCCCCCTTTAGGAGTTCTAGGGTTTATGGATCATCAACAGAAAGCAAAACAAAAATTTGTTCATTATTTTCAACCGGCAAATAAAAGCAGTAATCAGTTATATATATGTGTCAAAACAGTCCTACCATGCCTTTGGACTCTCTTATAGGCCATATAATGACCTAAACTGTCGATAAACTTTACCTTTCTTATTATTAAATCCTAACGGTTGCTTAACATAAGCTTCCAATTTTATCTGTCCATTCAAAAATGCTGTATCTACGTCCATTTGTTCCATTGCAACACCTTCTTGGCAACAGTACGATAACCACAGTTTTAAAGTTTGCATTTTAAACACTGGAGCATACGTGTCCAAACGTGTTCAAACTACACTACGCTACCATGTAGAAATCACTTCACACATTAACATTTACGATACATTTATTTCCCTTTATGATGTCTCCTCCCCTGACCGACTCTCCGACGACTGACCAAAAACAAAACCTAGCATTATAAATTTACCAGCCACAGGATGGCGTCACCCATCGACATAATACAAGTGCATTACACAACAAAGCTTTTCGATAGTATATCAGCTACATTTGAATCAGTACCTATTTTTACAATATCAACTACTCCATTCTCATAGTTTTCATTAACATAGTGATATCGTACTTCAATGTGCTTTAAGGTTTTGGTATCATTACCGAACATGGCTATCGCTATTGCACCAGAGTTATATTCGTATATTTTTATCGGTTTATCTAACTTTAAATTATATATTTCACTGAGCAAATTTTTCATAAATAAAACTTATGTCACTACTTCTGACGTAGCAGTGTATTCCGCACATGTATATAGATACATAAATTAATCATGAACTGTTTAGTAGACAATATTATGTACATTTATCTCAGATCCTGACTTTCAGATATCTTGTATTTCTTGAATCATACCTAAAAATTTATACATTTCAGAATTCTACACTATTTTACATACAAGACAAATAATATTTCTTTAACTGAGACAAATTAAAGATAAAATGTGAACTACACATTAATTAACAAAGATCTATCTTTTGCTATGTAATGCTGGACATACCTATTCAAATCGGACTACTTGAGTAAACTCAAAGCTTTAGATTTCAGTATTTTGCAAAACCAACTCTGCTTCGTGGTTATAAAGCTTAAATATATAACCATCATCACTAAGTTGGAATCACTTTTTAACACTGGTAGCATAAAACATTAAACAAATACTTTAGATATTATAGAAGGTAGAAACAACACTCTTAACGCTTTGTGCCATGGTTCCGCCCAGCCTTCTTTTGGTTACTTTATGATTCAATAAATCTTCGCTGCATTACAATCTAGGAATCCCAGCCCATTTATAAAGATTAACAGATATTTATTATAAATGTAAAATAAAATATTACACAATAACATTATTAAATTAAGTTTAAGATCACCAATCATTAAATGTAGTTGATTATTTTAAACATTTCAACACAAGTAATAAAAATATTTTATTTATGACTCTTATTGCTTATCTGTTTAATATATCTACCATTATATGTAAATCTCAGTAATTACTTACCCTTATTAATTCAAAACCACAATATAATGTGAGGAATGCCTTTCACTAATTATTTAAAACGTAAAATTCTCTTCTCTATTACGGTATGTACAACAATCCAAAGAAATTACTTTCGTCCTTAGACCATCAATTCCAAACAAAGATGTTTATGTCGTCATTGGTAATCTAAACATAAACCATATACAATTTTATTTAAGGAATATTTATAATTGTAAATGCAAAATTTAAATATATAAGAGATAGGAATGTATATTATACAAATATGTACATTAAATTTAAGGTTCCTCAAACATTATATCTAATACGTTTAAGAATATACTGTGATATCTAAAACATGAAGAATTCTTATTTAAATATTATTTCAATAGCTATGTTTATAAAAATGTGTTCGCAACCCTGTTCAAACTCTTCTGTTTTTTTTATTCTTTTTGTTTGTCTTTTGCATGAAGAAAACTAGCTACATTAATTTTAGTTATACCATCAGTTACGGTAATCATGAAATATAATTTGTTCACTGCAGAAATCTAGAAGAGTATTGTGCATATCATGTTGGAATTTCCTTCATCTTGTAACCGTACAGTCACTTAATTTCAGATAAAGTTTACATTGTCATTTACATTATAATTTTAATGCTGAATCTGTCTGTACTTAGGCTGGCTACTCGCTCCATTAAATCCCAACTGGCATACTAGCACTATATACATATTGCTTACTATTTTATCTACATCTTTTTTTGTTCACGTTGTAATACGATACATCAGAACTTATATATCAATCTTTGCGTGCTATTTCTGGCATTTTTATTTTATTGGTCTGTCGATATCAATTACGCTTTTCTGTCAGTAGTGTGCGTTAATTGTATGCCTCTTGTAACTCAAGGTCGGGTGTTGTCATGCACACTCACACGCGGAATTAACGTTGTATGAGGTAGTTGTAGATGAGAAAATGGTGTGCGTGATTATGTCTCCTCGTGGTGTTACCTGCTTCGTGTACGTTTCTGATCTAATCTTTTCCGTTGCCATTAGAGCCCATGGTCTTTCCGGGTCAGTAAAAAATTCGTTGATCTTCCTGTGTTTAGAGATAATGCTAATCAGCGATTTCGGATTTGTAAAACACTCTTCCTCTTAGGCCTTACCGCGGCCGCTGAGATGGAGTGTTATAATGGTGTTTGCAAATGCGATGATGGCTAACAACGACGGGAAGTTCTTCCAGGTTATTACCAACGGTATTTCGCCCGTAACAATACACGCCAGAATTAATCTTCGGAGATCCCCCTTTTACAACAAATGTCGCGTTCTCGAACGATCGGAAAGCAAATGGCGTCAGCGGACAGCCGTGTTATCACTTTAGACGATTGTTTCTCCGAATGTGATTGTGCGAGTGTACTCTTTACGAATGATAGATGTTACGAATGCGACATTTTTACGAGTGAATGAATGAATGCGGAGTTTGTGATTGTCTGCACGTTTTCCAAGCGCGTTTTGTATGTGATTCGCGGTACTGAAGTGACTCAGATTTATATGGAAGAGTTCGACTGATCACTCATCCATACCTCGAGACGATACGTTAATTGGTTAAGGTCGAAAGATTAAGACTGCAATCAGCGTATGCGCAGAGTGCCACCAACCCCCGTACTTGTACGCTTAGCACGCGTTTCGAGAACGAGGTTGGAGTGAGACATTCAGAGCGGGAAGGTTTCCCGAATTTTCGCAACGAAGGGGAAATTTCCTCCGGGCCAGTGTATCTGTCGCATTCGGGTATCGGCTGGGCGCCCTTCGGAAGTCCCTCATTTATGACACGCTCTTGGCTATTGTGGAATAACGGAGATATTACAACTAAACTATTGTTCCTCTACGGACGTTAAGCGACTTCAAAAAAAGACGAAAATGCTAAAACTGCTTAATCCTTAAAAATGGCATTACTGGCTCGCTCGTGTCATAAATGCAGATGGAAAGTTTTCCGCAGCTGTTCCGTAGAACGGAACAACACGTATTTCGCTATTGAGGACGAGAAGAAGTGAAATATTAAAAACTCCAAATTACGAACCGCATTGTCTTTCGTCAGGGCATAGACTAATCATTTAATAACATACGCATCGTAAAGTCCAATCCTGTACTCGAAAAGAGACTCCGTTCCGAGGCCGTGACATAAATCGCGTAAAAGGCGACGACTACATTTGAGCATTGTGTGCCTCAACATGTCTTAAACGCTCTGAGTTCAGGAAATCGAAAACCAGTAGCTTTGATCCGCTGTGATATGGGACGTAATTATTCTAAAGAGTTATTCTATCTTACTAAAGATAATAATTACGTTCGAAAGGAAATCGAAATGTAAATTACTACCATACAATGATTGAAAGGTATATCCCAATGACTTATGTCATGAATGTACATAATTATAATAATGTAATGAAATTTATCTCATGGATATGCTCATTTTAATCAGTGTTTACTGCGTTCTTAACCCCATAACCTACGATTTACGTTAGAGAATTTTGGACCGAAAACGTAATCAAACACGCGCAGCCTTCAAGTCATTCGCACGACTTGTATCACACCGTTGCAGATTATTAATTTTGTATTACTGATTTTTGTATAAACAAATTTTTTGTAATACTTGCATCCACCACAATTGTTACATCACGTTGTAATTACTTATCAAATATTCCACAAATATTTATAATTTTAATAGGGCGCCGCCGCTAATATTTACGTTTGGTCCGATCATCTACTACGGGCTATGCCCGTAATATTTATGATTGGTCCGATTATCTGCTACGGGCTATGTCCGTGGTTGTAGGTTAAGGTGTTAATACGACTAGCCTTGTGGCGGTGCCATTTCTTTTTCGAATGCAGCGCTTGCCAGTACTCATTGTGCCAGCTATTTGAAATTGTTTTTTCGCTTTCTAAATGTGTGACATCCACCCCAATTTGTTGTCCGGAACTTCCATCAAATCACATTCAGGTATAGTCTTCCGCTCACTTGAAGTCCCGGCTCAGGAATGCGAGAAAAGCGGAAGGGATACACCTATTTTCACGCACACATTCAATTCTAGCTCACTATTCGTCACGGCAGTTACAGAAACATGTGGGCTACCTGACAAGGAGGTCAGCGCGATAGAAGGAGATAATGAGAAACACGCGTCAGGCAGAGCCCCATTGGCGTAGATGTAACATATTGATATTATACAGTAGTTATATCTGATAGAGGACAACAATTCATGCTAGTTTTTTTTATAATATGCTAGGAAAGCATTGGTTATATAATTACCAATAGGATTATTATATGCGGTAATAGCAATGTCAAATTTTAATGCCTTTGGAACATTGTTCTCTTGGGAAACACGGCTTAATAGTCTTTTGTAGAAAATGACTAGAGTTAAATCGGATTATGTTATACAAAATATTTGATTCCATTACGGTTAATTAATTATATTTCAAAATCATCTTTGATACTCCACTTATAGAAAAACCGTTGATATTACATAATATCCTCTTTTATACTAAATATCTCTTACGAGATAAAACGGACATTTTATTCATTAAACATAAGCATAAACAAAACCTCAGTAGTTTATAGTCTCCAAATTTTATATTTATATGTTTATTGAGATAGGGACGCAATTGAAAACTATTCCTACTACTATGGCAGAGTGCGTGGCTAAGGTTCAGAACGCGCGGCTCAGGTGGGGATGGGCGTCCCGCTCCCTCTTTGCCCCTGTGCCTCTTTGCGTGGGACTTCAGGTGAGCGGAAGACTATAACTGAGTCGGTGAATCGCATATTAAGAAATGGCTAGGTGACAATGCAGTGAGGTCATTGTGATTATCGGAAGAAGGAAGTAAGGGACGGGAGTTGACACTGCTTCAACTTACATTATAAAATCAGTTCGTGTGGAGTTATTAAATCACTAATGTGATGATTATGTGGTAGTGACATCGGATGTTACTATTGATAGACACATGTTTTAACCTACAACCAACTCGCAGTGTGCCTCCTAAGTTTATATAGGGATTTAAATTTAACGGTTCGTTTCTTTTCGGCAATTAAATTTTTCGTTTTATGCATTCTATTTCTAACGCAAAGATATCTCATCGAATTTCTTTTATTATTACTAAGTGAGCATTTTGAATCGCTTGCTGTGTTAGCTCGCCCTTGCTATTGATTTTATTTCTTCAATTGTTTGCAGACCGTAATAGTCTACATAAAAGCCTCTTTTGAAGATACACGTGCGTAAGTCGTGTTCGTTCTGCTCAAGCTGATTCAAACATCGTACCGTTAGAAACGTGGCGCAGGCGGCTCTGCGGGTTACTGTATTCGGTTCAAAGATTTCAATTGCATCGTCTATGGAAGCGCGCCATAAAATTGTTTAAAAGGTTCTGTCATCATGGTGTACGTTAGTCTGCCTTACCATTTTCTCAATATCTGCCGTCAATACAAAAACATGAGGCCGAAGCGGAAGAAGTCTATACTCGACTTCTATATAATCGCGTGATACGGTAGGTAGAAACCCTTGCCGTCTCTATCCTTACTGACCTGTGTCATATGTCTTGATGTGATGTATTCTTGCAAGAACTGTTCATAATAGTTCAGAAGACAGGGATTTCGTTGAAACTTGGACTCTGAAGCATAAAATCAATTCAATACGAGATTCACCAATACGCTTCTTCTGTTGCGTAAACGGCAAACGTACCATATATCTTCCATTATAATCGCAGAATATAGTATCAACAGTGATTTTCACAGTCTAATTCTTCCATTAAAATGTACTGTTTTTCAGAAATCTCCTTGATCAAACCACTGTTACACGCTTGGCTCTAGAACACCGTGACAACAGGGTGGAAACACCGGGCTCGCCCTCTTCCTAACCGAGTGAGTAAAGAAACGATGGAAGTAGTGATATTTCACCGGCGATGTTACCATCTCCTACTTATGCTACACCTCTCATGTCTCCTTACAATGCCAGACTAGAGTCAAGCTCAACAGGGTCTTCTTTCCCCGCTAATTTTCCAAGCCCGTTCCCTTGGCAGTGGTTTCGCTAGAAATTAGATAGGGATATGTAATGTTGGTCGTAGTAGTCGCAAGCGACGTTGCCGCAACCGAGGGTTTCCTCCATATCGGCTTAGACCGGCCAGATGTTAAAGCGGCGCACAACTTTCTAACGAAACGCCTACCACGGGAAGCGTGCGACGCAGGAGTTATGCCGCACTCAGGACTGGAAAAACCCTGCCCTCCGCCTCCGAGGAAACTTCATCGGACATGTTGGATACACCCATGTGGGGAAGCGGCTCGTTTAGTCAAGCCTGGACGCCGTGAACCGACGTCCAGAGTTGTCCAGCGGAGACCACGAGGAGGTAGAGCCGCCGATTTTCGCCTGATCCCGTGCAGGTTGATCTGTGGCCGATAAAGGCTCACCGCCACGACACCGAAGTACGGCCTGCTGTAGCGATCAACGTTTGGTGGTGTAAAAAAAAGAAAAAAAGGATACTTATATTTAGCTTAAATTAACAGATCCTCTTATGCGCGCTGCCGTAGCCCTCGTTGTCATCCTGGTCTCCGGCTGTACGTCTGCTCGCGTGCTTCTCGTCTTTTTCGGCCGAACATTGGATGGTGCGTTCCATCTCTTCTCCTTCTCGCGAAGAATTCTCTTCGTGGTATTCGCAATCTCTGAGAATGTATCCTGGTGCATAAACCGCTACAGCTCTGGCGGACACTCGACGTTCAACTTCTCGCAGAGATCACGCAGGTTCCTCCTCTCCTCTTCATAGAGGGTGCACTCAAATAGGAGGTGACAGGGATCTTCGTCTTGTAGTCCGCACCGGCAGGTAGGTGAATTGATGAGGCGGAACTGTTTCAGCTTTGCAACCAGATCTCCGTGTCCAGTCAAAAATTGGGTTACATGGTGACCCAAGCATACCCACTTCGACTGAAGCCTCCTCTGGATATCCGGAAAGATGTTGTGTGTAAATCTGCCTTTGCTTGAAGCAGTCCACCTCCTCTGTCATTCGGACTGGAGAGTCAACCGGATCGCCTTTACGTCGACGCCTTCCTCGGTATTTTCACCGCTCGGCTGGATTTTCAAGTCCGTCTCGATTTCAAGGCCTCTCTTCAGTATGTATCTCCAGTCCATCTCCTTTAGCTTCAGATCGATCGGCATGACGCCTACCGGTACTGGCAAAGCGTCCGCCGATATGGTCCTGTACGCCATCGCAACTCTCATTAACACGAGACGTTGCGCTCTGGTGATCTCGTTGAGGCTCTCTTTAGTGAGCTTGTCCCGCCATGACGCTGCTGCGTAGGTGGCAATCGGTACGAAAACTCCGGCTGCTGCTTGACCGCGTTGCTGGAGTTCGGAGCGATTGTCGCCATTCACCAACACCAGTAAATCGACCGCGTAAGCCACCGCACTAACATTACTCGTCCTCAGTTTAAGGAGAAGGTCATCAAATACCATGTTCCACAGGCTGGATCCAAGAATGGAGCCCTGTGGACAGCCTCTGCTGACCACCTTGCTCACACTTCCATGCCTCCCAAACAGTTTGACTTTCCGCTCGCTCAAGTAACTCGAGATTACCTTGTACAAGTTACGTGGGCAGTTTCTCTCCTTGAGCCGGTGCAAAACGCTCGGCCATGAGACGGTGTCAAATGCTCCTTTGGTGTCAAAAAGCAGCGCGAGCACGCACTTCTGCCGCGTCTCTTCAACCAGACTCCGCACACGAAAAGTTGCTTCGGTTGTCGATCTCTCCTTTCTGAAACTAGACTGGTCCGGGCTCGCGAAGAGAGGATCCAGGAATACTGGCTCCAATCTCGCGAGGAGAAGTTTCTCGAAGCATTTTCCGAGTACAGGCAGCAGATAGGCCGGTACGACGATGGATTGGTGCTATCCCTCTCGATTGACTTGAGGAGCGCGCGGATACCCCCAACCTTCTACAGATCTGGGAACACACCGTTATCCAAAGAAGATTTGAATAGACTTACCATGTCGCTGACAATGGTGTCATAGGACGCCTTAACGACGTCCTCCTCGATCCTATTCAATCCTGGCTCCTTCCCACTCGTCAGGCTGAATACCGCTTTCCGTACCTCTCGCTCGTCGAATAATGGGACGTCCTCCGTTGATGGTGGGGTCCTCGCTTGATTGCGTCTCTTCATCTGCTCCACCGTGACGTCCGTGGTGTCGTCAGGTACGAGCGCGTGAAGGAGATTTTCCGCACAGCTCTCCCACGTCGGACAATCCTCCAAATCCGCCGGTGTGGCGAAAGTCATCTCCGGGGTGATCTTCTTTCCGCAGAGTTTGTAGACCGGACGCCATGGGTCGCGGTTACCCTCCACGGTGACGAAGTCCTTCCAGTTCGTCTTCTTTGCTTCGTGCACTGCTGCTTGGTACCTCCTTTTTTGCTTGTGATAAGCAGACCTCTTCTCGAGCTTCAATGTTGGGTCCATCTCCTTCTGTAACAGCTTCCTTGCGGCGTACGTCTTCCTGTTCGCGTCGGTAAGTTCGCTCGACCACCACGCGTTCGCTCGACCACCACGCGTTCGCTCGACCATCAGGCGTTCGCTTTTGCACGACGCTCTTTCGATCGCATGGTGGATTCACAGGCATGGAGGGTTATGTCTTGCAATGCCCGTGCGGCCTCGTTTACCTCTTGCGCAGAATCGAGACGTTCGCACGGGTTACAGTTCCGCCTGCGTTCAACGAGATGGTCCTGAAACTGCTCCCAGTTTGCCTCTTTCATGTTGAATCTTCCGACTTGCTTCGTGAAGACTGGGTTCTCTTCCGGTTCAATTTGCAAATAGATTGCATTATGGTCACTGGTCGTCCATGCCTCCTCGACGCTCCAACTTCTCACGGATGTTAAGATGCTGTCGGATGGGAGGATAATGTCAATGCATGACGCTCTTTTATGTGACCTGAACGTCGGGGGGTTGTTCGGTTCGTTAAGCACAGTGAGCCCACACTGCGCCAACGTCTCTTATAATATTTCTCCCCTTTCGTCCCTTCAGAAAGGCGGATATTCGTGCGAATGCCATGATGTCGATTTGGCATTCGCGTCCGCTCCCACAATCAACTTTCGTCCAGAAAGGGCTCTTGCAACTCATTCGAGTTTCTCCAAGTATGGTTCAATCCTGTCCGAGCATTGCAAACACATGCGACGCATTCTTCTTGTTCCTTGCGCAGTTTCCGCACGTCGCCGGCTTCTCCTTTTTCGGGCAGGTCTTGAAGCTGTGCCCAGGGGCGGCGCAGTGGCCGCAGATCTCCTTCTCGACTCTACAGAATTTAGCCGCGTGACCATAGCCATGGCACTTGTAGCAGGGCGTCACATTGATGTAGTCCTGGACACGGCAGCAGCTCCAGCCGACGTATAACTTTTCCTTTTTAATAAGGAGTTCTCGAACTTCTTTGGACACCTCGAAATTACAATTGCACCTGTCCCTCCTCTTGTCTCCTGTCTTGAAGGCGAGCTTAGCCTGCTGTTTACATCTGGCTATTTTGCTCTTCTCGACCTTCTGCTCGAGGATAGCCTCAAGGATGGCGCCGTCGTTTTCAAACCGCGGGACATCGTATACGATTATCCTTGGGCTTTTCTTAGCCGGGGCACCAACTACAAGGCCGGCGGCGCGAAGCTTGTCGTTCGCCAGCAGGGCACTCATATCGCTCTTCTTTGCGGTCTCTATTCCAATTCCGGCTCCGTGGATGCGCCTGACGTTTTTAATTTGCAGTTTATCGGCCTTTGATGACACAAGTTTCCAAACTGCCTCCTTGGTTTTTTTGCTATTTTCGAATAGCACTGTGTCTTTAGGCACGATTGTGACCACATTCGGTGGGTCTTGTTTCTGATTCGACACGGCGGCAACTCTGGATTTTACACCAATTCGTTCGGCGTAGGTTAGCGTTCTCGCTGAGGTGATGTCGGCGGTCTTCTTCTCGATCACGTGCCGCTGGTCAGTGGCCACCTGCTTCAGGGCCTCTATCTGTCCTTCAAGGTTGCAGGAGTGGCGGATGGACTGGTTTAACAGTCCCTGGAACCTCATTACGCAGTCATACAGTCCTTTACTTGCTGGTTTTGGTATGCTGTCATACAGGTCCTTCAACATGACCAAAATCGCTTTGAGCGCCTTATCCGCATTTCTCTCAATCTTATCCGCTGATTGCTCCCCCTCTTCTTCCGCGGTATCATTGGTGCTCTGTTGCTTCTTCTTGATTTCAGGGCTCGCCTGTTTGATTGCCCTGTTTTTCTTTTTCTTGATTACCCTCGGTTGTCGGGCGTCAGAAACACAAGTGCTCCCTTCATCCTCCGGCTCGGTGTCCGAGGTGATCATCCTACTCGTTCTCCTCATTTTTGCGACGACGTCTGTGTCCGAAGACACAAGCTCCATCGCCGAGCGCGACGACGTAGTCGTCGTCCAGGAGGACGTCCCGGTGGCGAGTCGCTGCTCCGTTGCGACCTCACTCCCCGAGTAGCGAGACAAGACTGCTGCTGGTGGCACCGACGGCACGGTTCTAAGCCGTGTGGTGGCGTTCCGATCGTCGGATAGTTTGCGGACACGAACACCTGGCGGCGCTTCGATCGCTCTTCCGCGGCTCACTCCCGATCACGAACACCTAACGGCGTCGCCGTCGGCCACGTCGGCCAACGCCCAAGATTGCGTCCAAGGTGGCGGACGCGAACGCCCAAAAACAGTTTTTCCGTAATAAAACACTTTCCACTGCACGGATTTATCCAAAACTTTCACAAATTGTTCCTACCGTAACAGGGAACACACACGAATGAAGGCAACTGCGTACCTTTAAAACAAATACAGATATTAACCGTCGAACTTTCACTTGTCACTCGGCTACGTGGCGGCCGACACGGAAAAGCGAAAAACGACGTATCTTCGTCAATTTTGGCCCGATTTTCACGAAAACATGGCCACACCCTCTATTC
Organism: Tetrapedia diversipes; assembly: GCA_033822845.1. Lineage (NCBI taxonomy): Eukaryota > Metazoa > Arthropoda > Insecta > Hymenoptera > Apidae > Tetrapedia > Tetrapedia diversipes. The sequence continues at coordinate 50,743 of JAOPTO010000810.1, forward strand.
ACCGTAATAAACACACTGAACACACACTGGGAATTTTTTACAAAGAATTTCCTGCTATTTTGGTACTCGAAACACGGATCGACGTGACTTCGCTTGCGTACTCATGCGCCACCTAGCGTAGACTCAGTAGATAGGGACATCATCATCGTCATCATTTCAATCTCATCTATGCAGCAAGCGAGCTCCCACTCATAGCTGCCTCCGTTCTATTCTCTGATTGCTCTGTGGCAATCTATAGCTGGACGTTCCTTCTTGGACCAGCTTACTCCTTGAGCATTGGTTGGTTCTGGAATTCTCTCAATGGTATTTTATTCTTTACGGGTCACTTA
>JAOPTO010000811.1:0-97252 GCA_033822845.1 Tetrapedia diversipes
CCCAGAACGAGGTGCGACCTGTGGAAGGCCTTGCGAAGTCCCCGGCCAAAGAGCCCGACAGGTACTACGCAAGGTCCCGGTTGTCCGGGGCACGACCGATCTTCTGGCGAACGGTCACGAGCAACGCTGATCTCGCTATTGACGCGACGACGTCGTCCGCCGCATTCAGCATTCTGAATGCGTGTCCGATCGTCATCACGTCGGCGAGATCTGCCAGGGGAAGCAGCCCACAACCACCCTTGGAGGGGGGGATGTAGACTACTTCCGCACTGGCACGTTGAGGCAGGCACAGCCAAGCCTTGACCGTTCGCTTTAGGATACGGTCGGCTTCTTTGAGAGGTGCCTTCCTCACTCTGGCGCCCCGCAGCAAAAAGTCGAGTCGCGGCAGCAGAAAACTTGCTACCGTCTCGACCTTCTGCCACGGAGCCAACAGAGAGGTGTCTAGCCTGTGCAAATCCCGAAGCAGGCCTTCGATGGTTGGAAGTGGGGTCGGGTCGACGCGAACTCCCGTCGCGACCCCGAGATGGTCATATGACTCACCTCGCTTCAAGGGGGGAACGAGTACTCCTCCGAGGGTGAACTGAGTCTCGGCCACTCCTCCAACCTTTGTAACGTGCAGAGTTGCACACTTACTCGGGTTGAAGGATAGGCCGAGAGCTGCTGCCACTTCCTCGGCTGCGCACAGCAGCCCTTGCATGTCCTCCGGAGTTCTCGTGATAACCGCTATGTCGTCAGCGTAGGCCAGGGCTGTCACCTCTTGTACCAATACGTCGTACCCGACTCCCGAGACGCTGGCCATGTGGACCAACGGCTCGATCGCCAGGTCGAACAATATTGGGGAGAGGGGGCACCCCTGCCTGACTCCGGATTCCATGCTGATCCGCCCCGTGTAGCCGCTCGAAGTCCTTACCTTCGTCCAACAACCTGTATACAGGTTGCTGACGAGGTTCAGGAGGGAGCGGGGTACGCCGGTGCGGACCAGCGAGTCCGTGATAATGGAGTGGGGGATCGATCCAAACGCGTTGGAAAGATCCAACCACGCCACTACCACTTCGCGTTTGCTCCTTTCCGCGTCCTCCATGATTTCCTGCAGCACGAAGTTGTGCTCGTGGCACCCCTCGTGCGGCAGGAAGCCCTTTTGGGCCTGGGAAAGCCGTTGGTTTTCAACGGCCCAACGCGAGATTCGGTCGGCGAGGACGGCCGCGAACAGTTTTGGGATTACGTCTCCCAACGCTATGGGCCTCCAATTCGCGAGGTCATCCCGGTCGCCCTTCTTGTAAACAAGAATAGTGGACGACCCCTTCCAGCTTCCCGGGACGTGCTCAGTACGGCGGCAGGCGTTGAAAGTCGCCGTTAAAAGGATGCAGCCTGGGTCCTTCCGTCGCAGGTCGAGATAGGTGAGGCCGTCTGGACCCGGAGAGGACTTTTTCATCCTCCCGAGCCGACGGGCTACCTCGACCTGGGTCAGGTCGGACACCAGGCGCTCATTAGAGCCCTCAATAGGGGCCTCGTACTGAGCCAAAGGCACCTGTCCAGAGGGGACACGTCGCGTATAGATGTTAGTGAAGTGCCTATGGACCACATCCATAGGCACTTGGCAGTGCTCAGGAGGGCTCTGAAGCACCTCCTGGACTGCGCGCTTTCGGTCCGCCCTGAACAGGCGCTGGAGGCGAGTTGCCTCTTCAATCCGTCCCGTTCCACTTTCCGGGGCTCCGGTCTCTCGCGATTGGAGACCCATACCGGGACGACGGTCCCGTCTGCTCGCCGTCGCCCTCTGCCGACCGAGTCCCGCGTTTGAGGCGGTCGATGTTGCCTCATCGGCTCCCGCGGCGATCTTGCCACCGAAGAACCTTGCCAACTCAGTGGCAAGGTCCTCGAGTTGTTGGGGCGTCTCCACCGCTTCCGCCATCGCCACGAGTTGTGCCCTGATGGCAGCTGCGGCGGCCCTGGACCCCTGAGCGGGCCCAAAAGACCGGGCAGTGCCGGACAGTTCCTCGTGACGATCGCTTTCACGGGGGACGCGTGTGGCGCTAGTCGATCGCGGCGGGGGTACCGATGTGGGCAGACCACCTCGACGCGGTCTGGAGTAACGCGGGCCCGCTAGCCCGCCCCGGCGCGACCCGGTCCCTCCCTGGGAAGGGCTCCGAGTGGCGACGGGCTGGGCGTCTACATCGACAGCTTCGGGTTCGGCAGTATTGCCTCCCCTCCGCGACGTCGACGCGGCCCTTGACTCCGCGACGCGGGAGAATACCCTCGACGTGGGGTTCTGGCTCCTTCCCGCGTATCTATTATTGTTGCTGGCGGGGTTATTTCCCGCCGCTCCACAGATGCACTCTTTGTACTTTTGTCGACCCCGGTTTGGCCCGGGGTGACTCACCACAGCACTGTTCACACTCTCGCCGGTACCGCTCGGCGTCATAAACCTAATCGGGCTTGTCGCCCGATCCGTCACTATTTTAAAATTACTTACAATTAACTTGTTTTCGGTTATTACGGGCCCCCGCCGAGGTCCGTCGCCTCCACCCACCTGTTGCGCCACTCGAGTTGGCGCCGGCGGTGTCTTCTTCTTCTCCTCGACTTGCTTTGGCGACGGCCGCTCCCTCGTCGGCGCGACCCTGGGCGACGGGGTATCTTCAAGCCGCCCAACACCTCTCCTGCTCGGTCCTCGTCTGCTCCTGACAGACCTCCACCCATCCTCAGCCGGGCACTCTTCCGACTCCGACGACGATTCCCTAATTGTGGGTAGGGGGCTAAGCGAGGGGGATTTACGATCCCTTGCCGCCACCCTACCCTTGGTCTTCGGCTCCACCCTGGGGGTCCCCTTGGTGGGGGCGGGAACCCCGGCTGCACCCATGATCTTCCTGGGGCGCAGCCCCTCTCTCCTCTTCGTGGACTCGGGCGGGAGTGACGTCGCCCGAGTCCTCCTTCTGGGGGTGGAGCGGTCTGCGGCAGGTGGTGATGCCTCACCCCTGGCGGCCGGTGATTTGGAGGGGGACGGGCCTGGCTGGGTCCCCCTCCTCCTCTTCTTTGGGGCGGCCTCGGGAGGTTCCGTCGACGCCCTCCTCGCCCTCGCCCTGGTAACGGGCGGGGCGGCCGGTGGGGAGATGGATAGTCCCACCGGCGACCTCCCGGTTAGTATAGCCGCCCCTATATAGATATTGCTTGTTACAACGGCCGCCGTGGGGATCGGCCCGCCGCAGACTGTCGTCGTCGTAGTCGTCGTTGTAATTGTCCCGGTTGGGCCGCTGCACGACGGCGTGGTGGTGGTCGCCGTCGCTCCCGTTGTTGTGGAAGGGGGGGTGCAGGTGGTCGGCACCCCCCTGGGGGACAGCTTGGTCCTTGTATCCCCCGTCGGTTGCGCGACCATGGGCAAGATGGGCAGAGCCCGGGCCGCGCGCGATACCGCAGCGGCCTCAACCAGGACGGGTGACGGCCCCTTGGTGACATCCGCATAGGTGGTGGTGGGTGTCACCGTCCTCGTCGGGGTTGTCCTCTTCTGGGGTCCGGGTGGGGGGGGCGATTTGGCCGCTCCTTCCTTGGCCCTTGGAGCGGCCCCTCCAGATGATGTGGAGGAGCGGGGGATGCTGGTGTTGGGGCCCCCGCTCCCTTGACCCCTCTTCTCCCCGGACCGGCGTTGCCCCGACGGCGGGGTCCGTCTGCCCGCCGAGTGCCGGCTGGTGGAGGCTGTCGAAGACCCCCCGGTGGCTGATGGTCGGCCTGCCGACGCCGTGGCAGGTGGTCGGTTCTCCGGCGTCGGCTCCCTCGCTGCTGTTGTTGTTGCGGCTTGGTTGGGCGGCGCCCGTCGCAGCAGGGTCGCAATGCTCCTGGTGGTGGTGGAGGTGGATGTCTTCTTAGGGGCGGCCGTCGGCTTTGACACCGCCGCCTTCCTTTTCGTTGCAACCGCTGTCGCGGGGGCGCTATTCTTCTTTACTGCGCCAACCCGAGAGGGTGGGGGGGGAGGATCGCTCGGCAGGAGCGTGTCCCTGATCTCCGCCTCAGTTGTATATACTGGGACGGAGAGTCGCGTCTCGGCCGCCGGCTCCGAACTCGCGGGGGCGGCACCCGCGGGAGGGGTCGGGCGGGTAACCGCGACACTAGCCACCCCGACGTCTCCGTGACTGTCGGCGAAGTGCTTCTTCACCTTCTTCAGCGCATATGCGCTGTCGTCGGTGAATCCGCAGACTTCGCAGACAAACTGGCGTACTGCGCCAGGGTGGTGGAGCCTAAGGTGCTTCCCTAGGTCCTCGTGCCGCAGGTACACGCCCGCGCCCTTTTTTAATACTGCCCTACTGTTGAAACAGTAGGGGCACTCAAATTGTGGCGGGAATGGGAATTTGATTATTACCACGTTGGTGGTATTAGCCGCCATGATGGAACCTCGCGAGTCCGGAACCGGTGTACTATTCTCTAGTTTACTAATTTTAAAATACTTACGCTGGGTGTATCAAAAGGGATACACCCAGGTAGTCAAAGATTAAAATAAATAAATAAATAAATAAATACTGTACAACAAATAAATAAATAAATATAAAATTATTATCTGGACTTATCAATACATATAACAAAGAAAAATATAAATAAATGGACCTACTCTCCACGATAACATAAGCTATAAAACAGATGCGAACAAGGGGGTCGGGGACGCCGCGAAACAAAACGAAGGGATAAATAAATAGTCAATAAAAATAAAATAAATAATTTAATACAATACAAGTTAACGAGATGGGTCGGTGGATAAAATATGTATTTTAATATAAAAATAACACGAAAATAAATAAATAAATATATATAACAATAGATAAATAAATAAAATATATAATAATCAAGTATAGTTAAGAATAAAATAAAATAAAACGACCTATCTACTGCGCCCCGACCGACGCACACACACACACGCACACACACACACACGAAAACAGCGACAGCTAGCGCGCGAGGGGCTAGCTGCTTCTCCCGCCTCGCGAGTGCCGGCTGTCCCCGTTGCCAGGGATGAGCCGCCACTTAAAAAGACAAACGAACGAATAGAAAATGTATAGAATTCACACGGGAATAAATTCCCGGAATTGGGTCTCCCTGGACCGTCGGATCGCCCGATCAATCCAGGGGCACTTTTCTACCAGGCGGGCTGGTACCGGGGGTGGACAACGGATCGAGTTACGTTCCTGTAAAGAGGGAACGTACCCCGATCACTCTAAAATACAAACTTGACTCTAATTTAAAAACTACTACCCAATTAGGGTTGGCCTAGTCTTCCCGGAGCCCGCGGCAGCGGGCGACTTTCCGGGAGCACGCGGCCAGCAAAAGGGCGCGAACCGGCCAACCGGCCGCACCGGATCCGGGTCTCGGGATCCAGCTAAGGGTGGCGACCAGCGTCACCGATAGCTGTTAAAAATTAGAACAATCTAGACTCTACACGAATTCAAGTACAACCAACCCTTGCGAAAAATTCGCGCGGGCAGGAGGGGTCCAATTCGGACCGTCCGCGCAGGTCCGTCGGCGGTCCGGCGGTCCCGCGGGCACAAAATAACCGCGAAAATCAAAAATTCAAAAATTTTCCCAGAAGTTTGCTCAAGGCAAACTGACCCTTCACCAGCTCATGCAGCAAATTGACCAATTCTTACCTCAAAAAGTCCACCACAGGTAGCCAGGCAGGAACCACTCGCGCACCACTGTTCACTCGCGAAAACACTTTCACCGCACAGTTTTAAAAGAAGAGAGGAGTCAGAATATATAAAATAAAATAAAACAATGTAGAAATAAATATTTGAGAAGCTACTGGTAAGGGCCGAGTCCTGCGGTACTGCAGAGCAGGTTCGACCCGCGGCGGGGGAGGAGCGAGCTCCTCCGTCCGCCGATCCTCAAAAATCAAACTTATATTCTGACTCCCCTATGGAGAGTGTATCAGATATTAAGCTGATAAGAACAGATTAAGCAGTTTATTTTCCAATAAATGTTTCCCCGGAGCCGAGGCCCCGGGGATGGGTACAAAGTAATTACAAGTTTTCTCGCAAGGGCGGCTTGCCGAATTGTTTATATAATAATATTTCGATGCCCCGGGGGACAGTCCCCCCCAGGACATTAAGTTAAAGGGTAAGATATTTCCCCTATCCAGGTGTATAGGGTCTGGACGGGATCGTCAATAAATATAACTTTAAGTGTGGGGGCCTGCTACCCCTCCCGGCAAGCCGGGCTTAATCTAGGCAGTAAATATAGAATTGTAACTCAGGCGGCACCGGTGAGTATACATGAATAAATAAATAATAGATAATAGATAGCAACATACTACGTGAATAAATAGATAGGGTAGATAAATAAATGGAGCTGAGTAAACTAGGTATTAATGAATAGCAGCGCATCCCCGTTGGCTCGGGTAAATATATCTTCTACTTTTTCTTACTTTTTCTTTCACTTATTAGAGTGGAGCGACGGCAGCATCAATATTCATTTAGGGGCTTTCTATTTGTTGGGTTGACCCCGCATCATTTTCTTGCCTTACGTCTCCGGGACTCCCCCGGATCGCGGAACCGGTATCGGCCACATCTACCGTCGCATCGTTCCGGGAATATTGCTTTATCCCCGAGACATGCTCGACGTAGATGTCACGAGACCAGGCTACTGTCTCGGATATTATGAGTCGTCTCATCAAGGCGGCGTATCTCGATGAGACGCGCAACAAATCAAGGACAAACTCGTTCCCCGGGTCCCAGGCGCCCAGGGCGCCGACGACGAACGCATCGACCAGGACTCGGTAGCCGCGTCTACGCATCGAGTCTGCGAGGGGCTGGTACTTGTGCACCTTGGCCGTCCTCGCTTCCCCGATTGCGCCGAAGGTGTTGTCGAATGGCACGGCGACGTCCAGTATGACGATGGTTCTAGACTGCTCATGCGTCACGACTATATCGGGACGCAGAGCAGCAGTGCTGTCGTCAGCACCCGGTAATATCCTGTTTAGCCGGATTTCCCCCGGAAGCCTGATCGCTTTAGCGATCCGCCGGACGATATCGTCGTGCCGCAGCTGCCGGGCCGCCGAGTGAAGTCCGCAGTGCTGGAGCACATGTGGAAGGGTTTCCGCCTCATATCCGCAACGCCGACAGCGGCGGTCCACCTCGCCCCACCGACGCGCCCCATTTAAGGGGAGCACGTCGAGTCGAGCTCGATGGACGAACCGCCAGTCGGCGAAACGGATAAACCCTCCCGTGCGCATGAAGTGGTTACTCACTCCATGGCGGGAGGTGGCGTCATACACCTTCCCCTGGTCTCGCTTCCGAAGAAGCGATCCCATGTAATGCTCCGCCACTGCGGACCTCAGTCGGCGAATAATGAGCCCTTTGGCAGCGGGCGGCACGAGGACAGAGCGTCCGTGCTGGGGCCGAATCTCGATCGAGAGCTCGCGTCGACCTTCATCCCATCTCCAACTGATTCCAATCCGGGCTCCGGTCCTTGCACAGGCGGCCCTCACCTGAGCCCAGAATGAGGTGCGCCCTGTGGAAGGCCTTGCCAAGTCCCCGGCCAGAGAGCCCGACAGGTACTCAGCAAGGTCCCGGTTGTCCGGGGAATGACCGATCTTTCCGCGCACGGTCTCTAACAGCGCTGATCTCGCTATTGACGCAACGACGACGTCGTCGGCATTCAGCATCCTGAATGCATGACTAATCGTCATTACGTCGGCGAGATCGGCCAGCGGAAGTAGTCCACAACCACCCCTTGAAGGGGGGATGTAGACCACCTCGGCACTGGCACGCTGCGGCAGGCAAAGCCATGCCTTGACCGTGCGCTTCAAGATGCGGTCGGCTTCCTTTAAGGGAGCCTTCCTCATCCTGGCGCCCCGCAGCAAAAAATCGAGTCGCGGGAGCAAGAAGCTTGCTACCGTCTCGATCTTCTGCCACGGAGCCAGCAGGGAGGTATCCACTTTATGCAAGTCCCGGAGCAGGTCTTGGATAGTTGGAAATGGGGTCTGGTCGACGCGGACTCCCGTCGCGACCCCGAGGTGATCATACGACTCACCTCGCTTCAGGGGGGGAACGAGTTCTCCGCCGAGGGTGAACTGGGTCTCGGCCACCCCTCCAACCCCTGTAAGGTGTAGTGTTGCACACTTACCCGGGTTGAAGGAGAGGCCGAGAGCGGCAGCCACTTCCTCGGTGTTGCCCAGTAGCCTTTGCATGGAATCCGGGGTACTCGCGACAACAACTATGTCGTCTGCGTAGGCGAGGGATGTCACCTCCTGTCCCAATACGTCGTACCCAGCTCCCGAGACGCTGGCCGCTTGGACCAACGGCTCGATCGCCAGGTCGAACAATATTGGGGAGAGGGGGCACCCCTGCCTGACCCCGGACTCCATGCCGATCCGCCCCGTATAGCCGCTCGAAGTCCTAACCTTCGTCCAGCAACCTGTGTATAGGTTACTGACGAGGTTCAGGAGGGAGCGGGGTACGCCGGTGCGGACCAGCGAGTCTGTGATGATGGCGTGGGGGATCGAACCAAACGCGTTGGAAAGGTCCAACCACGCCACCACCACCTCGCGCTTCTTCCGTTGCGCGTCCTCCAGTATTTCCTGCAGCACGAAGTTGTGCTCATGGCACCCCTCGTGCGGCAGGAAGCCCTTTTGGGCCTGGGAGAGCCGCTTGTTCTCAACGGCCCAGCGCGAGATCCGGTCGGCAACGACGGCGGCGAACAGCTTTGGGATAACGTCTCCCATTGCTATGGGCCGCCAGTTCGAGAGATCATCCCGGTCGCCCTTCTTATAGAGAAGGACGGTGGACGACCCCTTCCAACTTTCCGGAACGCATTCGACGCGGCGGCAAGCGTTGAAAACTGCCGTTAAAAGTGAGCAACCTGGGTCTTTCCCTCGCAGGTCGGGGTATGTGAGGCCGTCGGGGCCCGGAGAGGATTTTTTCATCCTTCCGAGCCGACGGGATACCTCGACCTGGGTCAGGTCCGACTCCAGGCGCTCATTCGAGCCCTCAATGGGGGCCTCGTATCGAATGATCGGCACCTGCCCAGGAGGGACACGTCGCGCATAGATGTTGGCAAAGTGTCGATGGATTAAGTCCATCGACACCTGGCAGTGATCAGGGGTGTCTTGCAACACCTCCTGCACCGCGCGCTTTCTGTCCGTCCTGAACAGGCGCTGGAGGCGCGTAGCCTCCTCGATGCGTCCCGGTCCGCCTTCCGGGGCTTCGGTCCCTCTCGAACCGTGACCCATAGCAGGACGACGGCCCTGCTTGTTCGCCGCCGCTCGCGGCCGACCCGATCTCGCGCTTGGGGTGGATGATGGAGCCTCCTCGGGCCCCGGGACGATCCTGCCACCAAAGAACCTTGCCACCTCAGTGGCAAGGTCTTCAAGCTGTTGGGGCGTCTCCACCGCTTCCGCCATCGCCACGAGTTGTGCCCTGACGGCATCTGCGGCGGCCCTGGACCCCTGAACGGGCCCAAAAGACCGGGCAGAGCCGGGCAGTTCCTCGTGACGACGGCTTCCACGGGGACGCTTGTGGCGTTGACTGATCGTCTCGGGGTTACCGAAGTGGACTGTCCACCCCGACGCGCTTCGGAATAACGTGGCCTCACTAGCCCGCCCCGGCGCGACCCGGTCCCTCCCTGGGAAGGGCTCCGAGTGGCGACGGGCTGGGCATCCACGTCGACAGAAACGGGTTCGGCAATATTGCCTTCCCTCCGCGACGCAGATGTGGCCCTCGATTCCGCGATGCGGGAGAGTACCCGTGATGCGGGGTAGCTCCTTCCCGCAGTCCTTTTTCTGTTGGCAGGGTTCCAGCCTGTCGCTCCACATGCACTGCACTTTTCACTATTACTGTTAGGGCCCCGGCTTGGCCCGGGCCGGTTGTTCATGACACCGTTGAACTCACGGTCGCGATCACCGGCACCGCCCGGTGTCAAAAATCGGATCGGGCTCGTTGCCCGATCCATAACTATTCTAACCTTATTGCTAACTAATGTATTTTTTACAATTTCGGGCCCCCGCCGAGGTCCGTCGCCTCCTCCCACCTGGCGCGCCACTCGGATTGGCGCCGGCGGTGTTCTCCTCTTCTCCTCCACGACTTGTTCAGGCGACGGCCGCTCCCTCGTCGGCGCGACCCTGGGCGACGGCGTGTCTTTCAGCCGCCCAACACCTCTCCTGCCTGGTCCTCTTCTTTTTGTGGCAGTCCGCCACCCGTCCTCCTCTGCCGAACACTCGTCGGACCCCGACGACGACTCCCTGATGGTCGGTAGGGGGCTGAGCGAGGGGGACTTGCGATCCCCCGCCGCCACCCTACCCTTGGGCCTCTGCCCCACCCCAGGGGCCCCCTTGGTGGAGGCGGGGACCCCGGCTGCACCCACGATGGTCCTGGGGCGCAGCCCCTCTCTTCTCTGCCTAGACTCGGGCGGAAGGGACGTCGCCCGAGTCCTTCTCTTCGGGGTGGAGCGGTCTGCAGCAGGTGGTGAGGCCTCGCCCCCGGCGGCCGGCGATTTGGGGGGGGACGGGCCTGGAGTGGTCCCCCTCCTCCTCTTCTTCGGGGCGGCCTCGGGAGGTTCTGTCGAAGCCCTCCTCGCCCTCGCCCTGGTAACGGGCGGGGCGGCCGGTGGGGAGATGTAGAGTCCCACCGGCGACCTCCCGGTCAGTATAGCCGCCCCTCTATAGATGGCGCTTTCATGTATCGCCGCCGAGGGTATTGGCCCGCCGCAGACGGTCGTCGTCGTGGTCGTCGTTGGTGAGATGCTGGCCTGGCCGCTGCATGACGGCGTTGACGTTGTTGCCGTCACCACAGGTGTTGATGTGGGGGGGGTGCAGGTGGTGGGCACCCCCCGGGGGGACGGTGTGGTCCTCGTGTCCCCCCACGGCAGCGCGACCACGGGCAAGATTGGTAGCGCCCGGGCCGCGCGCGATATGGCAGCGGCTTCGGCCAGCACGGGTGACGGCCCCCTGGTGACCTCCGCAAAGGTCGTGGTGGGGGTCACCCTCCTCGCCGGGGCAATCTTCTTCTCCTCTTTCTTCCTCAGTGGTCCGGGTGGGGGGGGCGATTTGGCCGCCCCAGCCTTGGTCCTCTTCTGGGCGGCCTCTCCCGGTGACTTGGAGGAGCGGGGGTTCTTGGTGGTGGTGCCCCCGCTCTTCTGCCCCCTCTTCTCCCCGGACCCACTGGGCCCCGGCGGCGGGGTCCGTCGACCCGCCGAGTGTCGGCTGGTGGGGACTGCCGAGGCTCCCCCAGTGGCTGCTGTTCGGCCTGCCGACGCCGTAGCAGGTGGCCGGTTCTCCGGCGTCGGCACCCTCGCTGCTGATGTTGCTGCTGCTGAGTTGGGCGGCGCCCGTCGCAGCAGGGTCGCGATGTTCACGGTGGTAGTTGAACTCTTCTTTGGGGCGGCCGTCGTCTTGGGCACCGCCGCCTTTTTCTTTGCTGCGACCGCTGTCGGTGGGGCGCTGGTCTTCCGTGTTGCGCCAACCCGAGAGGGTGGGGGGGGAGGATCGCTCGGCAGGAGCGTGTCCCGGATCTCCGCCTCGGTCGTATAGACCGGGACGGAGAGACGCGTCTCGGCGGCCGGTCCCTGGTCCGTGTGGGCGGCTGTTCCCGTACGGGTCGGAGGTGTATCAGCGACATTTTCCCCCCCGACGTCTCCGTGAACTTCTGCGTGGTGCTTCTTCACTTTCTTTAGGGCATAAGCACTAAGGTCAGTGAAGTCGCAGTCACGGCAGAAGAACTGACGTACTGCGCCAGGGTGGTGGAGCCTGAGGTGTTTCCCCAGGTCCTCGTGTCGCTGGTACACCCCCGCGCCCTTCTTCAGTACTGCCCTACTGTTGAAGCAGTATGGGCACCGAAATTCGGCGGGAAAGGGGAATACGATTTTAACTACGTCCGACGTAGTTGCCGCCATATCTTTTTCACACAGACAGAGACCGGCGTCAAAGTGTGTACTAATACTAACGTTTAAAATGTGGCTCTAGGTGCACCAATAGGGGTGTCACCTAGGCTGTCAGTGGTTAAAATGAAATAAATAGATAAATAAATAAATAAATATATAATAGTCAAAATATAAAATATAAAATGTATTAAAAGAAAAGCTGTTCTTATCGCTAACGGGGATGTAAACTATGGGGTTAAAACGATACCTCTCGACGGTGAATAAATAAATAATACAGAACAAACACGAAGGGTCAGGGCCGCGACGCAGAATAAATAAAATAAATAAAAACAGGAGTAAAATTAGGAAATAAATTAACGCATAAAATAAGTAAATATATTTATGTATATGAACAACGGCCGCTGGTTTAATTAACAATTACAAGAAATAAATAAATAAATATTAACAAGTAAAATAAAATAAATAAAATATAACAGATAAAATAAGGTTAAAATGAAACGGCCTATACGCGCCCCGACCAGCGCAAATATATACACGAAACAGTGACAGCTAGCGCGCGAGGGGCTAGCTGCTTCTCCCGCCTCGCGAGTGCCGGCTGTCCCCGTTGCCAGGGATGAGCCGCCACTTAAAAGAGACAATCGAACGAATAGAAAATGTACAGAATTCAAACGGGAATAAATTCCCGGAATTCGGTCTCCCTGGACCGTCGGATCGCCCGATCAATCCAGGAGCACTTTTCTACCAGGCGGGCTGGTACGGGGGTGGACAACGGATCGAGTTACGTTCCTGTAAAGAGGGAACGTACCCCGATCACTAGTAAAAAACAATCTCGACTCTAATTAAAACTACTACCCAATTAGGGTTGGCCTAGTCTTCCCGGAGCCCGCGGCAGCGGGCGACTTTCCGGGAGCACGCGGCCAGCAAAAGGGCGCGAACCGGCCAACCGGCTGCACCGGATCCGGGTCTCGGGATCCAGCTAAGGGTGGCGACCAGCGTCACCGATAGCTGTTAAAAATTTAAACATGCACGACTCTACACGAATTCAAATACAACCCGCCGTTGCGAAAAATTCGCGCGGGCAGGAGGGGTCCAATTCGGACCGTCCGCGCAGGTCCGTCGGCGGTCCGGCGGTCCCGCGGGCACAGAAATGACCGCGACAATTCAAAAAATCAAAAATTTCCCAAGATTTTTGCAAGACAAATCTGACCCTTCACCAGTTCATGCAGCAGAATTGACCAATTCTTACCTCGTAAAAAGTCCACCACAGGTAGCCAGGCAGGAACCACTCGCGCACCACTGTTCACTCGCGAAACACACTTTACCGCACGCACTTTTTAGAAAAGGAGAGTCAGAATATAAAAGAAATAAATAGTAAATAAAAGAGAAAGAAGCTATATATGGAGCTATCTACGTGGGCCGAGTCCTGCGGAACTGCAAAACAGGTCCGACCCAAGGCGGAGGAGGAGCGAGCTCCCGTCTACCGCCGAGCTCCAAAAAATCAGACTAATATTCTGACTCTCCGATGGAGAGTGTATCAGATATTAAGCTGATAAGAACAGATTAAGCATGTTTATTTTTCAATAAATGTTTCCCCAGAGCCGAAGCCCCGGGGATGGATACAGTGTTTGTTACAATTTAAAACGGCTTGCCGAACTTCTTATATATAAAATTATGTCGTATCTCAGGGGACAATACCCCCCGAGATTGAGTTAATAAAATATTCCCCCTACCCAGGTGTATAAAGCCCGGGCGGGGTCGTCAATAAATATAATTCTAAGCAAAGGGGCTCGCTGCCCCTCCCGGCAAGCCGGGCTTAATCACAGAATGAAGAAATAGTCACCTACGAGCGGTACCGGTGAGCTATGGAGAATACATAGATACATACTTTGCTTTATTGCATTGAAGTTTAATTCATAGTGTCCTGAGTGAGCGGCGGGAATTTTATTTTCGTCCTACTCCGTTTCTGAGCCATTTTCATTTTCGATTTTACCCCACGTCATTTTCGGGTTCTTCGCGGATGGGATTCTCCCGAGTCGCGGAGTCAGTAGCGGCCACGCCTGTCGTCGCATCGGTTCGGGAATACTGCCTTATCCCCGAAACGTGCTCGACGTAGACGTCTCTGGACCAGGCTACTGTCTCTGATGTTAAGAGACGTCTCATCAGGGAGGCATATCCTGATGAGACGCGCAGCACGTCCAGGACGTACTCGTTCCCCGGGTCCCAGGCTCCCAGGGCGCCGACGACGAACGCGTCGACTAGCACCCGGTAGCCGCGCCTACGCAACGAGTCCGCGAGGGGCTGGTACTTTTGTACCTTGGCCAGCCTCGCTTCCTCGATTGCGCCGAAGGTGTTCTCGAACGGCACGGCCACATCTACCAGCACGACGGTTCTTGACGACTCGTGCGCCACGACAATGTCGGGACGCAGAGCCGCTGTGCTGTCATCAGCACCCGGAACCGGCCTGTTCACCCGGATCTCCCCCGGAAGCCGGATCGCTTTTGCGATCCGACGGACGATGTTGTCGTGCCGCAGCTGCCGGGCCGCCGAGTGAAGTCCGCAGTGTTGGAGCACATGAGGAAGGGTCTCCGCCTCATATCCACAACGCCGACAGCGGCGATCCAACTCACCCCACCGACGCGCCCCATTTAAGGGGAGCACGTCGAGTCGAGCTCGATGGACGAACCGCCAGTCGGCGAAGCGGATAAAACCTCCCGTACGCATGAAGTGGTTACTCACTCCATGTCGGGAGGTGGCATCGAACACCTTCCCTTGGTCACGCTTCTTGAGAAGCGATCCCAAGTAGTGATCCATCACTGCGGACCTCAACCGGCGAATAATAAGCCCTTTGGCAGCGGGCGGCACGAGGACAGAGCGTCCGTTGGGTCGTAACTCGACAGAGAGCTCGCGTCGACCCTCATCCCACCTCCAATTGACACCGATGCGCGCTCCGGTCCTTGCACAGGCAGCCCTCACCTGCGCCCAGAACGAGGTGCGACCTGTGGAAGGCCTTGCGAAGTCCCCGGCCAAAGAGCCCGACAGGTACTCCGCAAGGTCCCGGTTGTCCGGGGCACGACCGATCTTCTGGCGAACGGTCACGAGCAACGCTGATCTCGCTATTGACGCGACGACGTCGTCCGCCGCATTCAGCATTCTGAATGCGTGTCCGATCGTCATCACGTCGGCGAGATCTGCCAGGGGAAGCAGCCCACAACCACCCTTGGAGGGGGGGATGTAGACTACTTCCGCACTGGCACGTTGAGGCAGGCACAGCCAAGCCTTGACCGTTCGCTTTAGGATACGGTCGGCTTCTTTCAGGGGTGCCTTCCTCACTCTGGCGCCCCGCAGCAAAAAGTCGAGTCGCGGCAGCAGAAAACTTGCTACCGTCTCGACCTTCTGCCACGGAGCCAACAGAGAGGTGTCTAGCCTGTGCAAATCCCGAAGCAGGCCTTCGATGGTTGGAAGTGGGGTCGGGTCGACGCGAACTCCCGTCGCGACCCCGAGATGGTCATACGACTCACCTCGCTTCAAGGGGGGAACGAGTACTCCTCCGAGGGTGAACTGAGTCTCGGCCACTCCTCCAACCTTTGTAACGTGCAGAGTTGCACACTTACTCGGGTTGAAGGATAGGCCGAGAGCTGCTGCCACTTCCTCGGCTGCGCACAGCAGCCCTTGCATGTCCTCCGGAGTTCTCGTGACAACAGCTATGTCGTCAGCGTAGGCCAGGGCTGTCACCTCTTGTCCCAATACGTCGTACCCGACTCCCGAGACGCTGGCCATGTGGACCAACGGCTCGATCGCCAGGTCGAACAATATTGGGGAGAGGGGGCACCCCTGCCTGACTCCGGATTCCATGCTGATCCGCCCCGTGTAGCCGCTCGAAGTCCTTACCTTCGTCCAACAACCTGTATACAGGTTGCTGACGAGGTTCAGGAGGGAGCGGGGTACGCCGGTGCGGACCAGCGAGTCCGTGATAATGGAGTGGGGGATCGATCCAAACGCGTTGGAAAGATCCAACCACGCCACTACCACTTCGCGTTTGCTCCTTTCCGCGTCCTCCAGGATTTCCTGCAGCACGAAGTTGTGCTCATGGCACCCCTCGTGCGGCAGGAAGCCCTTTTGGGCCTGGGAAAGCCGTTGGTTTTCAACGGCCCAACGCGAGATTCGGTCGGCGAGGACGGCCGCGAACAGTTTTGGGATTACGTCTCCCAACGCTATGGGCCTCCAATTCGCGAGGTCATCCCGGTCGCCCTTCTTGTAGACAAGAATAGTGGACGACCCCTTCCAGCTTCCCGGGACGTGCTCAGTACGGCGGCAGGCGTTGAAAGTCGCCGTTAGAAGGATGCAGCCTGGGTCCTTCCGTCGCAAGTCGAGATAGGTGAGGCCGTCTGGACCCGGAGAGGACTTTTTCATCCTCCCGAGCCGACGGGCTACCTCGACCTGGGTCAGGTCGGACACCAGGCGCTCATTAGAGCCCTCAATAGGGGCCTCGTACTGAGCCAAAGGCACCTGTCCAGAGGGGACACGTCGCGTATAGATGTTCGTGAAGTGCCTATGGACCACATCCATAGGCACTTGGCAGTGCTCAGGAGGGCTCTGAAGCACCTCCTGGACTGCACGCTTTCGGTCCGCCCTGAACAGGCGCTGGAGGCGAGTTGCCTCTTCAATCCGTCCCGTTCCACTTTCCGGGGCTCCGGTCTCTCGCGATTGGAGACCCATACCGGGACGACGGTCCCGTCTGCTCGCCGTCGCCCTCTGCCGACCGAGTCCCGCGTTTGAGGCGGTCGATGTTGCCTCATCGGCTCCCGCGGCGATCTTGCCACCGAAGAACCTTGCCAACTCAGTGGCAAGGTCCTCGAGTTGTTCGGGCGTCTCCACCGCTTCCGCCATCGCCACGAGTTGTGCCCTGATGGCAGCTGCGGCGGCCCTGGACCCCTGAGCGGGCCCAAAAGACCGGGCAGTGCCGGACAGTTCCTCGTGACGATCGCTTTCACGGGGGACGCGTGTGGCGCTAGTCGATCGCGGCGGGGGTACCGATGTGGGCAGACCACCTCGACGCGGTCTGGAGTAACGCGGGCCCGCTAGCCCGCCCCGGCGCGACCCGGTCCCTCCCTGGGAAGGGCTCCGAGTGGCGACGGGCTGGGCGTCTACATCGACAGCTTCGGGTTCGGCAGTATTGCCTCCCCTCCGCGACGTCGACGCGGCCCTTGACTCCGCGACGCGGGAGAATACCCTCGACGTGGGGTTTCGGCTCCTTCCCGCGTTCCGTCTCTATTGCTGGCGGGGTTGTTTCCCGCCGCTCCACAAGTGCACTTTTTATCCTTTGCCGGCCCCGGTTTGGCCCGGGGTGACTCACTTCACTGCACTGTTACACTCACCGGTACCGCTCGGCGTCATAAAATTTGATCGGGCTCGTTGCCCGATCCGTCACTAATTTTAACCTTAAAATTAATCTATTTTCTATTACTTCGGGCCCCCGCCGAGGTCCGTCGCCTCCACCCACCTGTTGCGCCACTCGAGTTGGCGCCGGCGGTGTCCTCCTCTTCATCTCCTCCACGACTTGGTTAGGCGACGGCCGCTCCCTCGTC
Organism: Tetrapedia diversipes; assembly: GCA_033822845.1. Classification (NCBI taxonomy): domain Eukaryota; kingdom Metazoa; phylum Arthropoda; class Insecta; order Hymenoptera; family Apidae; genus Tetrapedia; species Tetrapedia diversipes. The sequence goes on from JAOPTO010000811.1 coordinate 17,433, forward strand.
GGTGCGACCCTGGGCGACGGGGTATCTTCAAGCCGCCCAACACCTCTCCTGCTAGGTCCTCGTCTGCTCCTGACAGACCTCCACCCATCCTCAGCCGGGCACTCTTCCGACTCCGACGACGATTCCCTAATTGTGGGTAGGGGGCTAAGCGAGGGGGATTTACGATCCCTTGCCGCCACCCTACCCTTGGTTTCGGCTCCACCCTGGGGGTCCCCTTGGTGGGGGCGGGAACCCCGGCTGCACCCATGATCTTCCTGGGGCGCAGCCCCTCTCTCCTCTTCGTGGACTCGGGCGGGAGTGACGTCGCCCGAGTCCTCCTCCTGGGGGTGGAGCGGTCTGCGGCAGGTGGTGATGCCTCACCCCCGGCGGCCGGTGATTTGGAGGGGGACGGGCCTGGCTGGGTCCCCCTCCTCCTCTTCTTTGGGGCGGCCTCGGGAGGTTCCGTCGACGCCCTCCTCGCCCTCGCCCTGGTAACGGGCGGGGCGGCCGGTGGGGAGATGGATAGTCCCACCGGCGACCTCCCGGTTAGTATAGCCGCCCCTATATAGATGTTACTTGTTACAACGGCCGCCGTGGGGATCGGCCCGCCGCAGACTGTCGTCGTCGTAGTCGTCGTTGTAATTGTCCCGGTTGGGCCGCTGCACGACGGCGTGGTGGTGGTCGCCGTCGCTCCCGTTGTTGTGGAAGGGGGGGTGCAGGTGGTCGGCACCCCCCTGGGGGACAGCTTGGTCCTTGTATCCCCCGTCGGTTGCGCGACCATGGGCAAGATGGGCAGAGCCCGGGCCGCGCGCGATACCGCAGCGGCCTCAACCAGGACGGGTGACGGCCCCTTGGTGACATCCGCATAGGTGGTGGTGGGTGTCACCGTCCTCGTCGGGGTTGTCCTCTTCTGGGGTCCGGGTGGGGGGGGCGATTTGGCCGCTCCTTCCTTGGCCCTTGGAGCGGCCCCTCCAGATGATGTGGAGGAGCGGGGGTTGCTGGTGTTGGGGCCCCCGCTCCCTTGCCCCCTCTTCTCCCCGGACCGGCGTTGCCCCGACGGCGGGGTCCGTCTGCCCGCCGAGTGCCGGCTGGTGGAGGCTGTCGAAGACCCCCCGGTGGCTGATGGTCGGCCTGCCGACGCCGTGGCAGGTGGTCGGTTCTCCGGCGTCGGCTCCCTCGCTGCTGTTGTTGTTGCGGCTTGGTTGGGCGGCGCCCGTCGCAGCAGGGTCGCAATGCTCCTGGTGGTGGTGGAGGTGGATGTCTTCTTAGGGGCGGCCGTCGGCTTTGACACCGCCGCCTTCCTTTTCGTAGCAACCGCTGTCGCTGGAGCGCTGGTCTTTTTCATTGCGCCAACCCGAGAGGGTGGGGGGGGAGGATCGCTCGGCAGGAGCGTGTCCCTGATCTCCGCCTCGGTCGTGTAGACTGGGACGGAGAGTCGCGTCTCGGCCGCCGGCTCCGAACTCGCGGGGGCGGCACCCGCGGGAGGGGTCGGGCGGGTAACCGCGACACTAGCCACCCCGACGTCTCCGTGACTGTCGGCGAAGTGCTTCTTCACCTTCTTCAGCGCATATGCGCTGTCGTCGGTGAATCCGCAGACTTCGCAGACAAACTGGCGTACTGCGCCAGGGTGGTGGAGCCTAAGGTGCTTCCCTAGGTCCTCGTGTCGCAGGTACACGCCCGCGCCCTTTTTTAATACTGCCCTACTGTTGAAGCAGTAGGGACACTCAAATTGTGGCGGGAAGGGGAATTTTATGACTACCACGTTGGTGGTATTAGCCGCCATGGTGGAACCTCGCGAGTCCGGAACCGGTGTACTATTCTCTAGTTTACTAATTTTAAAATACTTACGCTGGGTGTATCAAAAGGGATACACCCAGGTAGTCAAAGATTAAAATAAATAAATAAATAAATAAATAAATAATATAAAACGAATAAATAAATAAATGTAAAATCTCTATCTGGTCTTATCAATACATATAACAAAGAAAAATATAAATAAATGGACCTACTCTCCGCGATAAAATAAGCTATAAAACAGATGCAAACAAGGGGGTCGGGGACGCCGCGGAACAAAACGAAGGGGTAAATAAATAGTCAATAAAAAATAAGATAAATAATTTAATTCAATACAAGTTAACGGGGTGGGTCGGTGGATAAAAAGAAAAGAAAAAATATATATAATTTAATATAAATAACACAGAAATAAATAGATAAATGATACAAAGATAAATATACAACAATGAATAAATAAATAAACAGAATAAAATATATAGCAGTCAGATAAATAAAATTTACAATAACCCGACCTGTCTAATGCGCCCCGACCGACGCACACACACACACACACACACACGAAAACAGCGACAGCTAGCGCGCGAGGGGCTAGCTGCTTCTCCCGCCTCGCGAGTGCCGGCTGTCCCCGTTGCCAGGGATGAGCCGCCACTTAAAGAGAAAAACGAACGAAAAGGAAATGTATAGAATTCACACGGGAATGAATTCCCGGAATTCAGTCTCCCTGGACCGTCGGATCGCCCGATCAATCCAGGGGCACTTTTCTACCAGGCGGGCTGGTACGGGGGTGGACAACGGATCGAGTTACGTTCCTGTAAAGAGGGAACGTACCCCGATCACTAATAAAATACAAACTCGACTCTAATTTAAAAACTACTACCCAATTAGGGTTGGCCTAGTCTTCCCGGAGCCCGCGGCAGCGGGCGACTTTCCGGGAGCACGCGGCCAGCAAAAGGGCGCGAACCGGCCAACCGGCCGCACCGGATCCGGGTCTCGGGATCCAGCTAAGGGTGGCGACCAGCGTCACCGATAGCTGTTAAAAATTTAAAACAAGCACGACTCGACACGAATTCAAATACAACCCGCCGTTGCGAAAAATTCGCGCGGGCAGGAGGGGTCCAATTCGGACCGTCCGCGCAGGTCCGTCGGCGGTCCGGCGGTCCCGCGGGCACGAAATAACCGCGACAATTCAAAATTCAAAAAATTTCCCAGAAGTTTGCACAAGGCAAACTGACCCTTCACCAGCTCATGCAGCAAATTGACCAATTCTTACCTCAAAAAGTCCACCACAGGTAGCCAGGCAGGAACCACTCGCGCACCACTTATCACTCGCGAAAACACTTTACCGCACGCACTTTTTAGGAGAAGGAGAGTCAGAATATTTAAAAGAAAATAGATGTAAAGAAAGAAATATTTGAGAAGCTACTGGTAAGGGCCGAGTCCTGCGGTACTGCAGAGCAGGTTCGACCCGCGGCGGGGAGGAGCGAGCTCCTCCGTACCGCCGATCCTCAAAAATCAAACTTATATTCTGACTCCCCTATGGGGAGAGTACCAGATATTAAGCTGATAAGAACAGATACTACACTTTGATCTTAGCCATCAGGCCGAGAAGCGATGCTGTGTGTTGCTTTTGCTTTGAATTTATTCGTTTCTGTATGTAAAATTACTTTCGAGAAAATCGGAGCGGTTGGTGCGCCTAGCGGTGAACCGAAAAACGAGTGCGGTTCGATACCGTCCCGCTGTGTAATCTAGCAGTACTGTCGTCATATTGTTATATTTTACAGTGTGTAAGGATACAGTGTAGTTATTCTGCTATTTGTTTATTAATTTTCTATATATTAACTGCAATCAGTAGTGATTTGCTTACGGAAATGTGTTTGCGATATATAACCGAATTTTGTGTGAAACAGAATTACTGTCGTTTTGTTGGTTACGGTTTCTGTTGTTACACTCTACATTACAGCATATATTATTTTATATTTCTACACTGAAAGATAATTATTTTCAAAATATTCAATAAAAAAATAGAAAAAAAAAGTTTCCGATGATTCCACGAAACATTGAAATATAATAACTACTCTCAATGTGTGTGAAATAGTGCAAGTTGTACATAGAACCTTATTTAATATTTAGTAACAGCAACCATGAGTTTTATAGTTTCAATTCTTTCAAGTAATACATACTTAAAATGTAGAAAACGACCATAGATTTTCAATACTATCAATAGTGAAACATATACAATGCATTCCATTAATATAACCTATAATTTTACTTTCAACTGTGTATTCTATAAAACCATAATGATTAATTTTTCCTATACTTGACATAAGAAATTTACAAGTGCATTAATTTCTATTATATGACAAAACAGATTTCATACTGATTCTTGTTAACTGATAATGTCTGTAATTTATACACATTAATTTAATGGAAATCAAATTAGCATTTCTAAATGTAATAAACCAGTTTGATATCATTGAACTAAATAAACCTTTTTAGAAATCTAAAACAATCAATTTATGGATTTCAATGATTATTCTATACTTAACAGCTTCCAAAATATTTCATAAAATGTTTCAAAAAGGGGCAAATATTAATTACAAAACTGATGGTGATAGTAGTGCTTTCATCGCATAGAAATGAACATTACACAATATATACTTTTAATAAATACTTGTTTTAATGTATACTTCTTTAATAAAATACAAATGTGATACTATAGTGAAATAACCCATAATACCGATCCAAAATCTGTAAAAAGTTATTTCAATATAATCTGTTTATACTGAGTGGTTCATCAAAATATATTATCTAAATTGTTTGAACACTATGTTACATGAAACAAAAGTTATAAGTTGTGAAATAAAAAGAATCTCATTTAACTTTTTCAACTTTATTTACAATTTTAATTTCAAAACTTAGAGATTCTTTATATTTTTTTAACTCTTAATTACTCACAGCCTGGTTTTTTGAATAATTATTTGCATAGGGTCTGTTAGTATTTTTAAACAAAAGAAGTAAATAAAATTTCATAAATAATAAACACTAGCTTTTATAAAAATAATCAAGCAACAAGAGAAATTTGGCATTGTCTTTCGTAATGAACACAATTCGCTATCCTATATATACAATACATAATACACAATTCTTGTACAAAATATATAGTACCAAGAGATTTTAAACGCGAACTGTATTTGTTACTTCAAAATTCCAGTATTAAAAACAAATCAGAATGCATGAGATCAATGATTACCAATAAACAGATACAACCTTCTACTTTTGTTCCAGAAATACTACTGAATCTCCTACAGGATAGCAGTTTTGGAAGCTATTTATAACAGGAAATGGCATTACTGGGCATGATTCACACATAGAAAAGCACGGAAATTATGATGACCCCATGCAAGTAATTACAAGTTAAATACACAAAATTTGACTCTACTGCTGCAGAATGAAGGAAAGAATGGCTAAAAACTGTAAGGCAATATGGATCCATCTAATATTTGCTTAAATATTCACTAACTAATATTTAATGTAAACATAAATCAGTTTCATTTTTCGGTTTCCTCTATTACTAAATTTCATTATTAAGATGTTAATTAACAAATTCATTTCTACAGATAATTTACTTTTACATATTTCACTTACGAGATAGTGTAGGGCTGTACGTCGGGTAAAATTAAATAACAGTACAGGAACATAAGAGCACCTTATTTTAAACTGACCACGACCGTTCCCCTACGTTCGCTAATGAAGACTGTTCTGCCACCGTTACACCCGCCACGGCATCGAGGAAGCAGGATCTCGGACAATTGCCGATTTCTTCTTTTCGGCACCGTGTGATGTTTTCGGCGACGCGCTTCCCTTTCGGCACGGTACTATCTTTGCGGTGCCGCACTATCCCTTCGGCACTGCACTATCTTTGCGGTGCCGCATCAAAGAACGCCTACAGTAGTAATTTCAAACTGTCCTCGCGGAAACTAAAATATGTATACGATAGGATGTAAACAATGAACTTGCGAGATAAATGTCGATGGCATTTTATTGCAACTGATATTTCTCACAACGTTTCGATCAATGTGGTATATACACAATTTACGTTCTCTGTTTATTTATACACTACGCACGTGTGTTGATCACAGTAAACATCATTTTAAGCATCTTGTACGCTGAAATTATTTAACGAATATATCAGTAAACATGAATTCTTGGATTCGTAATGCCTCACAGTTTTTTGCTGGCACAGTTCAATTTTACAAACATTATGGTATAAAAATGTAAGGTGATATTCAAATCACAACAAAAAGAGCATGGAAGAGAAAGCAATTATAAAATGAAATAATTATATCTGCACATGGTCCTCCTTACACCCTACAGCATAATATACCGTGGATTTATTTCTGTAAAAATCTACACTTTCTGTAAAATTTCCTTTCCTTATACATTTTTGCTATTACCTACCACTGACACTTTTCAGTTTCAGATTTTATCGAATTCATAATTTCTACTATATGGACCGTTTATTTTGAAAGCGGTGCAAGTCCAACGGAATCAAAAACCGGATAAACAGAAACACCAATGGAGGAAAACGAAATTGATAGCAAACATATTGATTGAGGTCACTCGAAAATAAACTATATACTATTTGATATAAACATCGATGGAGAACAAGGAATTTAAGAGTTTCACTTTATTGCACGACCGGAAGAACCGTCAAAATTTGGAAAAGACGCCCTGGCGCCTTCATATCACGATGCTAGACCTATTACAAAAAACATAAGGATATGGAACAGTTATTACCCTATATGCCTCCTATGCATCATAAATATTTTGAAACATTGCCACATGAAGAGCACAAGTTAATACTACTAATATCTTATGTTAATTTGTAAAATATAATTTACGTTCAAAATTAAAAATAACACTTCTATTTTATATCTCATTATTATTTGTAAACAAAATTGAATTAACAACAAATTCATTTCTACAGACAATTTACTTTTACATATTTCAGTTACAAGGTAGTAATTTCAAACTGTCCTCGCGAAAACTAAAATATGTATACGATCGGATGTAAACAATGAACTTGCGAGATAAATGTCAACGGCATCTTATTGCAACTGATATTTCTCACAACGTTTCGATCAATGTGGTATATACACAATGTACGTTCTCTATTTATTTATACACTACGCACGTGTGTTGATCACAGTAAACATCATTTTAAGCATCTTTTACGCTGAAACTATTTAACGAATATATCAGTAAACATGAATTCTTGGATTCGTAATGCCTCACAGTTTTTTACTGGCACAGTTCAATTTCACAAACATTATGTAAGAAAAATTTAAGGTGATATTCAAATCACAACAAAAAAGAGCAAGGAAGAAAAAGCAATTATAAAATGAAATAATTATATCTGCACATGGTCCTTCTTACACTCTACAGCATAATATACCGTGGATTTATTTCTGTTAAAATCACCCATTTCTTTAAAATTTCCTTGCTTTATACATTTTTACTATTAACTCCTATTGGCACTTTTCAGTTCCAGATATTTTATATGAACGCGTTAACCGCGTTCGTTCTAACTGTTACAATATCGGGTGACAAAACAGGCTGAAAAAACATTTCTTTGAATTGCAAATGGAAACAAGCATCCAGCGATGACAGTGTCACTTGTAACAGAAACATGAAGAAATTACTGCACAATCAGCGATATTAAAGATTATGATATTAAACGGATATTAAAAATAATATTTGTTACTCACTAAGAAGCGAAACCTTAAACGGTACAAAAAAATGTTATATGTTATTACTAGATTTTTAAGAATAAAAATTTCAATAACATATTTGTGAAATTTTTCAGATTAAAATAAGAACAAATATGATATAATTTGGGTTACATTTATTAGTTTAGGGAGTATTAACATTTTGTTCAATATCGCTTTTTATAGCTAGCAAACAATCAAAATTATATCATATCTGTTAATAAAAAGGTTACCAATACATTAGTAAAACTTTCATTCAAAGAGAACCAAAAATAATAGATAACATTTTCTACGAACGTTTGTGTTTTTCTTGTCACGTTTGTGTTGTCTCACCAATGCAGAAGCATTTAATCCTTCTACATGCCTAGACTTCTTGTTTCGCATAATATGTGGTCTACACTACGGTTAACTAATAGGACAAAATGATTTAAGATGAACGAAATTATTTCTGTACCTCATTTATTATTTTATGTAATTATACTTATCAATCAAACTTTTAGCTAATTATTTATTAAAAAAAGAGTTGCATGGTATATTTCCAATTTTTATAATTAATACCACAGCTGTTGTAAATATTCAGACTGCAAAGTTCATATAATTATGTAGGATATGAGGGTGAAGGGGAAAAACACACGAATCATAAACAAAGAGAGTTAACAGTTTATTAAAAGAAAAACACACAACAAAGTTAATTTATTTGAACACACGCAAGAAAAAGAATAAGAATCTGAGCGGCACTGCTTTCCGCGACTCTTCTTCTTATACACGCAAGAAAACGACAGCCGCTAAATTTGCCGGTCGCAACAAATTTACCAAAAACAATTGACCATCGACACGGCGGCGAGCCGTGTCATCTTTGTAACGGCTATTTTACGGAAAAATACAATGTCTTCCCAACGGTTATTCCGTGGAAGAATCCTACAACTCGGCCATCCTATTATTCATCCGCCTCGGATGATAAACTAATTAAGGCCCATGGCTTTAAATACTCTGCACAAGTAGTAGTTATCTTCGGACCATCGCAATAACCTTCTTTAATTACATTGTACGTAATATTATCTTTTACTTTAGTAATTCGGTAGGGTCCTAGATACTTTGGTTTGAACTTACTGCCAGGTTGAATTTGTGTACGCTTAACCGCAACTAAATCGCCTATTTTATACATGTTCGCTGGTTTCCTACGTAGATTATATGTTCTTTTATTTTCATCTTGCACCTTCAGAATTTGTTTCTTTGCTTCTTGTCGCAATTTTTGCTTAACACTATTAAAATCATTAGTAAATTCAGTTTCGATTAATTCTTTTAACATTATATCTGTTTTTGTTTTCATTTTTGTCCCTAAGAGTAGTTAAAAGGGTGTCGTGTTTATACTTCGCTGGTAGGTATTATTTATTATTCTTTGAATATCGCCAATAAATTTATACCACTTAGTAGAATCATCTAAAGTTAGTTTAGATAAAACAGAAATAATTGTGCGGTTTAATCTTTCTACTTGGGCGTTAGCACGCGGTAAACCTGTAGTAATATTTGAAAGCTTAATATTTTCCGCAATACAATAATCAACAAATTCCTTAGATGTAAATGCCGTACCTCTATCTGTTATAATATGCGCTGGGTTTCCAAAAGTAGTTTTTTGAATTTCTAAGTGAGCAATCACTTCTGCTGATGTTGTCGACTTTGTAGGGTATAACCATACAAATTTTGTAAAACTATCTATAATCGCTAAAATATGCGAGCATTTCTTATTGGTAGATTCTAACAGGCCTAAATGATCGAGGTGATATGTTTGCAACGATGCATCTCCTTTGAACAAAGGATGCAGATATCCCTCCTATTTACCCACCTTCTTATTCACTAAAATACACGGAATACAATTTAAAATGCAATCTTTAATTTTTTGTTGCAGTTTCGGAATATAATAATTCTGTTTTATTGACTCTTCCGTTCTTTTAACTGCGAAATGCCCTTTATCATGCGCTTGTTTAATTAATTCAATTTGCATATTTTCGGGTATCACTAATAATTCACGGCCTTCTACAAACTTATAGAGGATATTGTTTTTTACAAAATAGTCTTCATACGGTTCATTTTTTAACAAGTCTTTGATTACTTTAATAGATTCATCATCGTCTTGTGCTCGCTTAAAGCCGCGTCCACATAGAAGAGAACAGTTCGCGAGCAGCTCGCGAGCAGCACACGAATTGCTCGCGTGCGGTTCGCGAGCTGTTCGCCAACGGAAAACGCAGCATATTCAGACTGGAGCTCGCGAACAGTTACAAGCTTGTTCGCTCTGAATTCATGGGCAGTTCGCTATTAGCTTTTGCCACATACTGTGTTACCAACGCGTCCAGATACGCTTCGAGCTCGCGAACAGTTTCTTTGATGTACCGCTTCCCGAGCGAACACTGTTCGCTGTTCGCTGAGGAGTTCGCTGCTCGCTGCTCGCTGTTCGCGAGCTGTTCGCGAACAGCAGTGTGGACGCGGCATAACACGTGCCGCAATATCGCAAGTTTGAATAAACATAATTGGATACCGACTCAACGCGTCTACGTGCTTCATTTTAACGCCGGGCCTATGTTCGATTTTATAATCATATTCCTGGAGCAATAACGCCCATCTCGCTATTTTTGTTGTAATATCCCTTTTACTCATTGTTTTCTCGAATGCCTGACAATCAGTTATAATTTTAAATTTAATACCTATAAGGTAAACACGCAGTCTTTTTAATGCTTCTATCACCGCTAAAACTTCTAATTCATAACTGGAATATTTCTTTTCGATTTCGGTTGTTTTCTTACTAAAATAATACACTGGATGCCATTGATTATCATCTAAAGATTTTTACAACAAAATAGCACCGTAACCATCACTGCTTGCGTCAGTGTGCAATTCTGTTTCAAATTTCGGATTATAAATATTCAAAACTGGATTCTGTGACAAACAACTTTTAAGTGTTTCAAACGCAATTTTTTCTTTATCACTAAAATTAAATGTAGTCTCTTTTTTAAGCAAATCACTCAAAGGTTTAGCCAATACAGCGAAATTGAAAATAAATTTACGGAAATATCCAGCGAGTCCGAGAAAACTACGTGTATCCTTTACAGTTTTTGGTTCTGGGAATTTCATTATCGCCTGTATTTTTGATACTGGAGGATATATACGACCATTCTTTATTATGTGACCTAAAAATTCTGTTTCTTGTTTTAAAAAGGCACACTTCTTAAGATTCAATTCTAATCCGAATTCTGCAGCTGTATCTAACACTAATGCTAATCTTTTAACAGACGCGTTTTCGTCCTCAGCCGGAATGATAAAATCATCGATATATGGCACTAAAATTCCGTCATTTATTAATTTTCTAAATACATGGTTTACAAAGCGCTGGAAAACTGCAGGAGAATTGCATAAACCGAAAGGAACTCTTTTAAATTGAAAATGACCTTTATGTGTAACGAAAGACGTGTACTTTCTACTATTTTCCTCTACAAATACATGAAAGAAACCGTTCTTCATGTCCAGAGTCGTAAAAACTTTTGCATCGTATAATTTGTCAAGTTGGTCTTCTATTAGTGGCAAGGGAAATCTATCCTTCACTATCATTTTATTTATTTTCCTATAGTCTATACATACTCTTGGCGTACCATCTTTCTTTTTTACAACTACCTGGCTACAAAAATCTGATACGCAAGGCTCAACAATATCTTCTCTAATCCATTCATCTACCTGTCTATCGACTATCTCGCGTTCTGGTACTGGCAAACGTCTCGGTCTTTCGAAAATCGGCATTTCGTCTTTTAATACTATTTTCATTTCTACCTCTGTACTTCTAACTTTTTTTGGTTTATAATTTGTAATTAATTTTTCAATGTTTTTACGATGTTCCACGGTCGCAGTTTCTTCAATATTTAAATTATTGTCATTAGGTATATTGATTTCGGTCAGAAAAATATTCTGCGATACCTTTTTAATAGAATTTTTATTTCCGCTTGATTTAAAATATCTCTACCAACTATTGCATCTAAGTATATCGCGCTATCCGGTACAACATAAAAATTACACGGAAAATCAAAATCATCGATGCTCACAACAGAAGAGAAATAACCTAGTGTAGAAACTGTATGTTTTCTTAATCCTGACAACGTAACGTTTAGTTTGTTCAAAGATTGAATGATAAATTTATCAGCAACACTTGTTCGAATTATGGTGAGCTGACTTCCTGTATAGATCAATGCATTTAGAGAGACATTATCAATTTTAATTTCTTTAGTCATATTATTTGAAGGAACTACAGCAATATTATTAATTCGCGAAGAATCAATTACATTTTCACTTTTAATAGTCGGACAACTGGACGCTATATGACCGTGCGCTTGACATTTGAAACATTTTAGGCCTAAAGATTTATTTTCGCAATTATTCGCATGGTGTCCTTTCTTACCGCAAATGAAACAACGTATTTCGCTTTTATTCGTCTTACTGCTATTGGCGGGTAGTTCTGCTGTTTTCTGGATCGTGGGAGATTCCATGTTTGCCTGCATCGTCCTTTTGTAAGAATAATTTCTTTCTCGGCATTTCTTCCGTACCACCTCGTATGTCGATAAGCGTTTTTACACCTTTTCACCTTGTAGCACCAAATAGGATGAATTTATTTGGTGTATCGTCGACTACACCGTCCACTATGTACTGGATTAATGCTTTTTCTTCTACGGAACCTCTTGCAGCCAATTCCTTCATAGCACTAGAAAGACGGAAACTTTGTATATACCTACATTGCCCCAAAGCAGTCAAAATGACTGCATTGTGAAAGAATAACTAATGTGTAAAAAAAGTTGTTTAAAATTAATTTTTAATATTTCTTATATTATTTACAGTCATGCAACAAGTTATTAGTAAGTATTAACAATAAAAAAAAATTACTTCACTTGGAGAAAAAAAAATGTTATGCATTATTTGTACATTTTAAGCAAATGAAAGTGGAAATTTTTTTATGTGTACACCTTCCACAAACATACTTGTGACATTTTTCACATTTATTATTTGTTTTGTTATTGTGGCAAAGTCGTACGTGACAAATTTTTCGTTTGTTAGAATATGTTGTATTTGATGTTTGTGGGTCTTCATTTTCTGATGACTTTTTCTGTCTTGCAGCTTTGTAATCGGTGGAAAGCTGTTCTGCTAATTGAAACAAGAACTGTTTTCGTTGTATTTGTATTCCAGTCGCTTCCTTGTAAAGGATCCAAGCATTTATAGCGGCCAGATCTAAAATGTTGAAAAATATTTGGAGGGGCCATCTACGAGAACTAGATTTTACGGTATATTTTCTGGCCATTTGATCCGTCATATCAACTCCAAATGTTGTTTTGTTATAAAATTGAATAGAGTCCGGTAACATTTTTTTATTACTTCTATCAATTTTCACAAATTTATGCCTGGAACTTAGAACAGCTACTCTTTTATTCGGTTTGCTTTTATATATTGTAAGGACAGAATTTTCCGGTTTATATAAGATAGTTGAAAAACGAGGCATGTTATCCTTCGTTTGTTTGGCTGATTTGGGTAGTTCTCTTTTATTTCCCCTAATAGTTCCAACTAGTGTTGTTTTTTTGGCCAATAATTTCGTCGCCAGTGACATGCTAGTGAAAAAGTTGTCAGTCGTGATATTCCTTCCACAATTTGTGTATGGCTCGACCAGTTTCAAAACAACGTGTTCACTGAGAAGCATTGACAATGGTCGTTGTTCGTCTTTCCCCAAGTAAGGAAAACCATTCAAAATGTACTGGCTACTAACATCTGATGCAAGCCAGAATTTGATGCCAAATTTGTTGGGTTTTATTGGAGATTATGGATTGAAAGGAATAAAATAATGATAACTGTTCACTTAAGATTTTAACTAGACTTTATTTCTAAGGGAAGGTATATCGCTTTCTAAACCTGATCTCTACACAGCGAGAGGCAAGACTCGAATGAATAGAAAAAGGCTAAAGGACACAGTTCGTTAGGGTCCTCTAATTCTTACGCACAGCGTGGTAAGGAAAACCACTTGACCCGTTCCCGGAACCTCCTCAGCCGATAGCTTGACCTTACATAAATATTTCTTCGAGGCGATTGATTTTTGTTTATTCGTTAAGATACGAATTTCCAACACGCCCCCTCAAAAATTAATCTAGAAGTCGTATAAACTAAATTATCTAACTGACACTTGTAAAAATAAAACAACAAGAGAAAAAGAAATACTTAAATTACATGTATGCTTAATAGTAAATTAAACTTATATATAGCAGTAAACTTAAATACATACTTAATAACCCGATATTAACTAATTTCGATATACCTTCCTTCTTCCTCTGGGAAATTACAATATGGCCCAACATTCGTTGCTAAGGGTCAAGGGAAACCCAGTAAAACCTGACCAGACAATTTATTCAATATAATTAAACGATAATAAAAAAATACAAAAAAAAAGAAATTATACTATTTTCATTTCAACCCTCATTTCCAAGAACTTCTGCCCTGGAACTGGTTTAGTCATCGCATCTGCCAGTTGTTTACCTGTTGGAATATATTTTAAAGTTATCACTTTATTCTCCACTTGTTCTCTCGTGAAATGATACTTAATATCAATATGTTTCGATCTCTTATGGTTTACTGGATTATTTGCAATACTAATACAGCCACTATTGTCTTCATAAATTATAGTGGGTTCAGATATATTTATTTTAATGCTGGTTGCTAAAGATTTCAGCCACAATGCCTCTTTGACTCCCTCAAATAAAGCCATATATTCGGCTTCAGTTGATGAAGCTGCCACAGACAATTGCCTGTTTGTGTTCCAACTGATAGTACACTGTTCAAATAATTTAAATATGTTTCCAGTTGTACTTCTTCTATCCGAGATATCATTACCTCCCCAATCTGAATCAACATAGCCGGTTAAAATGTTATTGTATTTACCTCTGGTGTATGTTAATTTGATATCAATAGAACCTTGTAAATATCTCAAAACTCTTTTGAGACAATTCCATAGTTCTTTATTTCTTTTATTTGTATACCGACTTAATATATATTAACAGCGACACATAAATCAGGTCGCGTACACACCATTATATACTGTTGTATCGTTCCTTCCTATCAACTATCCTATCGCAGCAGTCATCCGTCCAATAGTCATCCTATTCCAAACATTGTACTGCTTGAACCCTCACTTTCTACTGACTCATCCACGTCGTTTGGCCGCTAACTCATCCGTACCCCTTGAACTCCAAATTTTCCTCATCCTATCTCATCCCTACCACTCTACTTTTCCTAACATTTAAAGGTACCAGATTCCAGATCACCAGCACTTAGAGTTCAGTCCACGACAGTCCCCGCTCGACCTCACTCTTAAGAATAAACTTTTTAAATAAACCTCGTGTTACGGTATTTCTTCTCACCGGGAATACAACACTGGATACTCATTTCCACAAATTTAATTATACGAGAGTATCAAACTATTTGTCGTTTAATAATCTACATGTAGTTATATACATTTTATGCTAAAATATAAAGCAGATTTTTAAATTTAGGAAATGAAAGGTAGTCCTGTAACTTTAAGCGGTAACCATCATTATTTTTGAATAAATTTTATTCAAAATTTAACCAGGTCTTGAGAGGAAAATATAAAATTGGAATATAAAATTTCATTAAAATCCATTCAACTGTTTAGGCATAATCGTATTAACAAATGCGTGAAACTAAAAAAAAGTTCATTTTTAAATAATCAAAACGTGATCAGGGGGTCTTAAAACGTGTTTTTCCACGACAAAAATTTTGTCGAAATTTTTGTTCATTACAAGACAACATCCTTGCATGTCGAAAAATGAAAATAGGCAGTCAAGATCCCGCACGGCTCGTGCCGCTGGCTTGCTTTCCAACATAGGATGAATTTCAACGCTTCAAGAGCGAGAGAGAAAGACTTTCATTTGTTTTCTCTCTCGATTTCCCGAAGTCGTCCGAAACGCTGAGCTCATGTACACGCGTCTCCTGCGGTAGTGTGCGTAGTGGTGGGGGGTGTTCTCGAGAACTCCGGTCCCCAATCTGGCATCAGAGTTCGGATGTCGGACAGTATCGTCAGTGTTGAGAACATCATAGCTTACCGTGGTAACGAACGGTTTGACACCGTTGATAAAGAATCGCGCCGAATGCCAAAGACGACGACGACGACGACGAAGACGACAGTGAAAGGTTGCGGTCTGTTGAATCGCGCAATAAACGCACTTCCTATCGAATTGCATATCTCAGGCTATCAATTTTGCGGCCCGGGAACTCATTTAGAGAAACGATTGGCGAGAGGTGATCGAGGTATCAATCCGCTGGATGCGACATGTTGCGAGCACGAAATAACCTATTCGTTTAGCAACGATCTCGCTGAATAACATGTTGCAGATAATATATTCGCTATGAGAGCGCGAAAACGCATCACCGCGAAAGATTCGATTCTCGGTGAAAGAGCTGCCGCTACAGCAGTGTGGGCGGCTATGAAAGCAAAGACAAAATTCAGTATGGGTTTGAAAACGAATAAATCGACATCTGGGAAGAAACAAATGGTGAAGAAGAAGAAGATGGTGAAAAAGCGCATACTTCCGATGGCGAAACGTGGCGGTATTTTGCCATTTCTACCATTATTGGGAGCTCTCGGGTCCTTGGCTGGCGGGGCAGCGGGAATCGCAAAGGCGGTAAACGATAACAAGGCGACGCAACGTCAACTGGAAGAGCTGAGCCATCATAATCGTGTAATGGAAGGTCATGAACTTTATCTCGCTCCGTACAAGCGTGGCCTAGGTATCCCGAGAAGAACAAGAAATGTCAAAAAAACGTTAAAAGTACCTGCAGGTATAACGACTAATGTGCAATTGGAACAACTGGCGAGACGTATGCGTATACCGTTCGACATAGGTATACCTGCGACATAGGGCGACACTCGTCATTCAGAACAAAACTTGCAGAAATTCGCGGTGAAAAATTTTTCACTTTGCCATGTCCATGTCATATCTCTGCAATGGTAGTGCGTGCAGCATGAACTGCCATTCTCGAGGTCTGCGAGAAATTATTACGTGGAGTTGCGTCTTTTATATATAGTCCCAAATGTTCAGCTATTTTCCGCGAATTTCAACAATCTTTTCAATTTACCGACCGCAAAATTTTTAAACTGTGTTCTACGCGATGATTATCTCGCCATTCATCCGTAGTCACACTTTTAGAAAATTGGGACAGCGTAGTGTATTTTCTGCAAGAGCTGATTGTAAGCGAGAAAACGAAGTCTGGGGAACATCTACTAATCCTGATGCAAAATCCAGAAGTTAAAGCATACCTCTTTTTCTTAAAGTATGTTCTCGAGTTTTTTAATAATTTTAGCTTATTTTTTAAAGCTCGAGAAACAAGGATTCATTTGCTTCGAAAGACTGTATTATCGCTTTTATTTAATATATTAAGTAATATTTAAAAACCCCAGCTTTTCAAGCACATGGATTTAGTCAGATTAATAGATTTTTCAAGATGCGACAATCAGGTCTCATGTAATAGTGTTCATTTGAATACGGAGTGTGATACCTTTCTCCGTCAATTAACTGAAGAGGGCAAATTTGACATTGTCCAAACCGTATGACAAAATTGTATCAAATTTTATGTCACAGCTGCGAACGAAATTCGTAATCGAGTACCAATCGATGACGAATTTCTCAGCAAATTATGTGCATTCGATCCACTTTTAGCTTTATCAAACTTTATCATTTCCTTCAGAAATGTTCTCTTTATTGACTTTTCTCATTTGGACTTTGCACATGACAAGGAGAATTTATTACATAAGAAGTTCGATGAGTTATGGAAAACAATCTTGATAACGCGAAACAGTTTAGGCTCTTTTAAATATCCTTCTTTACAAATGTTATTGAATTCAATCAGATGTCTGCCAAATTCGAACGCCGATGCTGAAAGATCGTTTTCCATGCTTCCCGACGTAAAGAGCAAAAAACGAAACAAGCTCGGTTCGGCCACCGTTAACGGAATTTGCGTTAAATCGGCATTAAAGGCAAACGGGGATTAAGCTCAGACCATGGAGGTAGATGATACACATCTATCTCTAATGTCATCTGATATTTTATATGCTAATTCTGTCAAGCAACAGAAAAGTAGATTACGGCTATATGCCGCTAATGACGGCAGCACTTCGGGAAATCGAGAGAGAAAACAAATGAAAGTCTTTCTCTCTCGCTCTTGAAGCGCTGAAATTGAACCTATGTTGGAAAGCAAGCCAGCGGCACGAGCCGCACGGGATCTTGACTGTCGATTATTCTTATCTTTCGGCATACAAGTGTGCTCTTGTAATGAAAAAAAATTCGACAACATTTCTGCAGCAGAAAAACATGTTTTAAGATCTTCTGATTACGTTCACAGTATCTAAAAAACATTTTTTAAGTCTCAATTTTTCTGTTTTACGTTTTATCAAAGTACCTTACGTGATCTTAAATATTTTGTTCACAAAAACGTAAATCATAAATGTCAGAAATTGAATTAATGTAAATAATTACTGCGTGATATTTCAACTCAAAAATTAAAAATGATATTAACATCGATAGCGAAGTGGTTAAAAATCGGGAAGGGTAACAAAAGGATTGATTACCACTTTCAGTGTGTAAGAAACTCGTAAGAGAACTGAAACTGGGTCACGACTTGCTATTCGGACGGCTAGCGTAGAAGTGCCGGGGACCGTCGACAACGGTCATCCTCTCCGAGGGCAACATAGCCCTCCCCACTCCGTGACTAGGTCCCTTCTGCTGAAGGCCCTATCTTTTTGGCGACGCAATGTCGCGTCGCCCGCCTTTCCTAATTTTCCCACGCATTCTATAACAATTCATCCCTCGGCGCCCGACGGCTAAGTGTCTTTCCAAACACAAACCGTCCCGTGGCGTCTTCGGGTTTCATTCGTACAGTTTACAACATTCCTAACCAGACATACACCAGACATCCAGTTATAAACATCGTAACAGCCGATGCCACGGCCCTAACATTGTCGGCGACCACCCGCTGCGTGTCGTCCTGTACTCCGGTGTCCCATTTTCGCCCGTGCCCGGTGCAGGTAGTCTTACAAGTGTGCGTTCAAAATCTGCTGAAACTTTTCTGTTTTCGTTCTTTGTTTTTTACATGTTGGAGACTAATTAACTAAATTTTGAATGTAGTTCACATTACATTGATACATTTTGTAGTTGTTGGAAATTGAATACAGAAATACTACGAAGCAAAAATTAACAATAAACCAGCTTTCTCTTAACGTACTTTGTCAAGGGCTTCTTCCAAGAAGCTAAGCCACATCTGGCATTTTAGAAAGTTCGAAAACATCGAGAAACAGAACAATAGGGCTGAAGGACCCGGACGGGGTTATAAGAATTTCGACCACTGCGTTCTGCTAGTCTTGTGACAAAACTCGCTAGGTGCGGTCATAATTGCCCTTCCTCGTGCTATATAAAAGTATTAATAAATATCTAAGTATTATTTCACAAATAAGAATTTATTTTATTCAGCAATATAAAACCCCATTCCCAATAGTAGTAAAAACAATTAATTAAAGAAATAGCAAAACAACCCAATAGATAGAACTGATACTCTTTATTTCCCAATCGATAACCAAAATAATTATTTGTAATAATCTGTTGCTGTACGATCGACTGATCTGTCTGCTGGTCAAAATCGGAATGACCCTTTGTCTCGCGAGACGACACGAGGCGCACAGTAAACAGTTGAAGAACACCGCGGAGTTGCCGTTTAACCGTTTCGACGCTTTGTTACGTCGGTTTGCCAGTTTCGCTTTCAATTTTATGATAAATTTGCAGAAAAGGGTACATCTCACTAATTTTGATAATTTTTGAATATGTTGCTAAGTACATAATTTTAACACATTGTATGCCGGCCCCGCGAAAACGCGGGTTTGGAAGTCTGTTGCTTTAGCGCCGGGTTTGCGATAATACAACATTCTTTTGTTTGGCGATTTGTTTGTTTCTATTTTTCGTTATCGTTAAATTGCATATAATGAATATGCAAACCAATTTTAGTGTTTTACAATAATGTATAAAATTTTAAATATTTTCTTCACCTACAGTTTTAAATGCCTCAGATGCCACCGGCATACAATGTGTTAAGCAACTTTTCTCTATACATGTTACCGTCGCTGTGCTTTAGTTTCCGAGATATTTCTAAGAAACTTTTGCGATTACTACGTTGATTGTGGTTATACGCATACGTTGATGGCAAAGCGTGCGTTGCAACGAAACGACAATGTAAACTACACAGAGGATAAGCGGTGAGGAAGGGCTACGTACACGCTGTCATGCATGTGCACGTATACCCAGAATTCAACGTAGTAGTAGCGAAGTCTTTTGCAAATATTTCGGAAACCAAGACCCAGTGAAGATAATAGGTATAAATGAAAATTGATCAGAATGTCGATTTCTATAACATAATTCAAGATTATCAAAATTAATGAGATGTACTCTTTTCTGCAAATTTGCCCATTCTAATATTAATGTAGTTCGACCCAACATGCAACTTAATTTTATGTATTCCTTTTTTTGTGTGAATACAGTCGAATCTCATTAACTCGTACCTCTTTAATTCGAAAACCTTAATAAAATGGAAATTTTCTTCTTCCTGTTCCTGTCAGCTGCGGAACTGTTTATAAATGAAAGTACTAATTACTTTAACTCAAATTGCTTTGCATATGTTTAGGTATATTGTTTACTTCCGTTACCCGAATTTAGTGTAGCCATACCAGTACAAGTCGCGATTTACGTCTTTAAGTCAAACTTTTATAGCGGCTATTTCTATAAATCGAAGTTATACCCACCTTTTAACTATTTAAACAAAACTGCAAATAAAATCATGTATATACGTATGTCTAAAAATAATTCATTTTCGAAAATTGAATTTTTCCTTTTTTAAGTCAGTAATGATCAACCTTGATGCAAAGCCTCTGTTGGCCGAATTTTTATATCTGTAGGCAATTTACTAATGAATGGAGCCTTTGTATAGGGAAGAGCGGCAAAGAATAACACTGCTTTCGTTAGGCGACCGCGGATTAGGTTTCGAAGTGTCGCCGTGTTATTTTTTCGGGGCCGCGGTATCTTCCGGCGCCGTTGTAAACAACGCCTGCGTTGTAGGGATAAACAGTCGCGGCCGTAAATCTGAGTCCCGAAGAAAAGGGAGACGGCGATATCCTAGATGAAAATGCGGGGGGATATCGAAGGCGGGCATTTTTCCGAAGGTCCTGATTGGTAAGGATAGGAACCGCCTATCAGGTCCGAGGCAAATAAATAGGAAGCCTCGCGATAATTTTAGTTAGTTCGTTATGAGTTCGTTTTATATATAGTTCGTTAGTTCGTTTTAGAGAGTTCGTTTTTCGTTAAGAGTTCGTTAGTTCGTTTTATATAGTTCGTTTAGAGTTCATGAGAATCGTTGCACTAGCTCGTAATTTAAGTAAAAGCCCATCGGCCAATAGAAATAATTTCCTACATATCTTAAACCTGTTACTGAAAAACAATCAAGTCGAAACTTCTATAAACCGAAGTAAGGGTTTTAGTCCATTAATCAAGTGATTAGGTAATCTTTGGGAAATTACTACCAAGGAAAAGAAAAGAAAAGAAGGTTGGGATTTATAGTTACGATGAAAAATCCTAACATTGTTCCAGTAATAGGATACTTCATAAAGTTACGGACATCATTACTTGTATGTGAAGACTAAGAATTCAAGTACTTTAACATGATCTCAATCATCTGCGTTAATTGAGTTTTTGTCATTGGTATTTTACTTTGTTACATACAAAATCACGTAATGTGTTTTAAAAAACTGGAAGATAAAAAAACTCAGGTTCAGAAAAGGCTCTTTTTAAATAATCAAAACGTGATCAGGGGGTCTTAAAACGCGTTTTTCCGCGACAACAATATTTTCGAAATTTTTTTTATTACAAGAGCATCTTTGTATGCCGAAAAATAAATATAATAGGCAGTCAAGATCTCGCGCGGCCGGTGCCGCAGGCATGCTTTCTACATTGGTTACATTTCAGCGCTTCAAGAACGAGAGAGAAAGACTTTCATTTGTTTTCTCTCTCAATTTCCCGAAGTCGTCCGAAATGCTGAGCTCACGTACACTTGCCTCCTGCGGTAGTGTGCATAGTGGAATGAGGTGTTCTCGAGAACTTCCGTCTTCTGATGCCAGATTGGGGACCGGAGTTTTCGAGAACACCCCCCACTACTACGCACACTACCGCAGGAGACGCGTGTACATGAGCTCTGCGTTTCGGACGACTTCGGGAAATCGAGAGAGAAAACAAATGAAAGTCATTCTCTCTCGCTCTTGAAGCGTTGAAATTCATCCTATGTTGGAAAGCAAGCCAGCGGCACGAGCCGTCTGGGATCTTGACTGCCTATTTTCATTTTTCGACATGCAAGGATGTTGTCTTGTAATGAAAAAAAATTTCGAAAAAATTTTTGTCGTGGAAAAACACGTTTTAAGACCCCCTGATCACGTTTTGATTATTTAAAAATGAACTTTTTTTTAGTTTCACGCATTTGTTAATACGATTATGCCTAAACGGTTGAATGGATTTCAATGAAATTTTATATTCCAATTTTGTATTTTCCTCTCAAGACCTGGTTAAATTTTGAATAAAATTTGTTCAAAAATAATGATAGTTACCCCCTTAAAGTTACAGGACTACCTTTCATTTCCTAAATTTAAAAATCTGCTTTATATTTAAGCATAAAATGTATTTAACTGCATGTAGATTATTAAACGACAAATACTTTGATACTCTGGTTTAATTAAATTTGTGAAAATAAGTATCCACTCTTGGCCAGTATCGTGCATGCTATAGCAGCCTTCGATAGAATAATATATGTTTGACTCGATTTTATATTTACAAATTAATAACATACAACATGCACGTTACCGCTCGATGGAAACCGTGGGAAGGTGGTGGTTTCTTCCATCAGGAGGGAAATGCAAACAATTTGGCATGCAATTCTATAACGTCGCGATATTCGTGAAAAAATTGTTGACCCACTGTTGGTGGGCAGGATTTTAAGTAAGACGTACGCCATTCTGTTGGCATGCATCCCCTTAATGCTTCACGAATAAGGACAGCAGGGATGCACGGGACAGCAATAGGTGATTATTACCATCATCGGCGAGCTCCGAAAGTCGGAGCTTACCGGCTGTTCTTTCCTCTCAATCTAGAGGAATTCAGGTGCTTTTGTCGGTGGACCATAAGAGGCTTATGGGTGTCCACCGACGTCACGGAGCTGCGGAATGCGAAACGCATGAATCTATAATTGACGAATACCAAGTCCAATTCTAGCGTCTCCCGCACTGTGTGGTCGATGCACGTTACTACGAAAATCGTAATATAGACGTACCTTATGACCGGAAATACTCCACTTCGTGACGTGTTCCGTTTTCAAGTGTGATCACTGTACAAACCGACTTCTCTTCACTTAGCAAAAGCTCAGAACGGAATCTCGGTTCTTCCGTGGCACTCGGTCTTAAATACCTCGCGGAAGAAGTACGTCTCTCTCTCTTGCTCGCATACAGAAACACCCTTTCTCGAATCGTTATTCGCAATTTCGAATTAGTCGAGTAACAGACGTTAGAGACTCGTTAAACATCTTTTTTGTCCTTGCGGCTCGATGTCCTCGAGCGACAATAGCCAAGGCCAAGGCGATGTTTACCGAATCCGCCGTTAAACGTAACCCGATTATTGTTACGTTTAATAACGATTACCTCAGAGGTCGCGAATCCAGGGGCGTCGCTATGCGCGACATCGCCCGAACTTTGTTTCGAAACGGAGTTTTTTAAACACTATTAATTTTAATATTTTTCTTAAAATAATTACGGTAATGTAGGGGCCGAGCCTGATAGTCACGCGTCTGCCTACGTAGTAAAGTGTGGCGGCGTGAAGCCCAAAGACTGCATTCAGATCAAAAACAACATTCTGATCGCAACGACGAAGGAGATCGGACGAATCGACGGAGACGCTTTATGTATAATTTATAATAAACATACTTTCATAATTAACCGGCGTGTTCTCCTTTCGGACCCCACAGTAATTTTCAAGATCATTGTTTTTTTCAAGTTGATAGTACGTTATGCGTTTAATCATTTTTTAATCTATACGTTTTTAAACACTTCGAAAGATTCTTTATTGTCACGTGCCTTGTTTGGTATTGATAAATGTTGTTAAAGGTAGAAAGGATGGGTTCGGGAAATAAAACAAGGGCGCTGTTTTTTCCGGGTAATAGCGACCGTAGCCGTTCGCATCGCTCTAACGAGACTAGCTTTCCTTTTATTTTTTATTTTTTTTAAAGTAGGTACAAAGAGGGTGTTTCGGCTTGAAACACAGCCTAAGCCTATTCAAAACACTTGGCCCTCTCTGGGTGTTTCCGAACTTTCCCAGGTTCTTTAGCCGCATGGGCCTATACAATCCAATAAATGTATTCTAATTTCACATTATATACTTGTAAAACAATTCTGCCTTTCCGTCTTGAGAGATTCATACCTGAAAAGCTCAAACAATTCGTTCATATTTTTCATTACTTAAATCATAATGATCTTTTTTTTTCTTCAAACTCTTTAGTATTTCAAACACGTGTACTTCGAAAGAGCGAAAGGAATAATTATTATACCGCTACTTCAGCTTCCATTCATATCGATCCGCTTTTGTGTTAAGCTTTAATTGTACTCGTAACATTTGCTTCAATCGTTCATTGATATTTCACAAATGAACCAGAAGTGATTGTACCGAAAGCGCAATATTGTTATTCTTTAATGCAATTTCATCGCTACTTGTCAACTGTGCCATGGCAACTTACAGTAATTTTGCATCGAATATGGAATACAGAATTCACTGTCGATGAAACGATGCGTTTCGGATTTCGTGAATATCATTTCACCACGTCGCGTTGAGCCACATTAAATGAATGCGTTGCGTGCATTTTGTTCCTGTTTGCAGATAAACATTTTACTAGCCGTTGAATCGTACTTCAGTCTCTCTCTTTCTTATCTTTCTGATCACTCAAGGTGCATCGTTCGTAATTAATTTGAAATCGACGCCACAGCCACCTAGATTTGTTTAGTCTTCAATTTTTTATATCACATCACTCCGCATAGATTTCTCTCCGATCATGGTCTTTCTGCTAATCTCGCTGTAGTCTGATATAAAATATATTAATTTATTATTTCAACGGATCAATTAGGTGCGAATCCTCCATGATAAAATTGATTCGGTACACGCGGGATAAAAGAGCCAGCCGAGAATGCTGTTGCGCGTAATACGTCGTGATTCTATCATACACAGCTTAACTTTTGAAATTTGAAATGGAAATTTCGTTGAACGGTTTCATACACGATAAAAAGAATTTTAATGCGATGACTACCGAAAACCTAACATAAAGGTGTAAGTGTCGTGTTTTAATGTCTTTTCTTATGGAATATCAAGGTAAAACGTAATACGGTTGAAAGTTTTATTTTTGTAGAAAATGTGGCGAGCAGTGAAATTAACTTCTTTGGATCTTTCAATAAGCAATGCTAGTTAATATAACATTGTTAACCTTTCGGATCTAAAAATGTTGTAACAATTTGATACACGCTAAGTAAAGTTTAAACATTTCTTATACATTATTATGTACTCATGGATTTGTTTAATTCGTAAGTCTATCGAGTGTTCTGTTGACAGCAAAGGAAGCAAACCGGATTTATATGTACAAGAATAGATTACTTTATATTAAACAATATCTTTTGACGTAAACTGTAATTTCTAAACGTAGTATTTCTGAAAACTGAATAAAATTATTAAAATTGTAGCAGAAATCTTTAGGTTTATTTATAAAGAAAAGAGTAGGGAACTTCTCTGGTATGAACTCTAGGACTCTTGAACGATAAATATTCTTATGTAATTGTAGTATCAGCATGTTTACAAAGCTGGAAAATACACAAAAATGAAATGAATATGTGACAAATCGAATTTGTTACTCTTACTTATACGGAAACATGACTTCAACAAGATTCAATAGAATCCTTCTTCGCAAAACGATTAAACACCCTAATGAACAGCAGCAGCCTTTACGTTCGCTGTCCACAATGAAACCTGTCACTCTAAAACTGATTAATTTACATTAAAAACACACAAGTATAACGTACACGCGCGTACAAACATAGAGCAATACCACTTTTGCAGAAATTCAAAAATAATTGCATGGACACTGGGCCATGCTATTTCAGTCACGAATGGATAAATAATAAATATTCGCGTGGGTGGCTGTGGACAAGTATTGGGAATGGGGTTTAATATTGCTAAATGAAATGAACTCTTATTTGTGAAATAAAACTTAGATATTTATTGATACTTTTATATAGCACGAGGAAGGGCAATTTTGACCGCACCTAGCGAGTTTTGTCACAAGACTAGCAGAACGCAGTGGTCGGTAGGCGACGTGGGCGCCGTCGTGTCGCCACCTGAGTGGTGAAGTTGTGGCGTTGCGGGGGAGGAATTTTCTGCCCACATCTCCCCCATTGCAACGCTACACGCAGAAGCTGCTGAGTCGGGTGGGGGCCCGATTCGGCATTGCACAGCTTCTCCCCAGGCGGAATGGCGTCGTGTTGTGGCTGCACGGCGCCATAGATACCTGAAGGTCTTAGGTAATACCGGGGGTCACGTTGGCCCCCCGAGATCGAGCCTCCGTTGAGGCGAGGCGTGGGGGGAGTACTGGATGTGTTCTTCCAGAGTTCCCGGTACTCCCCCAACACGCAGAGGCAGGCCACCGTGGAGGTTTTAGCGGGTAAAAATCCCGCATAACCTCGCCATCCCCCCCAGGGTGGTGGGGTATCTTTCGAAGATTTCCTCCACGTAAAAAAAAAAAAAAAAAAAAAAAAAAAAAAAAGAACGCAGTGGTCGAAATTCTTACAACCCCGTCCGGGTCCTTCAGCCCCATTGTTCTGTTTCTCGATGTTTTCGAACTTTCTAAAATGCCAGATGTGGCTTGGCTTCTTGGAAGAAGCCCTTGAGAAAGTACGTTAAGAGAAAGCTGGTTTATTGTTAATTTTTGCTTCGTAGTATTTCTGTATTCAATTTCCAACAACAAGTGTAAACAAAAATGTGATTCACACCAGTGATCCCTAGATTCACGGATTTAGGTGCAACGATTTACTGGGCGTGAAGGCTGTGTATGTGTACGTGCACAAACTATACCACGGTTGATTCGTGTCCAACAAGAAAAAGCTGTGTAATCAGTATAAATCAATTTTTTATTCCTCTCACATTTTCTTTTCATTTCTTTTTCTTCTACTGAGGTATTCGTTTATTTTAACTGTGAAT
This sequence comes from Tetrapedia diversipes, assembly GCA_033822845.1. Taxonomy (NCBI): domain Eukaryota; kingdom Metazoa; phylum Arthropoda; class Insecta; order Hymenoptera; family Apidae; genus Tetrapedia; species Tetrapedia diversipes. The sequence goes on from JAOPTO010000811.1 coordinate 44,365, forward strand.
GTAAATAATAACATATAATAATGTTTGAGTTGTAATCGGTCTCCAACACAAGATGAAGGGTATAAAGAAATGTAATTATTTAATGTCCATTATGTATTGAGACAGTAAAAATCATGATACAACATAATTTTACCTTTTCATATACTCACCTGTGGTAAAATCTATCTTAAGCTTATCCAAATTCCTTATTTCATTTAGACTTGACTTGGTGTTAACTTGTATAATTATTCTTACAAAGAATATTTTAGGCACAAGAGGGAATAAAAGAGTTTAAAGTCGGAATCTACGTATACGAGTAGCAATAACTTTCATGTTAGATATCTATATCGTGTTAAGAATACTCATATATCCTAGAGTATCCCTATATAACATAAATATCCTTCGTTAAGGCTACCATATTTAAATGACATGAAGTAATCCATAAAGCATTGGTGTTTCTTTCCACCGTGGAATATTTAAACCGTCGTTTAAGTCCGCCAATATGTCTACACTAGTGTTACAAAGAATTTGATAGTACCAATGGCGGCAATTTTATGAATTATACAAATGAAGATACGTTTATATTGCATTCCCTTTAATAACTTATAGACGCTACGCGTATCATTCGTCCCGGTAGCAACCAATCCTACCCGGTAACCGTCTGATTTGAAGTACAGTAAACGGATTCAAGTAGCGAAACCCTTCAGTTGTTTTTGTTCACTGTTGCACTCAAACTTGTTGCCACTAAAATAATCATACATTGCTTAACCTTCGACCAATCCAGGAAAAATTAATTAATTACTTCATAATTCATAATTAAAAAATAAATAAATTAACGTTATAATTGGATTCGGTTATTTTCATGGCAGTTCAAAATACGGTACACAGCTTCTTTAATTACAATTTATTATTATTACACAAAATGATGACGTAGTACTGCGAACAAAAGCTGGGAGTAGAAACGATAATTGCGTGGAAAAGATCTAATTATCGAGCAATTTCATAAAAGCTTTTCCACTCGACTTTCCGTTAACGAAAACGCTTTGTCGATGGAGCTAGTTTTACTGGAAGTGCGATTAAAATGTTAATCTCTCAAAAAGCGAGTGTTCAGGATTGGAAACCTATTTGAAGAGAACTATCACGCGAAATGGAAGCAGGCAGTGAACCCTTTCAAAGCACTTTCATAATACCTTAAGTGTTATTTCAAGCAACAAATTCTTCATAAATATGTATTTCATGCAGAAGGTGAAATCTGAACAAACAAGATGTTTTCATTATTAACCTTTGAAGCTGATGCGAAACGAAGTTTCGTAGAACTTCGTACGAAAACAGCTCAGTAAATAGAAAGACGTAAAGTTTATCAAGCACAATGGTAATATAGTAGTATATGCTAAAAGAAAATTAGTCATGTGTAATCTAGAACCATTAAATTCTTGATTCTTTTACAATCAACGAATCAATAGCTTTTTTCTACCGAGTATAACCAAAACTGCACTGATTATTCGAAAACTTAACCATTTCAAATCCTTCTACATGTGAGGATAATAATGAGTACATATGCTTACTAAAAAATTGATAATATCCCAGCATAAGCAGAATAGAAATAATTTTTACTGTAACGTAGATTCAATTAATGTTTTATCTTATTCAACAGTCGACGAATGTAAAAAACAAGGATGTTAAACAAATTTTAGATGGCTCTGTGCATCTGAAAAAACAACTGCTGTTCACGATGACGAATAAATGTTATCGTTTGGAACAAAGGAATAATTAGTAGCTATTCGGATAGTTTGATACATGTTTAAATTCGAGCCGTTAGTATATTAACCGCGTAGTTCGTCGGTTATTGCTCCAATTACCTTGCCACCGAGGAACGGTGAGCAAGGCAAAAAAAAGGAGAAAAAATAATAATATACCAGCGACCTCGGAATGCGCCGGTTACGATTTCAAATCCAAATTGCCACGCGCATCTATCGGCGAGGTCGCGTAAGAGAGAAAGAGAGACAACAGAGAAGAGAAATAGAAGACGCTATCACGTTGACAACGCCGCCTTACGGCAATTGTCAACACGAACGCGAACGTGCCAGTCAAGCGGTCGATCGCGTTCAGTCTGTTTCTGGCAACCGAGCGAGTGACAACGAGGTCGAAGTCTCTCCTCACCCTAGTGTATCAGGGGTATAATTGCATAAAGCTTTCTTTGCACTCGTGTGGTGTGTCGACGGCTCTGATGCCAGATTGGGGACCGGGGTTCTCGAGAACACCCCCCACCACTACGCACACTACCGCAGGAGACGCGTGTACATGAGCTCAGCGTTTCGGACGACTTCGGGAAATCGAGAGAGAAAACAAATGAAAGTCTTTCTCTCTTGCTCTTGAAGCGTTAAAATTCATCCTATGTTTGAAAGCAAGCCAGCGGCACGAGCCGCGCGGGATCTTGACTGCCTATTTTCATTTTTCGACATGCAAGGATGTTGTCTTGTAATGAACAAAAATTTCGACAAAATTTTTGTCGCAGAAAAACAGGTTTTAAGACCCCCTGATCACGTTTTGATTATTTAAAAATGAACTTTTTTTTAGTTTTACGCATTTGTTAATACGATTATGCCTAAACGGTTGAATGGATTTTAATGAAATTTTGTATTCCAGTTTTATATATTCCTCTCAAGACCTGGTCAAATTTTGAATAAAATTTATTCAAAAATAATGATGGTTTATATTTATATAAGCGAGTAAGCGAATATACAGCATGAAAAGCATAAAAATAATATGAGGAAAATCGATTACTTATTTATATGTTAACGATGTCCAAAACTAAAATGGAATTGATAATATTTTGGACATTGTTAATTCGCATTATCCGACAAAGGGGGAGGATCCGTGATGCTGCCATCATCGGCGGCATATAGCCGTAATTTACTTTTCTGTTGCTTGACAGAACTAGAACATAAAATATCAGATGACATGAGAGATAGTTGGGTACCATCTACCTCCATGGTCTGAGCTTTATCCCCGTTTGCCTTTAATGCCGATTTCACGACGCAAATTCCGTTAACGGTGGCCGAACCGAGCTTGTTTCGTTTTTTGCTTTTTACGTCGGGAAGCATGGAAAACGATCTTTCAGCATCGGCGTTCGAATTGGGCAGACATCTGATTGAATTTAATAACATTTGTAAAGAAGGATATTTAAAAGAGCCTAAACTGTTTCGCATTATCAAGATTGTTTTCCAAAACTCATCGAACTTCTTATGTACTAAATTCTCCTTGTCATGTGCAAAGTCCAAATGTAACATTGCCCATTCTTTTTGCAAACCGTCTTCGTCGAAACCGCCGAATTTCTGCGCAATAAAGAGAACATTTCTGAAGGAAATATCTCTTTCGCAGTTTGATAAAGCCAAAAGTGGACCGAATGTACATAATTTGCTGAGAAATTCGTCATCGATTAGTAATCGATTACGAATTTCGTTCACAGCTGTGAGATAAAATTTGATACAATTTAACCGTTAAATGCCGCGCAACGTGATCGTCAAAAACAAAACACAAGCGGTCGGAGAGCGTAAATTACGCGGATTCTCAATTCTCTAACAAATTTTTTCAACGACCTATGACACTAGAAATTGGTATTATTACGAGTTGATGTATTTATAGTTTCTTTTAATTTTTTCACGAATATCGCGACGTTATAGAATTGCATGCCAAATTGTTTGCATTTCCCTCCTGATGGAAGAAACCACCACCTTCCCGCGGTTTTCATCGAGAGGTAACATGCATGTTGTATGTTATTAATTTGTAAATATAAAATCGAGTCAAACATATATTATTCTATCAAAGGCTGCTATAGCATGCACGGTACTGGCCAAGACTGGATACTCATTTCCACAAATTTAATTAAACGAGAGTATCAAACTATTTGTCGTTTAATAATCTACATGTAGTTAAATACATTTTATGCTTAAATATAAAACTGATTTTTAAATTTAGAAAATGAAAGATAGTCCTGTAACTTTAAGGGGTAACCATCATTATTTTTGAACAAATTTTATTCAACATTTAACCAGGTCTTGAGAGGAAAATATAAAATTGGAATTGTAGGCAATTTACTAATGAATGGAGCCTTTGTATAGGGGAGAGCGGCAATGAATAACAAATGCCGATTGCCATTGCTTTCTTTAGGCGACCGCGGATTAGGTTTCGAGGTGTCGCCGTGTTATTTTTTCGGGGCCGCATTATCTTCTGGCGCCGTTGTAAACAACGCCTGCATTGTAGGGATAAACAGTCGCGGCCGTAAACCTGATCCCCGAAGAAAATGTGGACAGCCGATATCCTAGAAGCAAACGCGTGGGGATATCGAAGGCGGGCATTTTTCCGAAGGTCCTGATTGGTAAGGACAGGAACCGCCTATCAGGCCCGAGGCGAATAAATAGGAAGCCTCGCGATAATTAGGGTGAATTCGTCAGTTCGTTTTTAGTTAATTCGTTAGTTCGTTCATGAGATAGAGTTCATAGACAGTTCAGAGTATATAGTTCACGGTGCGTTAATATAAGTCGTTGCACTAGCTCGTAATTTAGGTAAAAGCCCATCGGCCAATAAAATTATTTTCCTACAGAATATAAAATTTCATTAAAATCCAATCAACCGTTTAGGCACAATCGTATTAACAAATGCGTGAAACTAAAAAAAAAGTTCATTTTTAAATAATCAAAACGTGATCAGGGTGTCTTAAAACGTGTTTTTCCGCGACAAAAATTTTTTCGAAATTTTTTTTCATTACAAGACAACATCCATGTATGTCGAAAAATGAAAATAGGCAGTCAAGATCCCGCGCGGCTCGTACCGCTGGCTTGCTTTCCAACATAGGATGAATTTCAACGCTTCAAGAGCGAGAGAGAAAGACTTTCATTTGTTTTCTCTCTCGATTTCCCGAAGTTGTCCGAAACGCTGAGCTCATGTACACGCATCTCCTGCGGTAGTGTGCGTAGTGGTGGGGGGTATTCTCGAGAACCCCGGTCCCCAATCTGGCATCAGAGGTACACGCACGTTATGCTGTACAATAATACCTAATATATAATATACTCTTCAATCCCTCTCCGTCTTCTTCTTCTTTTTTTTGACAGCATTATTGATTGTTGAACATAGGTTGCGAACAAAAGTCGTGCCACGGATGTTCATAAAACCAGCTGAATTTATGTTCAATTAATTATATTCGTTCCTCGATGTCGAATAGTATTTCATAAAATGATCTATTAGATCGTGACTTCGTTGTCTGTATGAAATATTACTATAATATTGAAATATTAATATTATTGTAATACGAAGCATTCCTCGTTTTCTTGTGGTGATTTTAAGGCTACAAATTCAAGTGTAAACGATAAAATCCTGCGAATACAATTTATGAATTGAACTTGAGATTTCGGGACAATTTTTCGTTACCTCCATAGCTAACATTTATCATCGACGATTAATTAATTGAACGCAAATCGTTTTTGCTCCACTTGACTTAACCGAAGCATCATTAATAGGCATAAGTGATTTTTACCACAATAAACAGATAGGTATATGTATTAACTTATCCAGAAGCAGTAGTTTTGTTGAATTTCAATGTTTCTTCTATTTTACTCCGGATTTGTCTGGTAATGTTTGAAATATTGTCTAAAATAATGTGATTAATTATATTTTTAACTATTGGTTATATTTTTACATAATTGTTAGTCAGCATTAGAGTAAAATGATCAACCTACCACAAGGATATTAAGGGAATGTATTTGTTAAAATGTGTAAATGGGAATTAATCATTTTAAAACGATCAGTATATATAAGTATACATATATTTATCTTTATGTATATTATTAACATACAGTGCCGTATTGTTACAAAGTTTTTTCTTTATTTCATCGAATTCATGAAACCTTTCTCCATCTGTAATTATGGCATTTTCTATTAGATCGAGTCATAAGTAACTTCCGTTTTTTTATCAGACATTTATTTTGCTTTCATTAAATAAGAAAATTATGTTAATTTATTATGTATTCACCACTATTATATATAACCTTCTCCCATCTTCCAGGCAGTTTATCAATTAATTCTTTGCAGAATGTGATTGGTTTGGACTGGAAGAAATTTTTGACAGCCTGCCTGACTTGCTCTTCAGAATTGAAGGTTTTTCCATTCAAAAAGTTTTATAAAGAACAGAAAATGTGGTAGTCTGTTCGGGCAAGATCCGGGGAGTAAAGTGGATGTGGTAAAACAGACCATCCAAGCTGAAAAACTTTTTCTTAAGTCACCCTTGATGTATGTGGTCGCGCATTGTCGTGTAAAGGAATCACGTATTTGTGATTGATGAGTGCAGGACGCTTTTCATGGAGTTTCTCTTGCACTCTTTGCAACTGCTGAACGTATCTATCTGCAGTAATCGTTAAATTTGACTTCACCAACTCGTGATGAGTTATTCCTTGAGAATCCCACCATACACACAATAAAATCTTTTGCCATGGATATTTGCTTTCGCATCTGATAGGGGTGGTTGATCCTTATCAAGCCATTGTCTTTTGCGGACTATATTCTCATAGGTAACGCATTTTTCATTGCCTGTTACAATCCTGTTTGAAAAACGCTTAATTTTTACCCGTGAGAGCAGACTTGTGGCGATTGATATGCGATCTTCTTTATTCCGTTCACTGAGATTGTGAGGTACCCATTCTCTTAACTTGCTGACTTTCCCTAATTTCTCCAGCTGGCGATTAACAGTTAATTGTGATGTATTCAACCTTTCTGCTATACCTCGTGTTGATTGACGTGGATTTTACTCCAATATTGCCTTTAAAAGGTTGTCGTCAAAGTCGGAAGGACGACCCGCCCTCAGTTCGTCTTTTAAGGTCGTATCTTGAGAACGGAATTTTATAAACCAATTTCTAACTGCCTGAGCAGTTATTAGTCTTCACCATATACACTGCATATTTTTTCAGCTGCCGCCTTAACACTATTGCCTTCTTTAAATTCCCAATGCATTACGTGACGAATATGTACTTTTTAACTTTGCATTTCAGAGATTAAAGAGAGAACAATTTAATGTAACGTGTATCACACAAAACAGTTCATAAAAGATTAACTAAAGCCTCGTCTATATAGTGAAAACAAAAACTTCTTATCATGATAACTCATAGCGGGTTGATACGAACAACAGATTCTACTTAGCTGTATCGGAACTTACTTATGACTCAACCTAATAGTTCCAATGGTGGGGAATAAAATTGTTCACAGAATATCTCACAAATTACAATCGGAATAAGATAGAATGTAGATGTCCGCTCGCTTCGAATACAAAGGCATTTGGGATGAGATGAAAGTAAAAACGGTGTCTTCACATTTATCAACACCGGTCTATGTATCTAATAAATTCACTGATCAGATTTACAACTTTTACCGGTTTCATCTGGCAGTTATTTAATCGCCACGAAGTGAAACATTGTACGGGCACGACTAGAAATAAAGCAGAGAAAAGAGGGAGATCGAAAGGAAAGGAGAAAAATTACGATTTCGAGTTGAAGCGAGCAAGCTTAGGACAGGTTTGCCAGAAGCTCTTCTTTAAAAAGACGAAAATAAAAGAAGCAACGAAGTATAATGAGAAGTCCAACCTGTCACCTTTCCGAAAAATCTTTCACAAGCTGTAATTTTTATTTAATTCCGCTTCTCCTCTTCCCGTCCATGTTCCTCCGTTGAAAATTTGTTCATTATCGTGTAAAAGCACGACGGAACATTAGGGGGATTGTTCCGCTCCTTAGACCTCGTCCCATCGGTCTTCGTGAAACTTTTATTCAACGATAAAGGGTTTCCTAGTGGGTCGGAAGTTCGGTCGGATGTTGGAAGCACGGTCAGTGCCTTTGTCGTCAGTTTATAGAATTGAAATGTTGAAATTAAGTACAGTTCATCGATTACTTTTCTACTATTAATAGCGGATAGGAAAATCACTTAGTATAAAGGTAGAAAAAAAAAAATGTTAATTTTATCATAGAAATGTCACAAATTTTTTCTTCAGTCCTTTCTCGTTGTATTATTTTATTTGATTATTACTACTTCTTCCAGCGGATAATAAATATAATGTAGCAATCGAACAGTTATGATCGATTGGCCGTCAACTGGCTTTATTAGTGGCTGAAACGAATTATTTAATTAAATGTTAATTACTAAAAGAGATGGTTTCCTTTCCTTTACTAATAATTGCAAAAATTTTATAAATTCTTTTATTATTTTTACAGTCTTTTATAAACAGTAAGCGTGTAGAATATGATATTAATTCAGACTTCGGTTGAAACACGCAATAACAAGGTTCAGATTACATTTCACGCTATTAGTTTATTTTGATTTATTTTAAACAGTTTACTTTATACTCTAAAAGTTATTACGTTATTTAACTTGTATTTTATATTTTGAAATATGCACCACCGCAATCGTTTAACATAATACACATAGGTTATATGAGGAAAGCGGTTAGCGGATCGTAATAAGGATATCACAAATATCGTCACATTGTAAACAAACGTTTGAACAAAATGGAAAGACTATAAGTTACGAGGTATGCTAACATTTTCCGTAGGTGTATTATAATTTAATCAACTGGTAATTCAATTCTGTTTAATTGTGGATGGTGAAATAACCAGAAATGGTGTAAACAATTCTTTTATATGGTTAGCATTTTCATTTAAATATTTCATTCTACGTATAACTCATGTGAATGCACTCGAGAATTTATTTTAATGATACACATTTCCCTTTGATATTCTGCAGAAACCATTTTTTAATGCATTCGTGTTAAGTAATTTAACATTGCGAGAGAAAAGAGTTATGTACGTTCATCGCAACGTAATGCTTGACTATCAAATATTAGAGATGTATTCCCTTCCCGTTCTGTTAATGTTAATTTTAGGAAAAGTATGATTACTTCGTAGAATCATCAGACATTAATTAACTTCTTCCGGATTTATGAACCTTCTGTTCTCGCTTCCATTTTCGACAATTTTTCAAGACTACTGAACTTGTGAAGGATCAGTGCATCACATTAAAAATTAATTCCTGAATATCAGCCGCGATATCAATTTTCTTCGTTTCATTAGAGCCCTGTTATTCGGTTTAGTTTGACAAACTGCGTTTATAGAAGCGCTTGTAGAAGAGGTGTGTAATATATCTTCGTATCTCTAATAAAACTGTCACGCTGGACGTATTTTATTCAATGTAAAATAGCTAAAATGAAGAACTAACATGGTGACACCCCTTAGTGAAACGCAAATCATCAGGTTATTATATTAAATGTATATGTATTTTGAAGATACTACTTTATATAGTAAAAAACATAAACCGCGTAATATTTTCAAGGATGCATGACAAATTTTAATTCTTCAAATATATTCTTCAATTAAATGACATAAAATTTCAAAGATATCTCTTTAATTTTTTCTAACAACCTTCTTTAATGAGCTAGAACGCCCTTCAATTTCTCGAAATTTTTAATTTTCGAATGCTTTGTTCTACGTTGTTACTATTATCCGTAAATATTTTTGTATATCTTCGATTGATTTTACTTTAATATACTGAACAGTAAGGTGACCAAAATAATTTTTAAATATAATGCATATTATTCATTGAAAATGTTGAAACAATGTAATTTAACTGATTTGTGTGAGTCGAATGCATAAAATTTACTCACAGGAAATCTTAGCTTTATTTGTTTCGCGCAATGCGTTTTAACCTATCTAAAGAAAAAAAGGATTCAGGGAATTCGAATCGCTGAAATGTTCCCGACGCTTCGTTAACATCGCTGCAACTAGTACCGAGCTAACACGATTTCCACCGTTTATTTAGTTTCCTAGTTTTATTCCCTTTGTCTCCGAACTTTTCTCAGCTCACGTTTATAGCAGTTAACGGGAAATCCGGATTTAGATATGGCACGAACGCAGTGATCATCAAACTGCGTAATTATTTGTATCAATCGATTGTCACAAAATTTATCGAATGATCTCATCCCGCATTCTTATTACAAAAGCGACACAGCTCAAAAATCGTGTATTTAAAATTGTCATTGCAAAAGCTTGCAGAAACCGGTTTTCTTCGATCAATTGTAGAAATTATGTATTGGGCTACAGAGAACACTTAAATTTCTCTTCCTGTTATTATACGTTTTTGTATTTGAAAGCTGGTTTCTTTATTTACTAAAAAGTAATGTTCTTGAGTTATGTAGATTTCAAAACAACGGTACAATGTACTGCTAGAACTTCTATTCAATCATGAAGCAGAAGATTTTGAAATAATGTTAGGCATTAGTTCTTTAGATGATAGTAAATCATTATGCTCTAATTTCTAACACTAAAAGTATCGGAGTGGATAAAAATGAGTAATTTGTATGTTTTCGTAGTAGCTTAGTACATTTATTGTAATCCAATTATAGAAGTTTGCTGTGACTTTTTGTGGCAAGTGTGAATAGTGTTTCCGTTTCTCGTATATTTTGGAGCTTCTTCGTGTGATTATCAAATTTAGCTCTTTTTTTTATAAATTATTACACTTCAACCGTCGGTAATTGTTACATTAAGTGCGGGCTCTTGTTCAGAAGAGATTAAAAAAAGAATGGCTTTTTATTTCCCTATATATTAATAGGCGCCGCGCTACTCCTACTCACGCTTCGATCATGAGCAATTGCCTTATATACTATCTAATCTCCTTGGACGGATCATAGTCTGTTCTCCGTCCAATAATATTGACTATTTAGAAACCGTTCGGTATTATTGAGGTTCATTCACTGCAAATTGGATTCTCGTGTGTACGTGTTGCGTACAAACTTCCTTTCCTTCATAAAGCGCTTTTTTTTACAATACATTTGGCTATGAATTTTTAAAAAGAATATCAACAGAAGAAATGATTATTTTTTTCATAAGTATCCCATCCTGTGGAACAGCTGCGGCAAGTTTTCCATCGGCATTTATGACACGAGCGTGCTACTTTTGAGGATTAAGAAATTTTAGCCGTTTTGCCTTTTTTCGAACCCTCTTAACGTCCGGAGAGGGACAACAGTTTAATTTCGAGTCACCGTAATTCCTCAGTAACCAAGAGCGTGTCATAAATAAGGGACTTCCGAAAGGCCCGGCGCACAGCCAATATCCACATGCGACAGGTACACGGCCCCGGAGGAAATTTCCCCTTCGAGTGACTCACCCCACCCTCATTCTCGAAACGCGTGCTAAGGGCACAAGAACGGGGGTTGGTGGCACTCAGGGCATACGCTGATTGGAGTTCCGACTTTTTGACTTTAACCAATATCGTCTTGAGGTATGGAGGAGTGATCAGTCGAACCGAGTCACTTCGACGCCGGGTATTATTCGTTATTCGTCATTCGTCATTCACAAATTCACAAGCGGTCTACCTAATTCACAAACGCGCTTTATACGTTATTCACAATTCACAAACTCGCCTTATACGTATTATTCACAATCGTTCTACAACATACACAAATTCATTCGTTCGGAACTTATTCATACCGCGCATCCTTTCGTCTAAACGTCATTTCTTATAATCGTATAGTGGAGGTCATCATTCGAACGTTCCTTTGAACTAGTCACCTAAAAAGAAATTGGCAGGCGACACGGCGCAATCCGTCAATTCCGGAATCAGTCGAACCGGATGATAGCGCACAATAAGAATATGCGATTTTAAATATAAACTGTTAAAGCTGTGAAAGAACTTCACTCTGTTTCTTCCTTTAATTACAAAATTTGAATTACATAGTGTAGTGATTTAGAGAGAGAGAGAGAGAGAGAGAGATTTCAAAAGGACGAATGGGTAATCAGATTGTTTGTAATGGAGCGAATGATAGGCTGAGTGAGGAAAGAATGAGAGGGAATGAGTGAGAGAGCGAGAGAGAGCGCGTGAACCGGTGTAACAAAAGGCGAGGTATGAGTCAGTAGAGTAAGAGACGCGAATGGAGAGCGAAGGCGTTGCGAGCAGACAAGTGTAATGTGATTAATAAAATTATTTAATATCTAAAACTAAAACAATAGGTTAATGGAAAAATATATCTTGGATATAATACCTAAAACAAGCATTGTTGTTTAGTAGAATAAACATTTTTGATCTAATGTTTCGTACGCAGGAAGATTTAACTTAAAAATTTATCGTGCCCAGGTGCCTGAGTAATTTCAGCATGTATTATCTAAATTCACTCTTTCCAGTAACTGCAACTGTCCGGTCCCGACACGTGGCACTAGTCATAATTTTTAAAGGTTATAATACTTGTAAATTATGTTAAGATTTCACCCGTAACTCTACCACTGGGCTTAAGCTCCGGAAACTAGGATTAGGCACGTACGTAGTCGCAATAAATCCATAAGGCCAACTGACGTAACTTCCTCATAAATTATGTCAGTACGACTTTTTTTCTCGCTGAATTTGCCAGCATGACTAAAGGTCGACCGGCCTAATGACTCTATTGCCTAGGTTCTTCACCATGCATCACCCCATCCATTTCCGCATATCTCCTTCCACTCATCCTTCGGTCCACTCGCTACCCCCATCCTCCACCCAACGATCCAATCCTTGCAGATTCCAAAAACACACCTCCGAAACATCTCCGAATCTCCTCCGACTACACCCTCTCCACTTTCCCTATATAACCCATGTTTCTTCAACTAACATGCATTCATTCATTCTTCTCCAATCGCACACATATATCCGTTTTGTTAAATTTTTGTTGTTAATTTTGTTATGAAATAAATTGTTAAACTGCTTGACGCATTCGTCTATATCAACCCAATTGAACTAGTGTTGTCGTGAATTGCATCAACACGTCCGACAAGAAGTGTCGGAACAGCAACTTACACAATGAACTAAAATATGCATTTCCTAAATATAGGGACTCTGAAAAGAAGCAGCGCGCAATGAAGTTCTTTAAACGGAAATAACAAAAAGCACCGTCTCACAACTTTTCATTGTTGTTTATCTCAGAAGCGAAGCATCTCATAAAAAAAATTTTATTCTGTGATTCCGACTCATCTTTCAATGCACCAACATACTTTCCTGTCATCTCTGATACACACGTTTATATAAAAAAAGAATTGTTTTCACAGAGAAACAAAATCTTCAACTCACAATCAGAAAGAATACACCTCACCATAATTACGTAACATTTTCCACGTTGCATGAATTCGATTCGCCTCTAATGACACGAACGGTGGTTCGTCTGTAAATTTCGGTAGTCGATAACGAACAAACAAACCTGGCAGCGAGCTCGAAGCGATTCAAGGAATGTATGAAATCGATAAGTGGTCGCAAAATATTTCATCGGACGTAACGGTGAAACCACCGCACAGTGGTCCGAATCGCCCAAAACACAAACTTAATTCGTAGTGCTTTTATTTTTATATTACTCACTATAAAATGAGTGGTTTTATAAGGTTTTTGGGTCATAGAATCTGATTTTGATTTCCGCATTTATGTAAAAGGTCTAATTTGTGTTTTAATTCTTTCGAAATGATTATACTGACTTCATGTGTGACTCATAATTACTCCTCAGATGGTATCAAGTAAAATTTATTTATAACAATAACTTCATCATCATTGGAGCACTTAAAATGCAAAAAGATGTGAATAATAGCAAAGTTTAAATTAAACGGAGAAACAGATCGTTGGTTTACGCTAGCGATATTTTTTGAGTATGGTTTTCTGCATAATATTTCATGTATTTGTTGTTTGCTTCTTAAGTGTGCGCAATTGTCCGGTTCGACTGATCCCGGAATGAATGACAGATTAACGGATTGTGTCGTGTCGCCTGCCAATTTCTTTTTGAGCGACTACTTCAAGGAATGTCCGAATGATGACGTCCTCTACTCGATTATAAATAAGAATGATATGTACGTAAGAACGTTTACGAATATACTTGTACGAATGAATATTTGCACGTTTGTGAATGAAGCGCGGTGCCGAAGTGACTCGGTTTTATATGGAGGAGTTCGATTGGTCACTCCTCCATACCTCAAGACGATACGCTAATTGGTTAAAGTCAAAAGGTCAAGACTCCAATCAGCGTATGTCCTGAGTGCCACCAACCCCCGTTCTTGTGCCCTTGGTACGCGTTTCGAGAACGAGGGTGGGGTGAGCCACTCGGAGCGAGAAGATTTCCTGAATTTTGGAAACGAAGGAGAAATTTCTTCCAGGCCCGTGTACCTGTCGCATGTGGGTACCGGCTAGGCGGCGGGCCTTTCAAATGTCCCTCTATGAACGATAAAAGGGTTCGAGAAAAAGGCAAAACGGCTAAAACTTTCTAATCCTCAAAAATAGCAGTACCGGCGGCACGCTCATGTCATAAATGGAAAACTTCTCGCAGCTGTTCCATATGATGGAACATTAAGCTTCTTCGGAAAGTCCTCCAATTAGTATGATTGCGTTTTCAATAATGATCGATTCGTCAGTTAGAATGTTACGTTCAAAGGCTGGCACATAATAGCAATTGTACAATTCTACGTAACTTTCTGCAGTTCGTAAGCAATATTTTTCAAATTCTTCTGTTTTTATTTCATATCCACTATTAATTGTTCGCAGAATCATTAGAATAGTAAATGGAATGAATAAAAATGGCTTAGAATTCGTTTGAAAACCGAAATCTGACTTAAAGGCAAATATATTAATTTTAATGTGGCTAACAAGATTTCAAAATACCTGAGTATAGTTGTACTTTAGTTACAATACCGATCATAATACAAAAGGAAATATGTAGCTTTCGCTTAATATCGAAACATAACGACCGGAATCATAATGGTTATCAAGAGATTTTAGCGTTTTAACTATATATTTATTATTATAACTCTTAGGTCTGCAAGCTTCCACAAAAAATTCCTTTGTAGATATATTTATTAGATTTCAACGAATGCTTTCATGCAAAATTCATCGTAACCTCTCGTAACCTCTGTTTTGTAATCGTCATCAAATTAAAAAAATGCGAGAAAAGATAGGGATTCCTTTTACGATATTTTTCAAAGGTTAAAATATGTATATTCCAAAAAGTTATACATATTCTTGTAGCTGAAAGAACACTCTTTCAAATTATCTAGTTAGATTTGCCCAAATTTCTACCGCTATAAAGATATAACGACGTAAAGTATGAAATTTTATAAGAAAAGGTAATCATTCTAGAACCTGCATTTTTCCTGGTTTTCAAAGCTCTCTCAAGAAATTCTGAATGACTTATGACAACCTTCTTGCATGGAGAAGTTGGTCCATGGATATAAGAATCTATGGTTAAAATTTCGTAGATTTCCAACGAACTGGAAAATTTGAATTAAGTTCGTGTTTTGGGCGATTCGGACTACTGTACGCTGGGGCTGTGAATGATGTAATTACACGGAAAAAGAAAAACGCTGTTCACGTTTCACCATTGTCCATTGACAGCGATCAACAAAATTCCGCTGAAAGGGACGGCATTGATGCTGTTTCCTGGAGCAACCAACCAGTTTGCTGGTCACGCTTAACCCTTTCCAGATGCAAGTCATCGCTCACGGTATTCTACTGGTGTCCTATATGCTTCTGACCCACAATTATTATTATTGATATTATCATCGACGAAATCGTTATTATTAACTATAAAATTGTTAGTAATACTAACTTAATTTTAGCTTAATACTAACTAAAAATAATAATTAGTAATACTACACTGTGTAATTACTATATCGTGGATTTTTATGCTAATTCATGATTTGATAAACAAAATTACACATGCGGAATCTGCATGGAGACCTCTTTCGCTCTGTGTGTATTATAATGTGTGCTTTACTTTGGATATTCTTTTTACATGTTATGTACATGCTACACATTTTGACACACTCAAGTTCATACAACTATAAGAATTTATTTCATTCAGAGAGGTGGTAGGGTCCGGATGTAGGCGTATCAAAGTAAAGTTCTTAAATATATTTAAAATAGTTTAATAGTAATGTATAAACAAATTTTCAACATAAAGACTTTGACGTTCTTGCTCCTCTTACAATCACACTCGCATTATCCCCGTCATATATTCTTCCGAACACTCACTTCTTTTCTTTCTAATTCTAAACCTTTCTCACTCGATGCATTCGGTCGCGTTCACCTAAAATTTCTCAGTCGTGACATTACCTCTAATACTCACCTTTCGCGCCTCATAAACATTCTAGTCCAAATATTCTACGTTCACACGGCTATCGTTCAACTCAAGCACTCTTCACACTTTCCTAGAATCGCACCCACTCTATCGCATTCCTACATAAGTGTATAAAAATCCAAAGTCTAGTAATTACATTATGAAGCCTCGATAGCTTTATTCACCGCTACACTTCTATTATTTGATAAGACCTCATCTTAATCGATCCATGTAATCAAGACATTTGCACATATTCTGCGATGGTGACCATCGCACAATTTACAATTGAAAAACGATTCAATCGCGTGCAGACTGCTGGCCGTAACGCATGTCGTACAGCTTTATAAAATTCCCACGAGGGATGCTCTGAAGCCGAACGCTATTTTTCATGCGCCGCTCAGTGATTGAAAACCGGTACAAGCTTGGAAATGAAGTTTCTGCGGCATTTACAAGAAAACGGAGATTGAGCTTAATAGAATTTTGTTCATGAATTTTGCGTCGCATTCGTTGCTAGGCTAGTGACGTACTTGATTGATGAATATCTTTCAACTTTATAGATACAATGTAACAAGTATTTGTTGATATCTCAAATATCAATAGGTGTGTTTTACCTTAAACATTTTGTACGCTTCTATGTGTTTCGTTAGAAGTGAGGAACAGAGACAGGAGAGAGAGAGCCTTAAGTTAAATTAATAACTACGTAGTTTCCAATAATAAACTGTAGATACTGTAGAGGTATTTTGCACATGGCGTGCGAATCGCGGAAGATCGTCAAGGCGCGAGCTCGATCGTTAGGACGCGAGCCCGATAGTCAGTCGTGTGCGAGCAATCGGTTCGAAGAGGTACATTCGTTTTACGGTCAAGAAAAGAGCGAGATATATTCGCGGATTCTCTGCGCGAATCCGATCCTCCTTCAACGAAAAACAAGGAGGGTACAAATTACTAAAACACGTAGAGGAAACAATATTTGATCTTTTACAATACTGTCCTATTAAATATCTATGATCCTGTGATCAAGAAAGCTGCTGATCGCTTTGGTCTTCGGTTATTATATGAAACCGTACAAGTCAAAGAAATATTTAACGTATTCTTACACGTCGCTGAAAAACGGAAAGAGAGGGAAATAAATATTGAATCCGATTGTACTGCGCATTTCTATACTCCGTCTATACTGATTGTGAGTCAAGACAGTAGAGGACAATTGGAGCGATCACGTGGAACAGGAATGATTTACACAATTCCCAATAAATCCGTATCGTTTCACAGGAGTCTTTTGCTTTAATTAATTGTTCTTAATTGGCGTTCCATGGAACATCAATATTCCTCGTGTTTGCTACAAGTATTCTGCAATCACTTACCAGAATAGAAATAATAAGCAACCCAGGCCATTGATCATGTATTATGGCAATGCCCCTTGTATGATGAACAAAGAGCTATTTTAATCAGTAAACTGCGCAAATTAAACCTCTGCTTTCCGTTATCGCGTTGTGCGCTACTATCCAATTCCATGACAGCGATATGTAATGTCACCTACTCGTACCTGAAAATTTGTGACCTAACAATCTACGCCAAGCACAACCGAAACTATACCCTGTACTTGTGCAGTGTACATCGTACTATGTAGAAACGTAAAATAATCTCAATAGAGATTAAAATTGCATTAATAACAAAAAAAAGTGTTCTGCAATATTGTGAAATGTTAGAAGGAAGGTGCAAGCTGTTACAAACCTACAGATTTGTACAGAACTATTCTAGTAGTGTAGAATTTATTTGTGGGCCAGGCTTATAGTAAGAAAATTAATTTGAATGTACTTATAATCGTCGAAATATTGAATCGCGGATACTTAAATCGTCTAATGTTGCCCGGTGAACACGCATCTCCTTTTGTATGTGTAAGGGCAGGTGGTGGGGGTTTGCCAACATCGAATGTTCGAGAAGGCCCTTCCACGCACCCTTTTTTTTTCTCATGGAGGAAATCTTCCGAAAGATACCCGGTCACCTTGGGGGGAGGGGAGGTGACGAAGTTATATAGGATTTTTACCAACTAAATCTGAAACGTCTCGTACTTGAAAAACTTTAGTCACTCTGAAGATTAATTCTGTACTGTTTAAAACAAAACACAAGCGGTCGGAGAGGTAAATCACGCGGATTCTCAATTCCCCAACGAAATTTTTCAATGACCTATGACACTAGAAATTGGTATTATTACGAGTTGATGTACTTATATTTTCTTTCAATTTTTTCACGAATATCGCGACGTTATAGAATTGCATGCCAAATTGTTTGCATTTCCCTCCTGATGGAAGAAACCACCACCTTCCCGCGGTTTTCATCGAGAGGTAACATACATGTTGTATGTTATTAATTTGTAAATATAAAATCGAGTCAAACATATATTATTCTATCGAAGGTTGCTATAGCATGCACGGTACTGGCCAAGACTGGATACTCATTTTCACAAATTTAATTAAACCAGAGTATCAAAGTATTTGCCGTTTAATAATCTACATGTAGTTAAATACATTTTATGCTTAAATATAAAGCAGATTTTTAAATATAGGAAATGAAAGGTAGTCCTGTAACTTTAAGGGGTAACCATCATTATTTTTGAACAAATTTTTTTCAAAATTTAACCAGGTCTTAAGAGGAAAATATAAAAGTGGAATATAAAATTTCATTGAAATCCATTCAACTGTTTAGGCGTAATCGTATTAACAAATGCGTGAAACTAAAAAAAAATTTCATTTTTAAATAATCAAAACGTGTTCAGTGGGTCTTAAAACGTGTTTTTCCGCGACAAAAATTTTTTCGAAATTTTTTTTCATTACAAGGCAACATCCTTGTATGTCGAACAATGAAAATACTGTAAATTTTTCGTGAAGAAAAAGATTTTTTCAGATCGAATTATAAGATTTTTGTTTTAAAGATTTTTAAACCTCCCTTCGAATTGCCGGTGATAAAAGTTGATCCGCTTTTAATTGGACGAAGAGCTGTGGCACATATGTTTGTCACATTCCACATTATCGCGAATTTTGCGTAATTTACCTCAATGTGAGACATAAAATTTAAACAAGTCATTCGCAGGGCGGCAAAAGAATTCATTTTGGTTATTACGTACATTGGTCGCCAATCCGTTTGTTTTATTTAATTTTGCACGAGCAATTTGTAGAATGGACACAGTCACATGACGGATTTATCGCCACGTTGCTGTTCCGCTTCTGTTAATGGCTTTGTTTTCAATGGCGCCATTATTTTAATTAAGACTTGCCAATTATGTTTCACATACAGTGAGTTCAAAAAGTATTCATACATCTGACTAAGACACTGATAATTCGGCTGTAAATTCTGTTTGTGGAAATAGCTGTCTGTATTAAAAGGGTGAGGCGGAATTCGTGGTATAATAGAAAATTGGGTAATTCCTCATCGTAAAGTAAGCCAAAAATCTGATATAAAGCTTTTTCGTGTATGGTTTGATTTTCAAAAAATATTAATTCTGAAGGTTTGCATCGTACACGTTAGACAGACCCTTTGTCCCCATCTGTTGCATTATTTCTACCAGTATTAATACTTATCTACAAACATGATTAATATACGATTCAAGTAATGTAATAAATTTATCCACACCATTTTCTTTACTGGTTTCCAAATAATCTTGAACACGTTCCCCTCGATATTACATACTTTCTGTCTAATGTGTTAAGAAATCATATTATCGTTGTAGCATTTTTCTTTTTTAATTGAATGCTGACCGTAACATAGTTATTGTTCATTCATTCTTGTTAACATAGTTGTTTAAAAAAGTGCATTTCGGAAAGAGGTTCGGGCGATATCGCACATAGCGACGCCCCTGGATTCGCGACCTCTAATTCGATCGTTATTAAACATAAAAATAATCGGGTAACTTCAACCGGCGGATTTCGATAACCATCGCCTTGGCCTTGACTGCCAGCGCGAGGGCATCGAATTCAAGGTCCAGAAAAAAGCTGTTTGTCGAAACTCTAACGCCTGTTATTCGGTTAATTCAAATTGAAAATAACGAAAGGAGAAGGGGCGATTACGCTTGAGAGTGAGAGAGAAAGAAACTTCGTCCGTGAGGTATTAAATACCGGGCGCACACGGACGAAGAGAGATTCCGTTAGTGATTTTCGAAGTGT
Organism: Tetrapedia diversipes; assembly: GCA_033822845.1. Classification (NCBI taxonomy): domain Eukaryota; kingdom Metazoa; phylum Arthropoda; class Insecta; order Hymenoptera; family Apidae; genus Tetrapedia; species Tetrapedia diversipes. Next base: position 64,639 of record JAOPTO010000811.1, read on the forward strand.
ATACTGCGTGGAGTTGCCGCGAAAAGAAGTCTCGAAATTAAACGGAACGGTCACGGAGTGAAGTCTACTCGGTCGAAAAGTACGTGTCGTTTGCGATGATCGTGATCTCGCGCATCGATCGAAAAAGCGGAAGAATTTATAATTAAACGCGGTTGGCGTTTAATTATGTGATTCGTGCGTTTCGCGTTCCGCAGCTCCGTGACATCGGTGGACACCCATAAAGTTCTTATGGGCCACTGACACAAGCACCTGAATTCCTCTGGAAAAGAGGAAGGAACAGTCGATGATCTCCGTTTTTCGGAGCTCGACCAAGGCGGTAATAATCAACTATTCTGTCCCGTGCATCTCTGCTGTCCTTACCCCTTGTGAAGCATTAGGGGATGCACGCCCACAGAATAGCGTACGTCTTTCTTAAAATCCTGCCCACGAACAGCAGGTGTATTCTAGTGGAGGATTTCTCCTGCTCCCGTGCATCATGTGAAGATGGAATTCACGCACGGGGTCTTGAAAAAGTCACAGAATACGCTCGATCTGTGGATCGAAGCAACGGTCGTTCCTTTACAGCTGCAAGGGCTATGATGCAATGGCTACGCCTGACGCAGTGTAGGCCCGGCAGTGCATGCACCAATGCTGTAGAAACAATGCGCAGAGGCCCCAGCGGCTATGTGATTGCTACACTGGAGGCACTCTGCAGTTTCTGCAGGTCCATGCACCAGGCCTTCATGGGACTACGCATTGCGTGTGTACTTACAACACACACGCAAGGGGAACGAACGGAAGAAGACGTTGTGTGTATTGCGATGGAATCGTCTATTTCATAGGCGAGCCGCATACACACATAAGAGAGTAGATCCTCGGTGTTTACCGCGACGCGGTCAAAACACACAGACTCGTCGGGTCTATATGTGTTGTAGCATCGTGATGCTCAACACTTACTCTCTTAACGGGATTAACTACCGTCGCAAAAAATCGTCGCGACACGGCTGAACGCCGTGCAATAAGCCGACGATACGGGCTTGAAAAATAATAAACATTGATTTTTAAAACTAATACAGTCCACAATAGTTCGCAGGTGAGGATCCTGACCTACCCGACGAGCCGGACCGTTGGGCACCAACCAGGCCAGGCCAATACATCGGGAGGAAACAAAAATTTATATCTGTTCTTTCTAATTTGTATAATCCAAATAAACGGTGTTCCGGGTTGGAACACCAATATAAATACAATTTCAGCGTTGACAATTTATTAGCCTTTATCGATACCACTCTCCCTCTCCCGGCTTACTCGAAGATTAGGGAAACTATTTCAGTAATATAGAAATTTCCTTAATCAAATTTCGAACAATAGTTATTGATAGTTTGCTATCACTAGCAACATCAGAAATGAGTTAAGATTGTGGCAAAGTGTTCATCATACCATGTGTGGTATAAATCTACAAAATCACTTTCTCTTGGAAACGAAATCTTGAACCCGAAACTTTTTACCTAATTTTTGATTTATTTTTCAATCAGAGATCATCCCCCTATTGTGAAACGAATTCCGCCACACCCTACATACATTTCTGATCGCTGAACCTTCGCTTTGAAGTCTTCTGTTTCTTCTCGCGCCGACAATCAATAACAGCGTTCTGTCGAACATTCCATTGGCCTCCATTGTTTAATGGCGAGACAAATGTTGTTTAATGAAGGACCGTTCAAACGATCAATTTCTTAATGCTCGGTAATAATTAAATTGAATTCGTTCAATAAAAAACATAGAGTTTAATTCGAACAATAATATTTAACCAAATGAGAATTCCTGTAATGGAAGTTTGTAAAGGATACTTCTCACAGATGGTTTTAACATTTGTAAATCGTGTAATTTCTTAACTCCTTGAAAGTTATGATTTATCAATGGAAGCTCATTCCACGGGGGCACCAATTTTTTCTTATCCGTACAAACATAAATTATTAGATCGGTATATTTATGACTAAGTTTATTAACCCTTAGAGCTTCATGCGTTTCTTAATCACTCTCTATCAGCAGTTCCGACATATTCTTGCAGTGGAGCGTCTGAGAAAGAAGTCTTATTTTGAGCGAAAAAATTATACGTGTTTGTCTATATATTTGGCTTTATTTATTAAATGAGTCCTTCAAAATATAATAATTGGAGACTGATTGATCGATCCAATTAGCACCACCCACCGATTTTGTGTAACTGACTACACTTAGCTTTTCGACTACCTTTTCTGCACCTCCTCATTTAAACCTTTTAGCAATTATCATTCTAGAATTACACAAGTTGCTCGATAAAATTAATATTCTCTATGAGCAATCGTATTCCCCTTTTTATACGCAACCCCTTTTATAAACAATCTTAGTTTCTTCGTTGAAAATATGTCTTCGCCATCAGTTAACTCTGCATTCTCATCATTCTTCCATGTCTTTAACCATAAAAATGTAATCATCTTAAGTACAGAATATCTCTGCAGCGGAGCCAACGGAGTACTGTAAGAGTTAAAGTACGAGATATATGCATGGACTGTAAATGATGATTAATGTAACGAATCAACTCAAGGCCTGACACTATTCACTGTCATAGATCAACATATATAACGTAAGCATTGGGATACACAGAAAATTTGATAATCTGTATAAATATATATGTCGTTTCCGGTATGAAGAAATTTTGGGCACAATGTGTACATACAACATAATCACTTAATGGGTTCACCGGAATTTGCAGAAAAAATCTGCCAGTGCAAAAGGCATCCTTCTTTTATGGAGAATAACGATCTGTGAACTAATTTGCAAGCAAAAGTCTAATTGATACATTTTTTTCGAAGTGAATTTGTTTGAAAAATGATATAAGAAAATTTTTAGTATTAATACCGAATAATATTACGCAATAATTCTCAAATTGTTATGTTTTTGCAGATACTTAGGTGAAAGCTTAATCCTTAATGATACCGTAACGTGTATTCCTGAAATTCCAATGAAATATTTGAACAACGGATAACTTACATTATATACCTACGTGCTTAACAGATGGTACAAATAATTTCATTTTATGTGGATTTACGTATGCTAAAATCACGGGACAAGCATGCAATGTAGATTTAATCATTTACATGCGTTTTTAAATATTACCAGGCTAAAGTATCATCTGAAAAACATGAGTTTAATATTGTCAATCTATGGAAATAAATGTATCTCGTATTCATGTGTGATTTACAATAGCTGCGCCCATTTCTGACTGAGTACTTTGAAAATTTATTACATTTCTCCTATTTATACTCAAACCTTCGAACTAAATTGCTAATGGTATTGTCGGTGCTCAGTGGAAAGACTCATAAAATGCATTTTTAATCACGATATATGTGCCCATAATTATGAAAGTGGTTTAAGTCAAAAATTTGAAAAATTTGAGTTTATTAGTTATTACAAATCAGCCGACAATGATAATGGTAACGATGGTAACACATTGTTTGAACGAGAAACACAAATTCATTCGTGAATTTGTAAAAAATGAACCGTTACATTGTGTTAGCCGTTTTGCCATGTTGACCAAAAATATACGGAAATATTAAATTACTTCCATTATACACCACCACTAGACAAGTAATGAAAGAAAAACGAAGATATTATGTGCTTACTACCACCCTGCATCCCTCCAGTTTTGCAGGGACATTTTAAGAATTTCAAAACTCATAATGATAAAAGCCTAAAATAATAAAAATGGATTACTTTACAAAAGTAATTAATAAATGTTCATGAATTATTTTATTAAAATTATTGTTTCCAATAAAACTTATAGTTTTTTATCGCTTTAAGTCATTTACAGGCCATTCAGTTAATTTTGAAAATGGTCTAAGTCAATTCAAACTTTAAAAACAACATTTCCGTATGAGATTCACATGAGAGTAATATTTATGGAGTATAGAAATATTCAAAACAGTTGTCGTTCAACGGAACATTACATCTGGCGTATATTCTTGTTTTTCACAAGCTACACATCTTTGCTGGATGCCTATTGGTTTTGTGAAATATTCGGTCATAGCGTACTTCTAAACTTACTCTTCCTCCAACAACTCTTGATTTTTGTGGACCCCATATTTTACGACTTAATTTCACACCTGACAAATAACCAAGATGTGTTCCAAAAATGGGAAATTGGTGGATAATGAGTTAAACGATTGCTGCGCAAATAACAAGCTAGAGATGCCAAGAATTTCAAAACGGTTCCTATTTAGGAGCTAGCCAGCCGCCGTCTGAGAAAAAACACATAAGGAGGATATATGTTTTTGAAAACACCGGCTTCTCGTATCGTCTAAACGGTTCTGTGCTGCATTTAATACTTATAACTAAGCTTTAACCTGAAGCACAGTCGAAAAGTTTTGTCGTCGACGTATAAAGCCAACTGCCCAAAAAGAGAACGCCGAAGCGAGATGTTAAGGTCCTTAGAAAAAGTGAAGAACGATCCTTGAAATGAAAATCTGGAACTGAGAACAGTAAGAGAAAGAAAACGGAGAGCGAAAGGAGAAGAGCGAGATCGAAGAAAGGTCAAAAAGTCTTTGAGACTGAATAGAGGAAGAGAGGATGGGAGTTAGTCCAGGGGAATCCTCAGAATTGAACAAAAGGAAAGTAGCATATCCTTAGAGACGATCAGGCAGGGACAGAGCGTGCTGAAGTATTCTTAAAAGCGGCCAAAGAAGAAGGCACGAAGGGTCTGTAATAAGAATTCCTGTAAGTGCGATAAATGAAGGGAGAGGGCCACGAATGAAATTTATTCGAGTTATTGCTATTGGATAAGTTATGAGATAAACTAGAAAATTGAAATTGGTTCCAAGTTGATGATAATCGTCATATGTTTTTGCAATGAAATGTAATGCTTATTGCGATATTCAATAAGGAGAAATGCGAATAGACGCACTGGAACTTCTTCGTTACTATGAACTATGACAGACGAATCGTAGGAGAATTCTTCCTTTTTCGCAAATGGAATAACTGGATGCTATAGTGATTTAATAATTTCAACCAGGATTACAGAGCAACGTAACAATTTATGATCTTCAAATTTCTTCATTTCTTCCTGATAATAGCAGTAACATTATAATATTAAAAGGTATATTATTAGGACATCTGAATTTACCTCTGAACACGTTCAAGATGTTCAGTGGGGTGTAAATCACAGGTAGTGGTTTTTATTTATTTTATAATTTATTATTTGAAAATAAGTCTGTCGACACGTGCTCACTATACAAGGTTTTTGCTCTATCTGATCATTGATGACTGTTTAAAAAAGTACATTTCGGAAAGAGGTTCGGGCGATATCGCACATAGCGACGCCCCTGGATTCGCGACCTCTAATTCCATAGTTATGAAAAATAAAAATAATCGGATAACTAAAAACGGCGGAGTTCGGTAAACATCGCCTTGGCCTTGACTGCCAGCACGTGGGCATCGAATTTTAAGGTCCAGAAAAAAGCTGTTTGTCGAAACTCGAACGCCTGTTGTTCGATTAATTTAAATCGAAAATAACGAATCGAGAAAGGGCGTTTCGCATGAGAGTGAGAGAGAAAGAAACTTCGTCCGTGAGGTATTAAATACCGTGCGCTCACGGACGAAGAGAAATTCCGTTATCAATCTTCGAGTCGTGCATTGCGTGGAGTCGTCGCGAAAAGCCGAATATCGAAATTAAACGGAAAGTTCACGGAGTGAAGTTTGTTCGGTCGAAAGGTACGTGTCGTTTACCATTATCGTGATCTCGCGCATCGATCGAAAAGGCGGAAGAATTTATAATTAAACGCGGTTGGCGGTTATGGACACCCATAAGTTTCTTATGGTCCATTGACACTAGCACCTGAATTCCTCTGGAAAAGAGGAAAGAACACCCGTCGATCTCCGACTTTCGGAGTTCGCCGGGGACGGTATTAATCAACCAGTCTGTCCCGTGCATCTCTGCTGTCCTCTAAATGTGAAGCATTAGGGGGTGCACGCCCACAGAATGGCGTACGTCTTTCTTAAAATCCTGCCCACGAACAGCAGGTGTATTCTAGTGAAGGAAAGGTCTCCTGTTCCCGTGCATCATGTGAAGATGAAATTCACGCACGGGGGTCTTGAAAAAGTCACAGAATACGCTCGATCTGTGGATCGAAGCAACGGTCGTTCCTTTACAGCTGCAAAGGCTATGATGCAATAGCTACGCCTGTCGCAGTGTAGGCCCGGCGGTGCATGCACCAATAATGTAGAAACAATGCACAGAGGCCCCAGCGGCTATGTGATTGCTACACTGGAGGCACTCTGCAGTTTCTGCAGGTCCATGTACCTGGCCTTCATGGGACTACGAATTGCGGGTGTACTTACAACACACACGCAAGGGGAACGAACGGAAGAAGACGTTGTGTGTATTGCGACGGAATTGTCTATTTCATAGGCGAGTCGAATACACACATAATGCCGCGTCCACATAGAAGAGAACAGTTCGCGAGCAGCTCGCGAGCAGCACACGAATTGCTCGCGTGCGGTTCGCGAGCTGTTCGCCAACGGAAAACGCAGCATATCCAGACTGGAGCTCGCGAACAGTTACAAGCTTGTTCGCTCTGAATTCATGGGCAGTTCGCTATTAGCTTTTGCCATATACTGTGCTACAAACGCGTCCATATACGCTTCGAGCTCGCGAACAGTTTCTTTGATGTACCGCTTCCCGAGCGAACACTGTTCGCTGTTCGCTGAGGAGTTCGCTGCTCGCTGCTCGCTGTTCGCGAACAGCAGTGTGGACGCGGCATAAGAGAGTAGATCCTCGGTGTTTACCGAGACGTGGTCAAAACACACAGACACGTCGGGTCTATATGTGTTGTAGCATCGTGATGCTCAACACTTATTCTCTTAACGGGATTAACTATCGTCGCAAAAACTCGTCGCGACACGGCTGAACGCCGTGCAATAAGCCGACGATTCGGGCTTGAAAATAACAATATTTATATGTTTAAAACTAATACAGTCCACAATTGTTCGCAGGTGAGGATCCTGACCTACCCGACGAGCCGGACCATTGTGCCCCCCCCCCCCAAGGCCAGGCTAATCCATCGGGTGACTCACAAATTAATAAGATAAAGTTTAATTTGTACTCAAAAAATAAACGGTGTTCCGGGCAGGAACACTGTTTAAAAAACTTTAAACTCGACTAAGGGTATATGCCCTAGTCTTTGAATCGCCGGAAGAGGGAGAGTGGTATCGACAAAGGTTATGAACTGTCAACGCTGAGGTATATTTACATTGGTGTTCCAGCCCGGAACACCGTTTATTTGGATTATACAAATTAGAAAGAACCGGTATAAATTGATTTTTCCTCCCGATGTATTGGCCCGGTTGGTGCCCAACGTTCCGGCTCGTCGGGTGGGTCAGGATCTTCACCTGTGAACATTGTGGACTGTATTAGTTTTACAAGATAAATATTATTATTGTCAGGTCCGAATCGTCGGCTTATTGCACGGCGTTAATCCGTGTCGCGACGATTTCTTGCGGCGGCAATTAATCCTGTTAAGAGATTAGTGTTGAGCATCGCAATGCTCAACACATATAGATCAGACGCGTCGGTGTGTTTAGACCACGTCTTGGTAAACACCAAGGATCTACTCTCTCATGTGTGTATTCGACTTGTCTACTACATAGACGATTCCATCGTAATACACACAACGCCTTCTTCCGCTCGTTCCCCTTACGTGTGCGTTGTAAGGACACACGTAATGCGTAGTCCATTATGGCTGGCCGCATGGACCTGCAGAAACTGCAGAGCGCCTCCAGTATTTCTTTCGCAGAGCGGCTGGGGCCTCCTCGCATTGTTTCTGCATTATTGGTGCATGCACCGCCGGACCTACACTGCGACAGGCGTAGCTCAATTAGCATCATAGCCATTGCAGTTTGGAAGGAACGACCGTAGCTCAATCGTGCACGGATCGAGCGTATTCTAGGACTTTCAGTAAGACCCCCTGTGCGTGAACGGGCGTCCCCAATTCACTTGGTGCACGGGAGCAGGACCATTATCCTCCACTAGAATACACCTGCTGTTGGTAGGCAGGTTTTAAGAAAGAGCGTACCCCACTCTGTAGGCGTATATCCCCTTAATGCTTCACGAATTGGACAGCAGGGATACACCGAACAGAATAGGTGATTATTACCGCCATGGTCGAGCTCCGATAGTCGGAGATCATCGACTGTTCTTTCCTCGTGTCCAGAGGAATCCAGGTGACTTTTGTCGGTGAACCAGATGCAACTCATGTTTGTTCACCGACATCACGGAGCTACAGGATGCAAAATGCTTGAATCTAGAATTGGAGAAAGCCACGTCCAATTCTAGAATCTCCCGTATGTATGACCGATAGACGAAACCACGAAACGCGTAACGTTCCCGTACCTTTCTTTTCGACAAACTTCAACTCCGTGATTATTTCCGTTTGAGATATTAAACTATACTTTTCTGTCTTCGCGAGGCGAAATTTTGTAACGGAATGCTCCTTCGTCTGCGTGCACTCGGTATTAAATACCACGCAGACGAAGTATGTCTTTCTCTCTCACTCGCATATAAACGCCCTTTCTCCAAACGTTAGTTAAAATTTCAAATTTGACGAGCCACGGACGTTAGGGATTCGTTAAACATCTTTTTTCTACCTTGCGGCTCGATTTCCTCGAGCAACAAATGCCAAGGCCGCGTCGATGTTTACCGAATCTGCCGTTAAACATTGCTCGATTACCGTTGCGTTTAAGAATGTACAATTCAGAGGTCGCGAATCCAGGGGCGTCGCTATGCGCGATATCGCCCGAACCTCTTTCCGAAATGTACTTTTTTTTAACAAAAACATCAAATATAGATAAAATTTCAGCGTTGATTATTCTTAGCTTTTATCGATACACTCTCCCTCTCCCGGCGATTCGAAGGCTAGGGAAACTATTAAATTAAGATAGAAATTTCCTTAGTCAAATTACGAACAATGACTCTTTCGTATATTTGAATATGTGATGAGCCACTCGATTTCATCGTGTATTTACCGATGTTTCCTAATTTATCGACTATACAGACATAGATTTAACAGTTACATTACAACATAAGAAGCAAAGACATCACCAGGAAATCATTTCGAACGCAAGCCTCGTCCATAGCTAAAGTTATGCATCAGTAAGCTAGAAAGTTCAGTGTGTGCCTACGGCTTTGTGTTTGAGATATAGAGCAGAAGTCCGATGTTACTTACAAAACAGGGCATTCAGGATACACGCAATTAGGAACAGGACGGAATTAAAATTATTTGCGAATATTGGCGAAGGGAAGTAAAAACAGGTATGGTACGGGCGCTCGTAAAAGTAAAATATACCGTCCAATCTGAAGTAGTGGCTATTTTTTTCATTCCTATAGCGGAATCAAATTGAGCCTGTGGTACAGGAAGGAGAAAATATACTACCGATCTGCGAGAAGGTAACATAAACTGAAAGTAATTTCAATTCCCTTGCGATCTACCAGCGAAACGTTCCAACCACTCTAAGAATTAATAGTGCTAAGATATTCTGATGTTTCCTCAATACTGATTTCGAATTATCTGGTAACCCGAGTTTAATTATGTTGGAACGTACTTAACAAACTAGTGTATCACTTTACAACTGAAAGGGAATGGAGGGTATAAATTTCAAAACGGTAAAGGACTACTAACTAACGTCTCAGGAATTAACAACTCTTTTGTTCATTTTCTTTGGTACTTTGCGTTCGAAATGAAATTCTCCGTTGTTATATCATATTAACGTTAGAAGTCATAAAGTATAAAGAGTTAAATAGTTACATTTACAAACTTTAATACTATTTAACTGAGTTAAAAGAAGTTAATTATCGTGAGGCAGTAGTGCGTGGTTTAAATGAATTGTAATAATGAAAACGGTTGGGTTTTATTAAAACGAATATAACGAATACAACAACGCTCAAGTGTGACCGCACGGCCTCGGAAAAACGCTAATAACTGTCCGTGCGTTCTAGAAAATTGCACTTAAACATCCTATCCCCCCGCCAAGGGCTGTCTGTACTCTAAGTGGAGGTGGTGGCAATTTGGAAACTGTCGAAGGAAGCCTGGCACTCCACGCGGACAAAACGTTTCCCGCTCGGACTTTTGGTGTTCGAGGCCAGGTAGAAGGAGTAATAAAACGTTTACGTGTCGGCTGCAGGGAAATACTTACAGCCATTTTAATCATGGTCTTTTCTTCAAGGATTTCCTGGGTGCTGCCACAATCGATAAGTTCAGAATCGATAACATCGTGATCCAGAATTTACATTTTTTGTTTGAAATTTTGCTTCCAAAGTTCTCATCCCCTGTCTCTAATAACCCTAATGACTAATATATAATACAAACAATTTCGTTAATTTCTTACAAAGAGTCTTTTATTTTGTTTATTTGTATCTATGTCTTCAGTTATTAGTTACCTCAATAAGTGTATAATATTTACCTTTATTTAACACATATAATTTATTTACTTTTGTTTAACACATATAATTACTTACAAATATGTCAAATATGTCAGTTTAAGCTTCATGGAGGTTATATAACCAGCAATCAAGAACACAGCAACAAATAAGGGGCGTGATGACGAATAATCGCGTGGCAAACATATATCGTAGAACTATTTCCGCTCTAGCCCACAGATGGTTTCGGTTTTCCTTCGTTTTACAGAACTTTTCATTAATTTTATTAATTCAGTACTCTGTTTCCGTTCTTACCTTTTTCTCTAACTTTATAAATTAATCTACCTCTATTTATCGATATCTAGCTTCCTGCATGCTTTTTTCTTTGTCCCTGCGTTTGCTTATAGCCCGTAATTCAACTTACTAGTGTAGTTGTATTAGCGAGCTGGGCCACCCGAGCCGCGAAAAACAATAGAATGGTGCCCCAGCGATCGGCAACTGTCATGATAGATGTTCCGTTCCTCGATGGAGAATTCGAGAGTCTTCGACGAGCGAAGGAGGAACGCGGTTATGGCAATAAAGACACGTTAAATTAATTTACACCATCGTTAATTCCCGCCAGTTGTTCTTCCTCCCATTGTATTACTACACTAGATTTATTCTTCCTATCTTCTGTTTCTTTCCTGCTTCCTCTTGGCCTCCTTTCGGGATTTCCCCTACGGTGTTCCATTGATATATATATACAGGAAAGGTTATAAATGGAAAAAGGAAAAGAAAGAAGAGTGAATAAAATAATAAATATACGTGTATTTAATAAAACTAAAACGGCACAAACGAACACAAAATAACAAACTACGCTTATACTTCGCAAACTACGCTTATGCTTCGCAAACTACGCCTATGCTTCGTAAACTACACAGTCCTTCGCTCTACGCTGGCTACTTCGCTTCTTCAACACTCTTTCTACGTTCAATACTTTCTGCCCCGCGCTCGCATTTTCCCCGTCATATATTCTTCCAAACACTCGTTTCCTTTCATTCTAATTGTCAACCTTTCTCACTCTACGCACTCGGTCACGACCACCCAGAATTTCTCAGTCGCACTGTTTTCTCAAGCTCTCATCTTTCACGCCTTAGAAACATTCGAGCCCAAACATTCTGCGTTCACGCGACAATCGCCCAACTCAAGTACTCCTGTGACCTTCCCAGCCTCGCATCCGCTCGATCACATTACTACATAATGTTAGCTGGTAGTTCCCAAAAAAGTTCGTTATTCGTCAACGGTGCAACTCTGTCGAATTCTATGGTTCATTTTCTTTATAACTTTATTCTTCTTCACAGAAAGAAACACTGCTCTGTTACTCTAGAGATATAGACAGCTTTGCTTACTGTGCAAAACGGAAATGAAACAACGGATTATGCGTTCATTTCTGTTTTTGCGAACTCACATTACCTGTTTATTATTCGCTTCTGCATGATTTATTAAAAACAACTACTTCCTAAGTTTTACGTTTCCTAAAGAAGAAAATAACTTTCCGCTTACATAGGATTAAAAATTGTTAGGTCGAAAATAAGAACACGTGGAATTATAAATGAAATAATAAAAATGAACATTAATGTACCTGATGTGGAGATGGTACAAAATTTATATGTATTTAAACTGTTTGTCTACGCATGTATGTGTACATAGTTAATTCGCGACCGCCATACAAGGTACAGTAGCGGACGAAAGTTTAAGACTACATGACAATGTAAAGCATAATTTTATGGCTCGCAAATATTGTTTATCTGTTTGTAGGCAATTTCCGGATCCATAGAGTCTTTGTATAGGAGAGAGCGGCAGAGATTAACCCTAAAGCCGCGTCCACATAGAAGAGAACAGTTCGCGAGCAGCTCGCGAGCAGCACACGAATTGCTCGCGTGCGGTTCACGAGCTGTTCGCCAACGGAAAACGCAGCATATCCAGACTGGAGCTCGCGAACAGTTACAAGCTTGTTCGCTCTGAATTCATGGGCAGTTCGCTATTAGCTTTTGCCACATACTGTGTTACAAACACTGTTCGCTGTTCGCTGAGGAGTTCGCTGCTCGCTGCTCGCTGTTCGCGAAAGTGTCCACACTGCTGGCGAGCAGAGCTCGCGAACTGTTCGCGAGCTGTTCGCGAACAGCAGTGTGGACGCGGCATAAGATTGTGACTGTTAAGCCGCGTCCACATAGAAGAGAACAGTTCGCGAGCAGCTCGCGAGCAGCACACGAATTGCTCGCGTGCGGTTCGCGAGCTGTTCGCCAACGGAAAACGCAGCATATCCAGACTGGAGCTCGCGAACAGTTACAAGCTTGTTCGCTCTGAATTCATGGGCAGTTCGCTATTAGCTTTTGCCATATACTGTGTTACAAACGCGTCCAGATACGCTTCGAGCTCGCGAACAGTTTCTTTGATGTACCGCTTCCCGAGCGAACACTGTTCGCTGTTCGCTGAGGAGTTCGCTGCTCGCTGTTCGCGAAAGTGTCCACACTGCTGGTGAGCTGTTCGCGAATAGCAGTGTGGACGCGACATAAAACTACTGAGCCTCAATCCGTTACGCGAACTCCTAAGGGGGGGGGGGGAGTTCTCGAACCTACACTTCCTTTTATACATTTATCCTGGAAAAAGTTGTTTTTTGGAAAATTTTTTGCAATGTCAGGATATGCTATAGTTTATAAACAAGACAACATATGTTTTTGCGTTCAATTTGTATTGATTTATGTATATTTACAAAATTAAATACTATTATAAAATAGTATAGTGTAGTAATACAATGGGAGGAGGAACAACCGGCGGGAATTAACGGTGGAATAAATTAATTTTGTAACGTGTCTTTATTGCCACAACCGCGTTCCTCCTTCGCTCGTCGAAGACTCTCGAATTTTCCATCCAGGAACGGAACATCTATCATGGCAGTCGCCGATCGCTGGGGCACCATTCTATTGTTTTTCGCAGCTCGGGTGGCCCAGCTCGCTAATACGACTACAGTTCGGCCATCCTGACAAAATGACCATCCCGGTCATGCATACAATACAAAGCTTATAACATAAAATACACAAAACAAATCTTATAATACACAACACACGAAACAAATCTTATAATATAAAACACACAAAACAAATCTTATAATATAAAACATACAAAACAAATCTTACGCACAAAAATCAATGTACACGAATTTCAATCATTAACTCACTTTTTCATATGATCTGCACTCACAGTTTCAGTATACGGTAATTTTCCTATCGGAATACTACGTACAAATTCTTCCAATTTACCCGAGGTTGGTGAAAATTCGATGCACTTCAAACAATTCGAGATATAATTTCGTACCTTTTCTTTCAAATTTGGAATTCAATAAACTTTAGTTAAGTTATCATTGACCTTATCGATACCAACGTGCCCTAAATCGTCGTGGCAGGTACGTATCACGTTTGATTCCATATCTTTCGGCACATAAAATAACAAGTTATCGTTCGTTTTACGGTAAACCAAACCGTCGCGTAATTCGAACTTCTTCATTTCCCCTGATTCTAAACGATCGCGTATTCTACGGATGTCTACGTCTTTACCTTGTTTCAAACACAAAGTTCGTTCAAACGTGCTACCTTCTAAAATCGCTATTAGATTACAACGGCTTAATGCATCAACATGCAACATCTTTATTTCGGGGCGATGCTCAATGCGATAATCATATGATTCTAAGAAGAGAGTCCACCGCGAGATACGGGAGTGAACGCTCTGTTTGCTTAAAGTCAATCTGAAGCAGTCACAATCGGTAAGAATTTTGAACGTGTAGGCGTTCTTTGATGCGGCACCGCAAAAGACAGTGTGGTGCCGAAAGGATGGTGCGGCACCGAGAAGACAGTGCGGTGCCGAAGAGGCAATGCGGCGCCGAAAGGAAAGCGCGGTGCCGGAAACATCAGACGGTGCCGAAAAGAAGGAATCGGCAATCGTCCGAGATCCGGCTTCCTCGATGCCGTGGCGGGTGTGACGAGAGGACAGTCTTGATTAGCGCACGTAGGGGTACGATCGTGGAGTTTAGAATAAAGTGCTTTTATGTTCCGGTACTGTTATTTAGTTTTACCCGACGTACACCCCTACAAACGGAATACCGGCTAAATAAATGTGTAAACGTTTAATAGCATAAACAACTGCTAGACACTCTAACTCAAAACTGTGATACTTCGCTACCGCGGCGCTCGTACGTTTACTAAAAAAGAATACAGGCTTGAGCAAACTATCTACCTGATTCTGAATGAGAATCGCCCCGAATCCACTGGAGCTCGCATCGCATTGTAATTCGGTGTCTAATTTCGGCGAATACAATGCTAAAACGGGTTGAGACAAACTTTTAGCGTTTCGAACGCATGCGCCTCCTCCCTCTCGAATTTAAACTTTACGTGTTTTCTAATTAGGGCATACAATGGTTTCGCTATACGAGAAAAATCACGAACAAATCTCCGGAAATAGCTAGCCAATCCGACAAAACGATGGACATCCTGCGTATTTTTCGGTATCGGATAATTCAAAACTGCGTCCACGTTTTCTTTACTAGGCCGGATGCCCTCTCTATTTATCAAGTAACCCAAATAAACGGTTTCTTGGTAACAAAATGAACAATTATCGAGCCGGAATGATAATCTATATCGTGACGCGAGGTTGAAAACCTTTTCTAATATTTCAAGATGCTCGTCAATGTTCTTTGTAGCTATTAAAATATCGTCTAGGTATAAAAGAATGTTACCCAGTCGAACTAATTCGGAAAAAATGTTGTCAATGAAGCGTTGGAAAACTTTAGGCGCGTTAGTCAGACCAAAAGGCATACGCAAATACTCGAATTGACCGAAAGGAGTGACAAAAGATGTGTACTTTATAGAAGATTCAGCAACTTTAACGTGATGAAATCCGTTCTTTAAATCGAGGCAGCTAAAATATGATTTGTCGCGTAGGCGATCCAAATGATCGTCGATCAACGGCGTCGGAAAGTTATCGCGAACAGTGATCTTATTCAATTCTCGGTAGTCTACGCATAAGCGTATCTCCCCATTTTTCTTTCGAACAAGAACAATTGGACTCGTATAAGGAGAACTACACGGTCGGATAATTCTTTCTGCTAACAGACGGTCCAAAATCTCTCTTAATTTTTCCTTATCGGAATTCGACAATCTACGCGGTTGGAAGCTAATAGGCTGATCGTGCTTAAGGCTAATCGCCATCTCTACGCTACTTGGCGTCTCATTACAATTCGTGTCACCGAGGTACGTGTCTTTGAAAAGATGTTTCACGCTCTCTGACACGTTCGTATCAACGGAAGGATTAATATTTAGATCGCGAGCAACGCTCATTGGATCCAAATCGCAAGAGATATGTAAGATTTCGGTCAAATCGTTAATTTGTTGATCACTAATATCTCACGTAATGCTGACCTTATCGCTTAATGAAACTCGAATATTCGGCAAAGAAAGAAAATCGCGTCCAAGTAACGCGGTAAAAGTCATCGTTTCTGTCGGAACAACATGGAACTTGATGTTTAATTTGACATCAACAATAACGCATTCCCAATGAAACAAATTCAAGACATTTAATCTCGCTCCATTGATACCTTGATACAGAAATATATCGAACGGAACTGATTCAAGAACGACGAAAGGAACAAAATCCTCTTTAATTAAACTTATCGGTGATCCTGAGCCGACCATCGCGATAACGGAAATATTACACGGATTACCACTGGCGTACTTGACGGTATACTTTAAAGATACGGTATACGGTTCGGTGCATGGACTAGAGTGAATGACGTTCAACGTGGATGTACGCGGTTGAGTTTTCGCCGGATCCTTGATCGGCTCCTTTGTCGGATTCTTCAGGCAGGACGAAATTCGATGCTCCTTATCTCCACACCGGAAACAGGATCCTTTTTCGCGGCTCGCAGGTCGTCGACAGGCTGGTGATGAATGACCAAGTTCTCCGCAATTATAACATCGGGTCGCTCTTCTGCTCAATGGTTCGGCCTCACTTCTCGTTCGTTTAGCTGCGTCAGCCATGTCGTCGCGACGATGCGGTGCGATCGACATCTTCTTTCCCACTTCCAATGTTTGCGTCGCGAACGCTCGAAGCAATTCTTCTCGCGTTTCGAAACGATGCATATTCGCTTGCGACCGCAAACGAATCTCCGGAACACCATCAATAGCGTATTCTACCAATTCAATTTCGGAAATAGGTATTTTATTTCCCAACGTCCCCTTATCATGCAGATAATCCGCGAAGCTTTCTTTGGCATGCCACGTTCGTTCCTCAAAGCTCCTTCTCAGCTGCATGCGGCTAATTCGTTGATTATACATCCCATCCATTTTCGTCATCAATTCGTCGAAAGTTAATTGCAAATGGTTCACGCTTGACTGGAACCATGTCTGCGCTTTCCCTTTCAACTTCATACTTAGCAAAATCTTCATTGAATCTTCGTCCAATCCATATTTTACACGAATAAATTCCATTTGTGATCTCCACGTCTCAAATGAGTCTGTTTCACCTTTGAAATCGGGCAGCAATTCACCGACCTCTTTAATCCGGGAGAATGGCTTCGGACGCGTATTGCTGACCGGTTCGGGAGAACCGGGGCGGACGCGCGTATCTTCTGATGTTCCGACGTTCAACCGTGCGAGTCGCAATTCGGCTTCAAGTACTTCTTTCTCTCGTCGAAGAAGATCAAGTTCTCGCTGCACAAATCCGGGAATACGAATGGGCGCTCTCGCGGATGTTTCGACCTGACACCCTGCAACATCACCCATATCAATTCCGCTTTCGCCGGACGGCCCCGATACAGAATCTTGAAACGAAGCCTCGGCGTTTAGTTCATCCACCGGAAACCAAGACTCGACATTGGTTGCAGAGAGTCTCGTCAGTAACTCGGCTTTCGAACCACTCGTCGGCAGATTCAAATTTCTCAAATATTCTTTCAATTGTGCGTTGGTGCACTTCTCTAACTTTTCCATCGCGGCAACGTATTTCAACTAACAATAACAATAACTAGGCACAAAGCACAACGAAGAATGTTCTTTTTCCCGCACAAAGCAGAACTGACAACCTGACGATTAACAATATTTTCGGCACAAAGCACAATTACACAGATGTTAGATCGACAATTTTCGATCCCCGAAGCGCACAAAGCTGCGTAACACAATGTAATCGACTGCACGAAACTACAATTTCTTATCAAACAGGGGCAATAGAATCAGACCGTACGTTAGGTCCCCTCGAATCCCACATCTGATTTTGTAGTAATACAATGGGAGGAGGAACAACCGGCGGGAATTAACGGTGGAATAAATTAATTTTGTAACGTGTCTTTATTGCCACAACCGCTCGTCGAAGACTCTCGAATTTTCCATCCAGGAACGGAACATCTATCGTGGTAGTCGCTGATCGCTGGGGCACCATTCTATTGTTTTTCGCAGCTCGGGTGGCCCAGCTCGCTAATACGACTACAATAGTAACGTGCAGCTAGTTTGAATTTGATTCTTCCGATTCTCCTGATAAACATGAATGGAAGAGTATAGTATTAAATGAATGTTTTCTGAAAACATGGTTTTTGTACTTGTAACAACTTTGCATTGATTTTAATAAACTATTATATCTTATGCATTTGCTTTTAGCCTCCAATATACACTAATAACATCTTCCCTTTTTTGTCGGTGCTGTATCTTTTGGTATTTTAGTTCGTGGTGTCTTTCTAGTTAAAATTCCCAATTAGTTACATAGTTTCATTCTTCGTTCTGTAATTTTTATTCTTTGGAGAAAAGGAGAGCGTGAGGGTCCACTTCGCGTGATCGCCACCTCGCCGTGGCGTACCGTCATCGCGGCGCGTAGTCAGTTATATTTCTCTTATGCTTACTAATTTTTTACATATAACAACGGAAACCTCTTAATATCAAACTTAAATGTGTATACAATAATAAATAACTTTAAGAGAATTTTTTACGAAAGATAAATGATTCTAATTTAAGGTTTTCCAATTTGTGGGTTCGAAGGACCCCTCCCCCCTTAGGAGTTCTAGGGTTAATAACTAATGCCGATTACCATTGCTTTCTTTAGGCAGCTCACGGATCAAACTTCAAGGTGTCGCCGCGTTATTTTTTCGGTGCCGCTTCAAACAACGTCTGCATTGTAAGGATAAAGGGTCGCCGCCGTAAACCTGATCGCCGACGAAAATGCGGACAGCTGATATCCTAGATGCAAAAGCGTCACTGAAGTTTGCACAGAGTGGGGATATCGAAGGCGGGCATTTTTTGAAGGTCCTAATTGGCAAAGACAGAAACCGCCTATCAGGATCGAGGCAAATAAATAAGGAGCCTCGCGAGAGGTCTTAGTCGATAGTTCGTTATAGTTTGTTAGTAGAAATCGTTTGTTATTAGAAGTCGTCGTATTAGTTTGTCGTCATAATCGTCGTTGTAATAATCGCGGTCTTGGAAAGAATCCTGACAGTAGTTTATGTATAAAACCCTTCGGTCAATAAATAATCCTACATGTTCATTTTTATTGTCAGTATGGCAAAACACTATTTATTGATTAGCATAGAATACAAATTTTATTTATACTGTTATTTTTTATTAATTATCTTATTTTTGTTTTTGACCCTTTGGTCTTAAACTTTTGTCCGCTGCTGTACGTAACACCTTCCACCTAACGAAACGTTCTTTCTATCTCTCACTCACTGATTCGGTGGTCCCACGCTATTATATTGATAGCGCTTTGCAGGCGAAAAGCACTAATAGTCGATCATTCAACTCACACGTACCGTTTTTCGATTTGCAAAAGCCACGATACAACACACAAACATTTCATTTAAAGTTACTTTGATTGTATCCAGAATAAAGTATCAAGTGTTTCTCTAGTCACTACACCGGCATTATTATTATATAGTCCACTTACATATAACTAGTCGCATAAAGTTAATTCGGTATGCGACGTACGGGTTTAACTACCCAGACACTGACGGTGGAAAACGCGTACACGATACCGACTGATTTTTGTTAACGATCGAACGCAGTCGATGGCAGAACAATATCTGTTCCTTAACGCACTCGCAGAAAACGATCATTGGTCATAACATAACCTCTATATTGCATTGTGCATCGTGGAACCGAGAAAGAGTTGTTATAACAAGTCTTGATTCTTCAAACACAAAAAGGTCTACTGCTGTGAACGTGTTTAGTGTGACGTTTATAGTTCTGTGTGAATATGTACCGTGGGCAGATGTTTGAATGTGTTGTGTATTTTTTGTACATACTTCAAACAGCTTTCGTAAACATATTAGCGATCATTGCACTGTAATGAAAAGTTACAGCAATCTCATTTTTCATACATTTTATTAATAATCATAGTTCTTTTTATCGGCGTGTTAAATTCTGCTAGTTTTGATATCTTGATTGTTTAAGCAAATTGGAAACCGAAGGAAATAGTGGCATTGCGTTACAGTGTGCATTGAGCTACATACGTAAAATTGCACTTTAAGATATTAGTGTTGTGTAGGTGTGTGTAAGCAATACTCTACGAGTGTGTGACACATGTTGATAATCGAGATTCGTGGGTATTTTTTAATGCAAATTCGGGAATGATATAATCGGTGTGCACGTGTATTGTTTGATGAACATTCGTGAACAGAACGGTCGTGATTTAGATGCGTGAGGGTGCTTTACCTTTGTCTAATAACTGCTTTCAGAGATTATTAACTCTCTTTACTCGAAAATCTCATATGGTCGAGTTTTGACATCCTCTTGTGGATTTTATGAGTAAGTAGGTTTAATGTTATTCAACGTTCGTTCAATACTTTTTGGAAGGTGACCGAAGTTTTGATTTTGCATCACTCGTCGCTCGAGTGTCAAACAAGTTTTTCTGCACCCCACGTTCGTTCACCTGTATGTGACCAGTTAAACGGACGGCAGTGCAAGGCGGATTGCCTAATTTTGCGCAATCTTTAATTGCTAATAACTAATTAATGACACATTTGTAGTCGTATTAGCGAGCTGGGCCACCCGAGTCGCGAAAAACAATAGAATGGTGCCTCTGCGATCGGCGACTGTAATGATAGATGTTCCGTTCCTCAATGGAAAATACGGGAGTCTTCGACGATCGAAGGAGGAACGCGGTTGTGGCAATAAAGACACGTTAAATTAATTTACACCGCCGTTAATTCCTGCCGGTTGTTCTTCCTCCCATTGTATTACTACAAAATCAGAAGTGGGATTCGAGGGGACCTAACGTACGGTCTGATTCTATTGCCCCTGTTCGATAAGAAATTGTAGTTTCGTGCAGTCGATTACGTTGTGTTACGCAGCTTTGTACGCGTCGGGGATCGAAAATGGTCGATCCAACATCTGTGACGAGTATTCCGTATGATTGTGCTTTGTGCCGAAAATATTGTTAATCGTCAGATTGTCAGTTCTGCTTTGTGCGAGAAAAAAGAACATTCTTTGTTGTGCTTTGTGCCAAAAACATTGTTAATTGTCATATTGCTTTGTTCCTAGTTATTGTTATTGTTAGTTGAAATACGTTGCCGCGATGGAAAAGTTAGAGAAGTGCACCAATGCACAATTGATAGAATATTTGAGAAATTTGATTCAGCCGACGAGTGGTTCGAAAGCCGAGTTACTGACAAGACTCTCTGCAACCAATGTCGAGTCTTGGTTTTCGGTGGATGAACTAAACGCCGAGGCTTCGTTTCAAGATTCTGTATCGGGGCCGTCCGGCGAAAGCGGAATTGATATGGGTGATGTTGCAGGGTGTCAGGTCGAAACATCCGCGAGAGCGCCCATTCGTATTCCCGGATTTGTGCAGCGAGAACTTGATCTTCTTCGACGAGAGAAAGAAGTACTTGAAGCCGAATTGCGACTCGCACGGTTGAACGTCGGAACATCAGAAGATACGCGCGTCCGCCCCGGTTCTCCCGAACCGGTCAGCAATACGCGTCCGAAGCCATTCTCCCGGATTAAAGAGGTCGGTGAATTGCTGCCCGATTTCAAAGGTGAAACAGACTCATTTGAGACGTGGAGATCACAAATGGAATTTATTCGTGTAAAATATGGATTGGACGAAGATTCAATGAAGATTTTGCTAAGTATGAAGTTGAAAGGGAAAGCGCAGACATGGTTCCAGTCAAGCGTGAACCATTTGCAATTAACTTTCGACGAATTGATGACGAAAATGGATGGGATGTATAATCAACGAATTAGCCGCATGCAGCTGAGAAGGAGCTTTGAGGAACGAACGTGGCATGCCAAAGAAAGCTTCGCGGATTATCTGCATGATAAGGGGACGTTGGGAAATAAAATACCTATTTCCGAAATTGAATTGGTAGAATACGCTATTGATGGTGTTCCGGAGATTCGTTTGCGGTCGCAAGCGAATATGCATCGTTTCGAAACGCGAGAAGAATTGCTTCGAGCGTTCGCGACGCAAACATTGGAAGTGGGAAAGAAGATGTCGATCGCACCGCATCGTCGCGACGACATGGCTGACGCAGCTAAACGAACGAGAAGTGAGGCCGAACCATTGAGCAGAAGAGCGACCCGATGTTATAATTGCGGAGAACTTGGTCATTCATCACCAGCCTGTCGACGACCTGCGAGCCGCGAAAAAGGATCCTGTTTCCGGTGTGGAGATAAGGAGCATCGAATTTCGTCCTGCCTGAAGAATCCGACAAAGGAGCCGATCAAGGATCCGGCGAAAACTCAACCGCGTACATCCACGTTGAACGTCATTCACTCTAGTCCATGCACCGAACCGTATACCGTATCTTTAAAGTATACCGTCAAGTACGCCAGTGGTAATCCGTGTAATATTTCCGTTATCGCGATGGTCGACTCAGGATCACCGATAAGTTTAATTAAAGAGGATTTTGTTCCTTTCGTCGTTCGTGAATCAGTTCCGTTCGATATATTTCCGTATCAAGGTATCAATGGAGCGAGATTAAATGTCTTGAATTTGTTTCATTGCGAATGCGTTATTGTTGATGTCAAATTAAACATCAAGTTCCATGTTGTTCCGACAGAAACGATGACTTTTACCGCGTTACTTGGACGCGATTTTCTTTCTTTGCCGAATATTCGAGTTTCATTAAGCGATAAGGTCAGCATTACGTGAGATATTAGTGATCAACAAATTAACGATTTGACCGAAATCTTACATATCTCTTGCGATTTGGATCCAATGAGCGTTGCTCGCGATCTAAATATTAATCCTTCCGTTGATACGAACGTGTCAGAGAGCGTGAAACATCTTTTCAAAGACACGTACCTCGGTGACACGAATTGTAATGAGACGCCAAGTAGCGTAGAGATGGCGATTAGCCTTAAGCACGATCAGCCTATTAGCTTCCAACCGCGTAGATTGTCGAATTCCGATAAGGAAAAATTAAGAGAGATTTTGGACCGTCTGTTAGCAGAAAGAATTATCCGACCGTGTAGTTCTCCTTATACGAGTCCAATTGTTCTTGTTCGAAAGAAAAATGGGGAGATACGCTTATGCGTAGACTACCGAGAATTGAATAAGATCACTGTTCGCGATAACTTTCCGACGCCGTTGATCGACGATCATTTGGATCGCCTACGCGACAAATCATATTTTAGCTGCCTCGATTTAAAGAACGGATTTCATCACGTTAAAGTTGCTGAATCTTCTATAAAGTACACATCTTTTGTCACTCCTTTCGGTCAATTCGAGTATTTGCGTATGCCTTTTGGTCTGACTAACGCGCCTAAAGTTTTCCAACGCTTCATTGACAACATTTTTTCCGAATTAGTTCGACTGGGTAACATTCTTTTATACCTAGACGATATTTTAATAGCTACAAAGAACATTGACGAGCATCTTGAAATATTAGAAAAGGTTTTCAACCTCGCGTCACGATATAGATTATCATTCCGGCTCGATAATTGTTCATTTTGTTACCAAGAAACCGTTTATTTGGGTTACTTGATAAATAGAGAGGGCATCCGGCCTAGTAAAGAAAACGTGGACGCAGTTTTGAATTATCCGATACCGAAAAATACGCAGGATGTCCATCGTTTTGTCGGATTGGCTAGCTATTTCCGGAGATTTGTTCGTGATTTTTCTCGTATAGCGAAACCATTGTATGCCCTAATTAGAAAACACGTAAAGTTTAAATTCGAGAGGGAGGAGGCGCATGCGTTCGAAACGCTAAAAGTTTGTCTCAACCCGTTTTAGCATTGTATTCGCCGAAATTAGACACCGAATTACAATGCGATGCGAGCTCCAGTGGATTCGGGGCGATTCTCATTCAGAATCAGGTAGATAGTTTGCTCAAGCCTGTATTCTTTTTTAGTAAACGTACGAGCGCCGCGGTAGCGAAGTATCACAGTTTTGAGTTAGAGTGTCTAGCAGTTGTTTATGCTATTAAACGTTTACACATTTATTTAGCCGGTATTCCGTTTGTAGGGGTGTACGTCGGGTAAAACTAAATAACAGTACCGGAACATAAAAGCACTTTATTCTAAACTCCACGATCGTACCCCTACGTGCGCTAATCAAGACTGTCCTCTCGTCACACCCGCCACGGCATCGAGGAAGCCGGATCTCGGACGATTGCCGATTCCTTCTTTTCGGCACCGTCTGATGTTTCCGGCACCGCGCTTTCCTTTCGGCGCCGCATTGCCTCTTCGGCACCGCACTGTCTTCTCGGTGCCGCACCATCCTTTCGGCACCACACTGTCTTTTGCGGTGCCGCATCAAAGAACGCCTACACGTTCAAAATTCTTACCGATTGTGACTGCTTCAGATTGACTTTAAGCAAACAGAGCGTTCACTCCCGTATCTCGCGGTGGACTCTCTTCTTAGAATCATATGATT
The DNA here is from genome assembly GCA_033822845.1 of Tetrapedia diversipes. Taxonomy (NCBI): domain Eukaryota; kingdom Metazoa; phylum Arthropoda; class Insecta; order Hymenoptera; family Apidae; genus Tetrapedia; species Tetrapedia diversipes. The sequence goes on from JAOPTO010000811.1 coordinate 88,943, forward strand.
ATCGCATTGAGCATCGCCCCGAAATAAAGATGTTGCATGTTGATGCATTAAGCCGTTGTAATCTAATAGCGATTTTAGAAGGTAGCACGTTTGAACGAACTTTGTGTTTGAAACAAGGTAAAGACGTAGACATCCGTAGAATACGCGATCGTTTAGAATCAGGGGAAATGAAGAAGTTCGAATTACGCGACGGTTTGGTTTACCGTAAAACGAACGATAACTTGTTATTTTATGTGCCGAAAGATATGGAATCAAACGTGATACGTACCTGCCACGACGATTTAGGGCACGTTGGTATCGATAAGGTCAATGATAACTTAACTAAAGTTTATTGAATTCCAAATTTGAAAGAAAAGGTACGAAATTATATCTCGAATTGTTTGAAGTGCATCGAATTTTCACTAACCTCGGGTAAATTGGAAGGATTTTTACATAGTAGTCCGAAAGGTAAATTGCCGTTCCAAACCATACACGCCGACCATTGCGATCCTTTGGAGAAGACCGGGAAGGGATATCGTTATGTCTTATCAGTAGTCGACGGATTTACGAAGTTTATAAGATTACATGCATGTAAATCTACAAAGACCGAGGAAGTGATAAAATATTTGAAAGTCTATTTTCGTGTTTATAGTAAACCCAGACGATTAGTGAGTGACCGAGGAACATGTTTTACGTCGCAAACGTTCGCGAAACTCATGGAAGACGAATCAGTGCGTCATATTTTGATTGCCGTCGGTACACCCCGCGTCAACGGGCAAGTGGAACGTTTCAATCGAGTCCTTACGCCAATGTTGTCAAAATCAGGTGATACACCAGGGAAATGGGACAGAGTGTTAGGAGATGTTGAATTCTCTTTAAGTAATACGCTATGCAGAAGCACGGGTAATTCTCCGAGTCGATTATTGTTCGGTATTGATCAGTTAGGAACCGTAAATGACGAGATCCGTGTCTTACTCGATTCGTATTCCGATAGCGATAGAGATCTAGTAGCTATAAGAGACTCTGCGTCTGAAAATATTACTAATAGTCAGCATGCGAATGAACAATGTTATAATAATAAGCGTAGGAGCGCAACTTCCTATAAAGAGGGTGATTATGTTGTAATCACTAACACTGATGTAACTCCTGGAGTTAATAAGAAATTAATTCCGAAATTTCGAGGCCCATATCTTGTAAAAACTGTTCTCGATAATGATCGTTATGTAGTTACCGACATTGAAGGGTTTCAAATTAATCAATTACAGTATACTGGAACTGTGAGTGCAGATCATATGAAAAAGTGGGTTAATGATTAAAATTTGTGTACATTGATTTTTGTGCGTAAGATTTGTTTTGTGTGTTTTATATTATAAGATTTGTTTTGTGTGTTTTATATTATAAGATTTGTTTCGTGTGTTCTGTATTATAAGATTTGTTTTGTGTATTTTATGTTATAAGCTTTGTATTGTATGCATGACCGGGACGGTCATTTTGTCAGGATGGCCGAACTGTAGTCGTATTAGCGAGCTGGCCACCCGAGCCGCGAAAAACAATAGAATGGTGCCCCAGCGATTGGCGACTGTCATGATAGATGTTCAGTTCCTCGATGGAAAATTCGAGAGTCATCGACGAGCGAAGGAGGAACGCGGTTGTGGCAATAAAGACACGTTAAATTAATGTACACCATCGTTAATTCCCGCCGGTTGTTCTTCCTCCAATTGTATTACTACATTATTAAATATTAAAATCTAAAAGGCTTTCATTTCTCCATTAAAACTAAAAATATTGTCCCCGACCAAGTCAAAATCCAACAAAAAAAGTAAAATTACAAATGAAAGACGTATAGAATATCCGAAGAAATTAACATTGAGAAAGGAAAAAATAATGATACTTGGAATAGAAAATAATCCTCGCACATCTGCACCAAAACTTGTAACGAGAGTTACTCATAATTTTAAGAAAGGTATATGACAAAGAGTATTGTAGACTAATAAGTTTCATACATACAAAAGAAAAAAACGTACACGAAAGAACTTTCAAAAACGTATCTTATTCTGTAACAAAGTGATTTTCTCGAATGGGAACAAATTTAAATCAAAATTAATACACTTTCGGTTAGGATAATTCGGGTGCAAAAAGTGCAATATAACATTATAAACAAAAAATACAATTCTAAGTGTAAAACCAGAAGGTTTCCCAGTAATGATATGAGAATGCATGACAGCAAATGAAATCGAAAATCCCACTTTTATTGCTGGAACATTAAATAAATACAGGCTTAATATTCTCAGATAAAATCTTAAACAAAGAGTAATTAAATTAGACTTACTGAACGAATTTTACTTTCCAAAAGGCAATATTCATGAACACACAACTTGAATTGCTGAAAAGGATGGAAATGTAATACCTCTTGTAATGTATTGGCAAACGTGCGTTGCCGAGAAACAACTGACAGTCGTGGCGGCAGGGCGTAGTTCTGGGCAGAACGCAGCGGGGTTTTACCCACGGCGTCAGTTGCTTCTGGTACGCCTATAATAAACGTTCTTGGATACATAATAATTGGCGACGAGGATTTTCGAACCGGGTACGCGGAAAAGATCGATTTCGGACGGCGAATTCAGTAAATCGGTAGGAAGTCATAAAGAAGAAAGTAAATTCTCGACTGAATTAACAAGGGAAGAAATTTGTATTCGCTTAATAAGTGCCGGTGTAACGTACGACATAAAAGATTCTACAGAAAGATTAAAGAATAAGTTAACGAAGTATTTAAAATCACAGGAAAAAATAGAGGTAGATGCAAAAAGTGTGCTAAATAACGAAGAAAATAATTTAAGTGAAATGGCAATGATCGATTCGAAAATTAACCTGGAGTTTGAACTAGGCAAAGACGACTGGAAGACATCGAACGTTTGGAACTATACTTCACAGTTAATAATATAATAGACAAAAAGAAACAAGCAGCTATTCTGCTAACGAGAGTAAGCGCGGATACCTATAAACTAGCACGAAATCTGTGTCACCCAGAAAAACCCAAGGACGAGGAGTTCAGTGAAGTAGTAAAGATCATATCAGAACATTTGTACCCAAAGCCATCGGAGTCTATGGAGAGGTACAAATTTTACGCGGCAAAACAAGCGGCAACAGAGTCGTCGTCAGATTTTGTAGCACGTTTGAAGGAATTATCGTTAAATTGTAACTTTACAGTAGTAGAAACGGCACTACGAGACCAGCTCGTGTGCGGATTAAAGGATCATGCAACAAAAAGCGAGTTGTTCAAAGAAGAAAAACTAACATATGAAAATGATTACAAAATAGCTCTAGTATGTGAAAAATCAGAAAAAGGCGCAACGGCAACTGATAAAATAAATGAAGCAAGTGGGTAGGAGAGTGACATGCACTTTATTAAAGCAAAGGATCATCGTAGCGGCCGCAGCATTAACCATAAAAAGGAAAACGCGTGTAAGAATGCGGAGAACAGGAAAAACAAACGAGAAGACATAACATGCTATTGTTGTGGGAAGAGAGGCCACATAGGTAAAGAATGTAGACACCGATACCAACATTGTCGAAGATGTAAGCGCCAAGGTCATATAGAAGCAGCATGCCGAAGCCAAAGCCAGAGAGTACAGCACTTGCAGAAGGCAGCAGAAGAAGAAACAAGCGGTAAGAGCGACGCTGAAGAAGAAGTATATGAACTCAAAAAGATAAGGGCTAGAGGTAAAGTTTGTAACACGTCGAGTATAACAAAATCAGATGCAGCGCGATTGCCTATGTATTTACATGTTAGTATAAATTCAATTAGTTTTGAAATGGAAGTAGACTCAGGATCATACTGAAGTATTATTTCAGACGAGACTAGAAACGAATATTTTTCCAACGTAAAGGTTTGCGAAATTTCATTTGCTATGAACGCATATAACTTGCATGTAAAGCCAGTAGGATTGCTACGTAAGTTGGAAGTTTGCTTTGATAAACAGAAGTATACGTTAGATATGGTAGTCTTACCGGGGAAAGGCGCGATCTTATTGGGACGGTCATGGTTACATGCTTTCGGACTTTGGCCTTTGTTTAAGATAAATAATATAGAGCCCGTTATGGATAAAATGTTAGCCGAAAGAGTAGCGAACGATTTTCCGAAATTATTCGGAGAAGGAGTAGGATGTTTCAATAAGGGTACAATTAAATTACTATTGAAAGAAAATGCAGTACCGAAGGCATGTAAGCTACGACACGTACCGTTTGCGTTAAAAAAGAAAGTGGAGGTGGAATTGAAGCGACTAGAACACTTAGGACATATTGAAAAAGTACAAACGAGTGAACGGGTTACACCTATCGTACCGATAATAAAAGGCGATAACAGTACACGTATATGCGGCAACTTTAAATTAACAGTGAACAAATATTTAATAATAAATAGATGTCCATTACCGACGATCGATGAAATTTTCGAAAAGCTGCAAGGCGGCCAAAAATTCACTCAAATTGATTTATCACATGCGTATACAGGGTGTTAATCTACCTCTGGGCCGAAATGAAATTGGGTGTTCTAGACGGTAAAATAAGACGAAAATCAAGAGTGATGAAATTTCGTTAAACGCTTCGTTAATTAATTATTAGCAGTCAAAGATTGCCCCAAATCAGCCAATCCGCTGCAGCGCCGTCTGTTGGGCTCGCCGCGCACAGGCCAACCCAGGACCGTATCAACATGTATCATAACGCTTACCTCGTGGGACGCAGAAAAACTTGTTTGTCGCGTATGATTCAAAATCAAAACTTCAGTCACTTTTCAAAATGTAGAATGACATTAAACCTGCTTACTCGCAAAATCCACAAGAGCATGTCAAATCTCGCCCATTGGGATTTTCAAGTAAAGAGGGTCAATGATCTCTTAAAGCAGATAATACACTGCCTAAAAGTGAAGCACCCACACGCATTCAAATCGCGATTGTCCCGTCCGCGAATATTTACTGAATAATACACTCGCACCACGATTATCCCGTCTGCAGTGTTCACAAAAAGGTACACAACACACGTGCACGAATCAGTCATAATTTACACCGCCATTAAAATGAATTCTTTTCTCTCTTCTTTTGCACACCCACAACCACACCACACATGCGACACAAAATACACTCAGAAATATATTTTATGTAAAATTAAATTTAAAAAAATGTTATTTAAAAGGAATTAACTATACTAGTAAACTATACTGTTTTAATTAGTAAAAGACACTGTTATCAAATACATAAAATGAAAACGAAGAAACGCAGAGCAAAAGGACGACACGCCGGCAGCAGGAAATTATATATTAACGGAACAAAGAAAAACAAAAGAATAAGGAATGATCAAACAGGCGATCCAACTCGCTCCGGCTATATTACGCTAGAAACACGCATACCAACACAATATAAATTATGACTGATTCGTGCACGTGTGTTGTGTACCTTTTTGTGGATCCTGCGGATGGGACAATCGCGGTGCGAGTGTATTATTGAGTAAATATTCGCGGACGAGACAATCGCGATTTAAATGCGTGTGGGTGCTTCACTTTTAGGCAGTATATTATCTGCTTTAAGAGATCATTGACCCTCTTTACTTGAAAATCCCAATGGGCGAGATTTGACATGCTCTTGTGGATTTTGCGAGTAAGCAGGTTTAATGTCATTCAACATTTTGGAAAGTGACTGAAGTTTTGATTTTGAATTACCCGTGACAAACAAGTTTTCCTGCGCCCCACGAGGTAAGCGTTATAATACATGTTGATACGGTCCTGGGTTCGCCTGTGCGCGGCGAGCCCAGCGGACGGCGCTGCAGCGGATTGGCTGATTTGGGGCAATCTTTAACTGCTAATAACTAATTAACGAAGCGTTTAACGAAATTTCGTCAGTGTTGATTTTCGTCTTATTTCATCGTCTAGAATCCCCCATTTCATTTAAGTCCATAGGTAGATTAACACCCTGTACAAAACGATTGGCCATTACGAGAAAGTCTTACGGAGAATGAGCGAAAGTATTATATGAAACAAGATGAACTGTATATAGAAAAGGACTGCTTGTTCTGTGGTTACCGCGTAATTGTACCGGACAGTCTTAGAACTCAAATACTTAACGAACTACATAATTCACATTTCAGTAGCGTTAAAATGAAAATGCGAGCAAGGTGATGCGTGTGGTGGCCTAATATTGATGCGCAATTAGAAGAATTAGCGGCTACATGTAGAATCTGCATGCAAGAACGTAAAGCTCCACCAAAAGTACCGCTGAACCCTTGGCCGTCGCCAAATAAATGCTGGAGTAGGATTCATAGTGATTTGCTAGGGCCTTTCCACGGTCATATGTTTATGGTTGTAATTGACGCGTATAGCTGATTGTGACTACTAGCGACTCGTATAAGATGATTAAGTCAGGAAAAAAACTGGATGAGGCTATCGATAAATTCCTGTTTGACCAGCGAAGTACTGAGCACTGTTCAACGGGAAGATCACCGGCATTTATGATGTTTAAACGCGAAATTCGAACCAAGCTCGATTGTGTAAAACCGAACCTAGCGGATAAAATAGAAAACGTACAGCTGCATCAGACGATGACTCGAGGAGGATCACGTGTTGTAAAATTTGTAGAGGGGAAAAGAGTGTCGGTAAATGATTATACAAAAAATTCGAATAAGAAAATTCTCGGAGTCATTACTGCTCAGTTGTCATCTGTAAATTTTAGAGTTAAACTTTTACCGGGAAAATGTTGGAAAAGACATATTGATCAAATGTTAAAGTATAAAGAAGCAGACAGCTTTGATAATTCGTCCAGAGGACGGCAACTCCAAACGGCAAAGACACGAAGAACATCGAAGCGTTTAGCGGAAAAGTAAGCTAAGAATTAACATTGTATACTTTTAAAGAGAGAGGAGATTGTAATGTATTGACAAACGTGCGTTGCCGAGAAACAACTGATAGTCGTGGCGGCAGGGCGTAGTTCTGGGCAGGACGCTGCCCGGGTTTTGCCCACGGAGTCAGTTGTATCTGGTACGCCTATAATAAACGTTTTTGGATACATAATACCTCTCACAACAATAGGCACTCCTGAACCGAGTACTCACATAAATCACAAAGAATGATTTATACTGAAATTAAAAAAGACTCGGAAATTATGGAACAACTTCAAAAGAAATGTAAAAAGATAAAATTTGCAAAATGTATAACTTCATCAAAAGGGATACAAGGGAGAAATTTGTAGATACTATGGAAAGCCAGTATATCGTTAAATCATACTATTCGTGCCAAAGAAGGATTAATCAGATATTAGCATCAAAAGCTTCAAAATTATTTGTACATTCGAATCATTTTGTATACTTATGCTTTATACACCATAATTCATGTTCTCAAATTTATTTATAATTTTACTAATACAATCATAAGACTTCTATCTTATTTTATTCAAAATTTTACATAGCAAATTTAAATGTAATATATGTATTTCATTTGCTAACAATGTAAGATGACAAATTGCTTTTTAGCTACAGGTGGATCTAATACTTATCAGCTAAATTAAAATCTTCCAAACATCAAGGCATTTACGTAACCATTTATAATCACTCTAAAAAAGCAGCTTTAGAGAAAGCATACGAATATAGCATCAGAAAAGAAGACTGCCCCAAAAAGATGATTTGCCAAAAACGAAAAAAAATGTAAAGCAGCACAGAAAAATTAGAATCTGAAAACAAACTAAAACATCTAAAATAATGACTCTCCTAATGCAGAAAATGATGATACACTGTATATATACCATAGCAATTAGTTTTAAAACAATGCCCGCAAGAAATTATGATTTCAGATTTTGTTTCAAATTTGCAGAACCACTGATTAGAATTTTCTCCAACATACAAATATTATCATTTAGCCCTTTGCACTCGACTGCCCCCTCTCATGGGACATCGTAATCCTAGCATATGATAGTTTCGCGAATTTTCAGACGTAAGTTCAGACCCGGACGTTAAATAGTCATATATGTAAATTTTAATATACGACTTACCTAAACTAAATGAATATACTATAATATACGTGAATCATAGTAAATATTTCGAATTAGAGAATTTTTAAAGTTAGTATTGTTAAACGACTAACAGTCACCTCTCGAGTGCAAAGGACTATAACAATAAAATACTATTAAAATGTACTATATTTTTATACTAACATTCTTTAAACATAATTATAATTAAAAAGTTTATAAAAATACATATAATGGAAAATACTAAGAATATATATACAAATAACTTCAGAAACTCAAATTAATGTTTTCATACATGTGTATAGATACATAAATTAATCATGAATTGTTT